>OX375868.1:3098731-3176325 GCA_947359475.1 Heligmosomoides polygyrus bakeri
CGCAACATCCCATACCTCGTGGGACCGATCAGCACTCTATACCTTTGCCCTTCTCGAATTTCGATTATTGGAATTTCGAATAAATTCGAATTTCAGATATTCGACTATTCGAAAAAAATTCAATGTTCGAATTATTTGTTTGTTCCAATATTCGAAGGGTTCGAATATCCGAATATTCTTTATCAATCTCTTCACAGTTTAATGGCACTTTTCTTCGAAAACAAGCCGTATGTTAAAAAGCTATGAGTTTCGAACGTCGCTTAACGGCCTGTTCATACCTCGCGATGAGAGCGACTCGTCGCCAGTGCAAAACATAGAAATCGATGAAAACCGAGCGATCGCCGCTGAAATGTGTTTATACTCGAGTTGTTGCTCTCGTCTGTTCATACTTCACGCTGGCGACGGCAGCGACAGGAGCGACTGCGGCGACGGGAGGAGTGTGGAGTCGTAATCAAATACGTACAGCACACTACGTCCATCGCTCCACCCCTCCCGTCGCTCTTGTCGCTACTGTGGCCTGTTCATACTTTCCGGATTCTGCCGTCGCTCTTGTCGCTGCTGTCCCGAATTATGAACAAGGTCTAAAATGCGGCGAATTGTATGTAAGTACTCCGAGTTAACGCGAAGCGATGACTCAGCGTATTCATTCGCCGCCATTTGTTGTCTTTAATTCAAGATAAGTAAATGTCAATCCTTCCGCGGATCTCCTGTGTGTACTCCAAGCCGCACGCAGCAGCACTAAAGGGCCTCATTCCCCTGACCCCGACAGAGTCCCCATTTCTGCAGCGATGGGAAGGACGAGTACGGAGAGGCTGCTAAAATCTCAGGGCCTAACCAGGCTGCGCATATTGAGAAGGACTAGGATGACGATCTGTGGTTACAACGCCCGCACGCTCGCATCGGAAGCATCCGTCGAGGACCTGATGACGCAAGCCAGGAAGATCAAGTACGACGTCATCGGACTGACCGAGACGAGAAGACACCACCCCCACGCCGCCTACGACTCCGGAGAAGAATTGTTCCTCGGAGAATGCGACAATAGGGGAGAAGATTTATTTTTATCGACAGCTTCTGCTCTGGGGTGGATTTTTTTGCTTTGTGTTAAATGTCGTTCGGAAGAGGATGTCCTGCTCAATAAGAATTTGTGTCGCGTTTATTGGCCCATGCCTGATTTCTGTCAAATATCAACAAATTCCAAAAAAGAGAAAAATCGTCTTCACCAACAACTCCTCCTTGTTCAGTTGTTGATGTTCGACAGAAATCAGCATGAGCCAATGAATGCGACACAAAATTTTTACTGAGCAAGACATCCTCTTCCAAGCGACATATTACACCAAGCAAAAAAGTCCAATCGCGCAGCAGGAGCTGTCGGTAGAAACAAATCTTCTTCGGACGTACCAATTTGTAAAAATCAATAAAGGGCAAATGAGATAATAGGACCAACACGTACTCTTGCAGTACAGAACATTGTCTTCCAAATGCTATAAAAAGCGCAAAAGATTCCAAACTTAAGCGGAGAGAACAAGTGCGCAAATGGCCACTTTTTCACTTTTCATTTTAAGCACCTAAAAATTGACAAAATTCAGGATGAAAAAAAGAAATGCAATACATGTTCTGACAGAGCAAATCATTCTCTTTCGAAAGCTGTATAGCGCTATGCAAGAGACCGCCGGCGAAATCCGCAATGAATTACTGAAAAAACGGCAGTGACCTATGGGACAACCTAATACAGTGCGTTTCAAAAGTATGTATCCACTCCAAAACTTGCCCATATCTCGTTTCGCGTTAATTTCTGCAGGCCCGCACTAGCTTCACTAGATTCCTTGTAGTCGAAAATAGATAACCACTCGCTTTCAGATTTTTTTTCAGTCTCACACGAGAATCAGACTCTCTTGAAGAAAATTGGTGTTTCAAAAGTATGTATCCACTTGTGAAAAACAAACTTTTTACTAAATTCAAAAGTCGAGCGGATCACAATTATTTCTTATAACATCATGCATCGTATTATTCATGTACTCACAAGGTTCCGGATGATTTTGTCGTTGCTGGTGTCCCATTTAATCAAAAGTGCCACCACGTCATTAAACTGTCGGTTATTCGCGTAGACTCGTCGAACCACGATCCCCCACATGTTCTCCATTGGGTTGCTGTCAGGAGAACATGACGGACAGTGCGTTACTTGAATGTTGTGACAGTGGAGCCAATCTTTGGTCGAGCTAGACACATGGACTGCAGCGCTACCCTGCTGCAGTCCAGACCAAAGATTGGCTCCATTGTCACAACATTTAAATAACGGACTGTCCGTCATGTTCTCCTGACAGCAACCCAATGGAGAACATGTGGGGGATCGTGGTTCGACGAGTCTACGCGAATAACCGACAGTTTAATGACGTGGTGGCACTTTTGATTAAATGGGACACCAGCAACGACAAAATCATCCGGAACCTTGTGAGTAGCATGAATAATACGATGCATGATGTTATAAGAAATAATCGTGATCCGCTCGACTTTTGAATTTAGTAAAAAGTTTGTTTTTCACAAGTGGATACATACTTTTGAAACACCAATTTTCTTCAAGAAAGTCTGATTCTCGTGTGAGACGAAAAAAACTGCTGAAAGCAAGTGGTTACCTATTTTCGACCGCGAGGAATCTAGTGGAGCTAGTGCGGGGTTGCAGAAATAAACGCGAAACGAGATAGGGGCAAGTTTTGGAGTGGATACATACTTTTGAAACGCACTATATTTAATACACTCGCGCCGGTACTATTGTACTTTTGGTACCCCACTTAATCTTGTTCAAAACTGGTCTACTAGGGGTAGTCTGTCATGGGAAGAACTAATATCATACACATTTCTTGCGGAAATGCCTTACAAACCCGTTATGTTGAGTTGAAATTGCCTAAGCCCTAGTTTATACTTGCGCCGCCACGCGGCGCGGCACACGACCGCCATAGATATCGATTTTTCGCGCCGCCCGGTCGATATCTATCCCAACCATCGTGCCGCGCCGCGCAGCGACGCGAGTATAAACTAGGGCTAAGGCCTTGCGAAATAGCGCGCCGGTAAGAGACGCAGAGACTCCACCTGAAACAGAGGTTAGCCTTGAAATCTCGAAAAGCCTTGAAAGCTCTGTTATGCCCAATTCCGCTCACGCGGAGGAGAGCACAGAATTGGGTAAGCGACTCCGGGATGTGGGTCCACTAGCGCATCCGTGTTAAAATTGCCTTCATCCTGGAGTTCCCTCCCTTGCCAAAATATGAACGCAAATAAGACGCGGGTCTGTAATCGAAAGGAGGAGATAAGGCTGCACCTACATTCGCTGTGTGTAGCTAGTCGCCGCGCCTGCAGGCGACGGCATGCTATGGTGACCCCCCCCCCCCCCCTCCCCCGGGGAGACGGCCGCAAGTGCGTGTTGGTAGGGGCGGAGTCTCTGCGTCTCTTACCAGCGCGCGCTACTTCGCAAGACCTTAGACAGTTTGAACTTAATATAACGGGCTTATAAGGCATTTCCGCAAAAAACGACTATGATATTCGTTCTTCCCATAGTAGGTTACCCTTAGTAGACCTATTTTGAACAAGATTAAGTGGGGTACCATAAGTACAATAGTACCCTCGCGCCAAAAAGTGAACACACCATTTGAAATTTCATTCGATTTTTTTTATTTTTTAGTGAAAAACTATGGCTTTTGGTCAAATCTTTCTCAGTCGACTTTGAAAAGTGCACTTTGCAAACTTTTGTTCGGCATGAATTGAAAGACACCGAATTCAAAGTGAACGCGCAACAAAAGGAAACTCTAAATGCTCCATTGTTTATTATTGGAAGATCAGCGTAAATCCTTTCACTGCAGTTTCCTTTTATCGGGCTTTCAGCTTGAATCGGATGCCTTTCAAACCATATTGAAAGCGCAATAAAAAAGAAACTACCCTTGAAGATTCTACACTGATCTTCCAATGACAACCAAACAGTGGAGCAATTAGAGAGCTAAATCCGAGACGGGGACGCTCAGAAATTCTTTCTATTTTGTTGTCATGCAGCATATGACTTCCTAACCAACTTTTCAAAAAAGCAAACAATAAAGGATTGCATAAAACAAGGTGAGGAAAAAATAGAAACTACAATAAATTTTACCTAAAATTCAAACGTTTTCGAAGAATGAAGTCAGCAGCAATTTGAGCAAGAACTTTTAGAGAATTTAAACGTTTTTGAAGAGCCGAATCAAAATGCTAAATAACAATTTTGGCGAAGCTCTTGACCACATGACTAGAAAGTCCTTAAACTCACCCTTTTCAACGAATCTGCCACATCCTCGCAGTCCACCTCTTCGACGACTGGTGCTTCAGCTTGCTCGGCGGCTAAAACTGAAACGATTACACCATGAGAGCGGCTAAGCACTATTTAAGTAAGATTCGCTTCATCAAAAACACTAAGGGACATGGGGATTAATGGCTCCGAAATGCCATGAGCAAACACACATCGCAAGAGTAGACCTAATTCCCTGGTCGCCGAGTCACCAGACTGGCGACGACCCCGTTCGCTCAGTAAAGCCTCTGGGTGAAGATCGAGGCCAAGATAGTGACGTAGGGATTGAGCGAGTCACAGAACAGCCGCCACAGAACACCCCGCGGAAAAACGGTGAGCATCCTGTAAACTCTATGTCCTCCCCAGTTGAAACCTCGGTATTCCTATTAATGAACGAAGTTGTTAGGTGGAACTTTTATTATCGGCCCGACGAAACGATCACCTAAGTCGTCGAAGCACAGAAATATTGTGGAAGGTGAAACCGCTCATCAACGCATTTATTCCATTTTCGAGGACATTTTGAAAGCGAGGCGGATACTTCTTAATCCAAAATTAACACTCTTTATATAACAAGGAGCGCCTTCCAGTTCACAACACTCTCTAGTGGCAAAAAAGATTGGATAATTTTTGTGTACGTGAAATTTATCATTGTCTTCTTAGAAGATTTATATACCATTTTCAGATGGAATTGGACACTTTTCAAACCGAATTGGACACTTTTCACGTCAAATTGGACACTCTTCTAAGCTCGGCTAAGACTTTTGAAATCAACGAAAACTCTTCCGAATTGGAACAACCTTCATTCAGGTTCAACTACAGACTCAATAAGATGGTTAGAAAAAGTTTTTGTTCAAGGAAAATTTAGAATAACCTTTTTTATTTTTTTTTACTTTAGCTGCCCAAATGAGTTTAATAATTTTATCAAATTTTTACTTTTTGAGAAAAATAACAAATTATATTTTATTTTGAAGCGCAGTAAGGCAGCAACCATATAGTGCCCTAAAATAGCTGGTTGCGCCATGCGCTCGAAAAGCTCCTCGCGATTTTCAATTGATTGATAGTGTAAATGCTGCTTACATGAAACAAAAAGGTGGGGATATGCGCGTTCTTCACAATTGTACTTGTTGCATTGTCTACAGGTATGTATAAATCAACATATAAATATAATCAACATATGCATAATACAAATCTACGCAAGCAGTATTCTCCTTATCCATTTCGTGTTTCAACTAGACAAAAAAACTACCTAAGACGTTGCTCAAATAAAGGTGGTTGAATTTATATTATTTACATGTTGATTATATTAGGTTGGCAACTAATTTCGTGGACTCTCAAGAATCTTCAGCAAAAGTGTTTATTAACAAATAACTAATGACAATCTTTAATCAAAATAAGATCCCTCGGAACACAGAAGTGCTTCCCATATATCAGGTAGCTGGCCTATCCCACGGCCATAGAATTATTGAGCTTTTAAGGCCAAAAATCTTTGGAGGTGCATTTTGACCCGGTCCACATTATTAAATCGGTATCCAATTAAGAAGTACTGCACCGAACTAAAAATGTGGTAGTCACTCGGCGCAAGGTGTGGGCTGTAGGGTGGATGAGTTTGACGCTCCCAGTCAAGGTCTTCTATTTTTTGAGGCGTCCGGTTAACTACGTTCTCTCCGTTTGGTGGTGTCAAGAAGGTATTAACTTCTGGGAGCTCGTCAAGAACGGTTCCAGCTTAATGCTGTCATCTACTCTTCTCAACCTGGCCGCGCGCAGGCTGAACTCCGCTGGAATCGGTTCAGACAGATTTTCAGGAGCGGAATTATCTATCAGCAAGATAACGCCAGATCACACGTCACGAATCGGGAGCTTCAAAAAATCGAAGACCTTAGCTGGGAGCGTCTAGCTCACCCACCTTACAGCACAGGCTGTGCGCCAAATGACTAGCACCTTCATAGCTCGCTGCAGCACTTCTTGGTTGGAGAACGACTTAATAATGTGGACCATGTCAAAATGCACCTCCAAGGATTCTTGGCTTCAAAAGCACAAGAATTCCGCAGCTGTGGGATGGGTCAGGTAGCTGATAAATGGGAAGCAGTCCCGCGTTCCAACAGATCTTACTTTGGTTGAAAACTGTTATTTGTTGTTTGTTTATGAACACTTTTGTTGAAGGCGCTTGAGAGTCCACGAAATTAGTTGCCAACCTAATATTTATATGTTGATTTATACATAACTGCAAACAATGCAACAAGTACAATTGTTAAGAACGCATATACCTCGTTGTTCCATGTAAACAACATTTGCACTATCAATCAAATAAAAATCGCGACGAGCTTTTCGAGTGCATAGCGCAATCTAGGCTTTTAGTGCACTACATGGTCGCCGCTTTACTGCGCTTTAAAACGAAATTTAATTTGTTATTTTTTCTCCAAAAGTAAAAATTTTATAAACTTTTTACACTCATTCGGGCAGCTAAAGTAAAAAAAATCAAAAAATTATTTTCCTTTAACAAAAATTTTTTCAAACCATCCTATTGAGTCTGCAGTTCAACCTGTATGAAGGTCATTTCAATTCGGAAGAGTTCTCTTTGATTTCAATAGTCTTAGGCGTGCTTAGAAGAGTGTCCAATTGGACGTGAAAGGTTTGATTTTGATTTGAAAAGTGTCCAATTCGACCTGAAAATGATATATATGCATGTTCACTTTGCTCTTTCAAGTAAGCAGTATTCACCATATCAATCAAATAAAAATCGTGACGGTCTAGTTGAGTACATGACGCGACCTCCTCTTTCATGTAGCAAAAATTGCTGAATTCCTAAAATTTAAAATAGCCTCAATCTAGTATTCTTCCCGGAAACATGAAATTTTTACATAATTTCTCTGTACTTATGTTTGGTGCAGGTGATTTAAAAGTTTTGTAAGAGAGCTATAGCAAATCTTTCTGCGCTAAAAGTTCATCTTCACCTTCTTAGTGAGTGTCCCCTTTAACCTGGAAGTCTCTATGTTGATTATTGGCATGTATATCGCGACTTTCTCGCGATCATATGACGATTTCGTAGGGTATTGTAAAAGAATTTCTCTTGGAGCTTTATCAAATTATGCCGCTATGCAAACAAAACACTCCTTATAAAATAGTCATATGGGAAAATTCACATGGCGCTCTTCTCATGTTCCTTTTTCCTATTCTTTACTCTCTTGTAGGATGCTATTAACATGCTTTATTGTGTGTCGTATTTGTGAAGAATACGATTTTGGTTTAATTACCCAAGTTTGAGGTAAACCCTGCCGAACAACTGGTGTATATGTGTACTGACGAACATAAACTGAACCACCGACAATCTAGCTTGATGTTCAGGTTGGTTCTAAATGTGTCCAAATGAAAAGTGTCTAATTCGGTTTGAAGTGTGCATTTTGACTTAAAAATGGTAAAACTAAACTTCTTCTGAAGAATGGCTCCCTGCATGAACGTTTTCACCTTCACACAGAAACATACTGCATAAAGGAACGAAGCAACTAATGATAAATAACCTCAAAGTGCTGATTTAAAGGTGTCCTCGCCGATTTTCAAATAAAAACCTGACCTGGAAACATGGGCTCGAAACGGTTAAGGCATGAATCTCGATTACTTATCTTATTGTTTACAGCGTTCTATTAGGGTGTCCAGAAAGTATCTGCAGAAATACGAGAATTTTTTCAAAATAACACAATTATTTGTCAGCATTTTATTAATCAACCAAATAATTTCCATCAACATCGACTACTCTCCGCCAACGTTCCACAAGACTTCGAATTCCTCCGGCGTAGAATTCCGGCGACTTAGGGGCGAAAAAAGCTCGGAGATCATTTTCGAGGTGGTCACGATCTTCATAGCGCTTCCCTTCCAGATGATGCTGAAGTGAGCGAAAAAGGTGGTAGTCACTTGGGGCCGGATCTGGGCTATACGGTAGATGCGGCAGAACTTCTCATCCGAATTCCAGAATTTTCTGAGAAGTCGTCTTCGCGATGTGTGGGCGCGCGTTGTCGTGCAGCAAGCCAACTTTGTCGAGCATGGGCTGTTCCTTGCGCATCTTCTCGGCCAGTCTCTGCAGTTGGGTAGAGTAGACCTCGGCAGTGACAGTCGTGCTGTCAGGCAGCACCTCGATAGGGTAGATCCCATAAACTCCCACCAGACGCTCAGCATGACTTTCCTCGCATGAATTTCACCTTTTACGAAAGATTTCGGCACTTCATCGCGTTGGCACCACGCACGTTTACGAGCGTAGTTGAAGTGGAGGACTGATTTTTCGTCTCCTGTGACGATGGTGTCCAGCCAGTTGAAGGTGCGACTTCGGAAGAGCAGCTGAGTGCATATGTCTGGACGTCTTGGCCGGTTATTGTCGGTCAGTTCGTGTGGGAGCCACTGATCGAGCTTTTTAACCATTCCAAAAGATCGCAGTCCACTGCCCACTGTGGATCGGGAACAGCCAGGAGCAGCAGCAAAACTTCGTATGGATGCTGCTCCGCCAGTTTCCTCGGTTCATCCAAAGATATCGTTGTCGGTCGACCAGAGCGAGGTTCATCTTCGAGACTCCTGTTCTCGCTTCTGAAGCGTTCGAACCAGCTCTACACAGACCGTACAGAAGGAGCTTCAGAGCCGAATACACGACGCAAGTTTCGACAGGCTTCTGCAGCGGAGTGCCCAGATTCAAACTTGTAAAGGAGTACGTGTCTAACATGGGTAGACAGTTCGGCCATCGTACAGTGAGATAGGCAAGGGAGACGGAGCTGGATATGCTATTCAGATACAGCAGGATAGTGTCTCTATATAGCACTTATGTTGAAATCTTTAGAACATTCTAGAAAAATCTGGAACATTGCGAAGTTTTCTGCAGTTACTTTCTGGACACCCTAATATATTGAGTACCCCGCTCCGTGGTAAATGAACCTTATGATTAGACCTAAAGAGTTCGCTAACAAACCAGGTGCACTCACCACCCCAGTTGCAATCACCTCCCGCCCGCTATCTGGAAAACTCTCAATGCTCCACTACTGCTCCGATAATATTAATTTTTTGTGGCAATGAGTGGACCAAGCGCCAACCTTTTGCACTGTCATCCATCAGCTGATCGATGATGTTGTACGCTTCGGCGATAGCCTGCTTCTCGTGGTTATCGCATGTCATAAACAGGCCGCTAATCCCGGGTTCGACCGTCTTCTGCTTGACACTGAAACGGTTGACTCGACGACGGAAAAACTTGTTAATTATTCACACACAGTTCTATACTCAAATAAAAATAAAAAGTAAAAAAAATCTCGAAACCTTAATGGAGGGAATCTGCTCAATTTTTCAACACTTTTTTCTTTTCTTCTTCCTTCCTCTATAACTTTCTTTATCCACATTCCCTTTTCTATAGATTCTTCCGATCTATCCTAGTGGAGGGGGGGGGGGGCACTTCATCAAGCCGAAAGGCAGAAAAGAAGAAGGATTCATCAAGCCGACAAGCAGAAAAAAAAAGGAATGTGAAAGAACACCAAAAAGGACTACTCACATGAACAGTCGCAAAAACATCAAGTTGTAATGGAAGCAAAACAATTGTCAATGTTATTTATTATTTATTCGGGTGTCCAAAAAGTATCTGCAGAAAACTTCGCAATGTTCCAGATTTTTTCTAGAATGTTCTGAAGATTTCAACGTAGTAGAGCTATATAAAGACACTCCTGCTGTGTCTGCATAGCATATCCAGCTCCGTCTTCCTTGCCTGTTTCACTGTACGATGACCGAACTGTCTATCCATACTAGACACGTACTCCTTTACGAGTTTGAAACTGGGCACTCCGCTGCAGAAGCCTATCGAAACTTGTGTCGTGTATTCGGCTCTGAGGCTCCTCTATGGTCTGTGTATAGCTGGTTCGAGTGCTTCAGAAGCAGGAACAGGAGTCTCGAAGATGAGCCTCGCTCTGGTCGACCGACAACGATATCTTTGGACGAATTGAGGAAACTGGGGGAACAGCATCCATATGAAGGTGTGCGTCTATTCTGCTGCTGCTCTTGGCTGTTCCAGATCCACCATGGACAATGGACTGCGGTCTCTTGGAATGGTTAAAAAGCTCGGTCAGTGGCTCCCACACGAACTGACCGACGACAACCGGCGAAGATGTCTGGACATATGCACTCAGCTGCTCTCCCGAAGTCGCACCTTCAACTGGCTGGACACCATCGAAAAATCAGTCCTCCACTTCAACCACGCTCGTAAACGTGCGTGGTGCCAACGCGATGAAGTGCCGTAATCTTTCGTAAAAGGCGAACTTCATGCGAGGAAAGTCATGCTGAGCGTCTGGTGGGAGTTTATGGGATCTAGTATTTCGAGCTGCTGCCTAACAGCACGACTGTCACTGCCGAGTTCTACGCTACGCAACTGAAGAGGCTGGCCGATAAGATGCGCAAGGAACAGCCCAGGCTCGACAAAGTTCGACTGCTGCACGACAGCGCGCGCCCACACATCGCGGAGACGACATCTGAGAAAATTCTGGAACTCGGATGGGAAGTTCTGCCGCATCCACCGTACAGCCCAAATCTGGCCCCATGTGACTACCACCTTTTTCGATCACTTCAGCATCATCTGGAAGGGAAGCGCTATGAAGATCGTGACCACCTCGAAAATGATCTCCAAGCTTTTTTTCGCCTCCAAGTCGCCGGATTTCTACGCCGGAGGAATTCGAAGTCTTGTGGAA
Source organism: Heligmosomoides polygyrus bakeri (assembly GCA_947359475.1). Lineage (NCBI taxonomy): Eukaryota > Metazoa > Nematoda > Chromadorea > Rhabditida > Heligmosomidae > Heligmosomoides > Heligmosomoides polygyrus. Next base: position 3,109,730 of record OX375868.1, read on the forward strand.
CGTTGGCGGAGAGTTGTCGATATTGATGGAAATAATTTGGTTGATTAATAAAATGCTGACAAAAAATAGTGTTATTTTGAAAACATTGTCGTATTTCTGCAGATACTTTCTGGACACCCTAATATTTATTGATGATTTATGGCGTGGCCAAGGTGGAAAACTCAATATTATTAGGTTGTAACGAAATAAATGGCACCGAACCACTGTAAATTTAAACAGTTAAACAGTTAATATCTCGGCTTGTAGGCAAGTTTATTAATCGACATAAAAACCACCTGATTCTACACATTTTTGCCAACGTGACACAAGCTTTTTTTATCCCAGCAGCATAAAAATCAGAAGTTCTGGAATTGACGAAATCTTCGAAGGCACTTTCGGCATCCTGTTGGCATTTGAATATTTTCCCTACCAAGAAGTCGCCAAGATGCTTGAAGAAATGGTAGTCTGTTGGGGAGAGGTCGGGAGAAAACGGAGGATGTGGTAGAGTTTCGATGCTCAGCTCATTCAATTTCTGCAACGTCATTCATGCAACATGGGGCGAGCATTGTCGTGCAGAAGGAGAACTTGCCTTCGGTTTACCAAGGCCGGCCGGATATCCTTCAACTTTTTCATCATTTCTTCAATTTCAATGCAGTACTTCTCTGCCGTGATGGATTCACCGGGAGGGAGGAAGCTGTGGTGAATAATTCCCAGCGAACACCACCATACTGTCACCATTACTTTCTTTTGGTGCAATTCCGGCTTCGCAAAAACCTTGGGGCTCTCATCGCTGTCCACCCACTGTGCCGATCGTCGCCTGTTGTCGTACATTATCCATTTCTCGTCACAGGTTACGATGCGATCAAGGAATGGGTCCGTTTCGTTTCGTAGAAGCAGTGCGGACGAGATCTCATATCGTCGGTTTCTTTGCTCCTCAGACAGCTCGTGAGGCACCCATCTTTCCAGCTTTTTGGTCTTTCCAATTTCCTTCAGATGCCGAGCAGCTGTGTTGTGACTGACGCCAAGAACCTTCGCTATCTCCCTGGTACCTCTGTGTGGATCCTCCTCTACCACATCTCTCAGCTTGTCCTCATCAACATCACTATGCCTCCCACCCGACCCGACCTTCATGTTCTTCCAAGCTCTCATCTCCATTCCGGAACTTCTGATACCAACGATACGCCGTCCGAATTGTGTCCGCCTCCTTAGCTGTAGTGCCCAGCTTGAATTCATACAAGTAAATGCCTCGGATTACCCTTTTGTCCATCTGCAAAAAAGTCAATAAAACTCTAAAGTTTTCCCACTTTTACATAGAAAATTTGGTACTAGCCGGCAGAGCAAAGTTTGCGCTTCTAAATGATATGCCACATGTTACGGTTTGTTCTTGATCAAATGCGTAAAGACGCGCCAAGAAACGGCGCGAGCCAGTGCCATTTAATTCGTTACAACCTAATAGAATAAAATACCAACAAACTCAATCAAAAATAAATAAAAACACAACTGAAGGCTGTCCTTTTGAAATTTTGGTTTTTTAATTTTAGTTAAAGCAAAAATGTGTAAACTTTCACACTCTGCTTTAAAAAATCTTCCCGACATTGAAGAACTTAGAGAAAAATTCCAAGTAGTAAGAAGTTCCGACACAAAAAGAACAACGAAACGCTTACGCATTGTTCCAGCAGTACTTCCGTTTCCTCGAATTGGTATCGTTGCTCATGCTGGAACCTGAGAAAAAGCAAATGTAGGAGGCACACAATGCAAGCAGCCGACACAACAACAGCAAGAGCATCGAATTTCAATGCATTCTCGAGCCGAACGTCGAACATATCGCGCTGGCAAACACCACGGACGACATTCACGTCCTGAGTTGTAACGACACCTTCAGGGACGGCAAAAAAATATTACGAAAACTGGTGAAAATATGCGAAACGAGTGAAAATCGTACACGCAGAAAAAAAAACGACGAGAAGCGAACGCAACCACGTTGCAATCATCGCAAACACTACGGCGCGGAAAAAAGTATAGAAGAACACGCGCAACGATCAACATAACCAGCACCGCACGCGCGCAAGACCGGAATCGACAGTTACACGAACGCAGCTTACAGTGATAAAGCCGAGGAAGCCCAAAATGAGACGATGACGTTTATCTACTACCTGAGCAAGTTTGCTCTACTTAAGTCGGAAAAAGCTCCAACCGCAGGCGTCGGAAAGTAGTCATAAGTATAAAAGAGTAAGACCGGGGGCATACTTCCATCGCGGCGCTCAGTTCATGGCCATTCCGCCGCACGCGGTCGAATAGTCAAAGGAAACTTCGCCGCAGCCGCCGCAATAGTGACGGCCGGCATGCGCGATGGCTTCCCGCGCCCATCGCGGACAGGCATACTTGCTCGCGCGCCGCGCGCGGTGTTTAGCGTTGGTCCTGGACGGATCGTCGTCGCGCTCCCTGGCAGAGCGATGGGCGATGCGACGAGCACAAAGAAGTTCAAATCCTTTCGCGTCGCTCTGCAAAACTCATCGCGGCGACGGGAAGTATGCACGAGGCCTAAGACGACAAAGGCAATGGAAGCACTTTATTGGATATGGGAAATAAATATTTTAAAAAGTTTTTAAAAAACCAGGAAGAAAAATTTTCAAACATAAACTCATTAACAATGTCTGTACAATTGAAAAAAGTCTTGTTTACACGCATGAGCGGCTTCTTATACTCCAATATCCCTAACTAAATAAACAGACGCGCATCCTTCTGGGAGAATATGCTGTGGCTACCTCTCACAAGTGAAGGGTCTGAAGCGTATGTCTAAACGGGGGGAGTGAGTCATATGGGCAGAATCCTCACCCCTCAATTAGTATACAAATGTGTTTATTTTTTGCCAAGTCGTCAAACCCAAGGAGTAGGAAGTCCTTGAAGCTACAATGGAATCGGTGCCTTTCGAGTTTGGGGATCTTGTACGCCCGTGATGCCTCTGCCGGCAAGCGGCTCGGAGCGCAGTGGAAGTGGGCTTGCTTCATGCGAGGAAGGTCGGGGGTTTGGTTCTTCTGCGCTGCTGCATTTTTGCAAACCGGATGAAATTTGGGGATTCCGACGTATGCACCATTTTCAGACCTTTTTATGCCTAATTTTTAGCTGAATGCTGTGGTATTCAACATGACGTGATACACCTTGTGGTTGAAAATCCTGTCAGTAATAAAAAAGTCGCAAGAAAGGTACTCTCCACACTGTACAGCTAGAAAATGCGCAGAAAACCTCTGAAAATGGTATAGACGTCAGAATTCCCCAAATCTCAACCAGTAAGTCGAAATGCAAAAATGCAGCAGCGCAGAGGAACCAAACCCCCGATATTCCTTGCACGAAGCAACCGCACTTCCACTGCGCTCCGAGCCGCTTGCCAGCAGAGGCATCGCGGGCGTACAAGACCCTCAAACTCGTGATGCATCGTATTCCACTGTGACTTCAATGAATCCCTACTTCTTGGGTTTAACGACTTGGCAAAAAAAGAAACACATTTTTATACTAATTGAGGGGTGAGGATTCTCCCCATATGACTCACTCCCCCCGTTTAGACGTACGCTTCAGACCCTTCCCTTGCCAGTTGCGAAAGACTGCATGTAAATTTATTATACTATCCCACAATTTCCATAGAAAAAATTTAAATTAAAAAATAAACCACAAATAAAAACATATTAATGCGCCGTGTACTCTGCATTTGCACAGTAGATCACTATTTGGTAGTTTTGTTATAAAATGGGTAGCATAGCTCAACGATGAAAAGCATGGTACTTTTCCATTGGCGCCTTTCAACAACAGAGATTAAAGCTTCACTCTCAGAAACCTTTTCTGTCTTATGGTTAGGGTTGACCGAGCATTACGCCACATTTAGGTGGTTGAGTATTCTGTCAGAAAACCCTACAACGTCCGGATTAGCAGGTATCTCTATTATTATTATTATTATTATTATTTCTAATATCATTACTATATGGTATTATTTACTCAGAAACGAAAATTTTCACTTGGCCTTATAGAGGATATCTAGTCGGATCTATCCTAGTCCGGGGGAGCCACATAACTAGAAGCTAGGCAACAAAATGAATTAATACTTACCGAGCGACTCCTAGACTAACCTAACCTAAAAGAAACCAAAAACGACGAACAAACAAAAAAAAAATAAAAAATCGCCGCGGTATACAACCGTCTCGGCGGGCAAAGAGCGACGGAATAGAGTCATGCCGCGTGCTGACCTCCGCTTGACATGTTATAACCAGGATCTAACATGGTAGGGAGGGCGCATGAGGCCGCGTGCCGCGTGCTGACCGTCGCTTGACATGTTATAACCAGGATCTGACATGGTGAGGAGGGCACACAACGGTGCCTTCTTACAACCGTAATAAATGCAATTTTTTCGTTTTTTCTTTGTGACTTTTTGTTGATTAGGTCCTGTGTTGTTCTGTAGGAGCCGCTCTGTAAATCTTGAGTGGATGTGTCACATATAATACTTTTTAGTTATGTGCCCCCCGGACTAGGATAGATCCATCTAGTTTATTATTATTATTATTATTACTTTTACGTCTTATTTTACTTTTGATAACTTCCGAGGCGAAATAAATTGCAATTAGATCTGAATTCAATGAACGGGGTAACCGGCGAAACCACCTGGGGTCAGATTCATCAATCGTTTACCGCCCACTATCGGTGAAAATACCGCCAATAAAATACTGACGCCAATGAATGTCATATTAAGGGGTTTGGAGGTACTTCTCACCGTTAGAGGGCGGTGAGCGCTTGACGAATCTGGCCCCTGTAGTCCTCGGAACCCTAAAAGTGATCCGGAAACTTGGGTCACGAGCATTTTTCAACCTGAGGATAACTAGGGATTTTTATGAATCCCTCTGAGCTAAGTCGAAGCTTGGACTTAATCTCCTAGATGCGAGACCAATAGTTTCATCTCTCTGCGAGAATCAGTGCAGCGATTAGCGTGAGGCTAATCAAAATTACGCAACGCATTATTCCCATCGAAGACCAGCTATCAGGTTTCAGCGGCGACACTAGCTGACCGGTCGCCGTCTGACGACAAAGGGATGGCGGTGAGAAAACGACGGCGGATTTCTCAAAGACAGACGGTCTTAATTGAGGAATTCAGAGAAAAGGGAAGAGAAACGTCGTCAATGGGCAGAAGACTGGACGAGAAATCGAAATGGTGGGAAACACAGAGCAAAAAGGTCTGAAAGCAGCCTTACCGGTCCGCATGGCACGGGATGGTCATCGTCTGAGCGGCGTTGGCCCTCCTCGTCGTCACTTCGCATATCAATGGTAGAAACGGAGACGATTCTTCAGCTCAGTAGTAGAGAATACAGCTCTGCGGGAAGTCTGTCCAGATGCTCCTTGAGGACTAGAGCTGACCGATGTCAGTGCAGAGGAGCGACGAGGGGCGCTGTCATGCCAGACGGTGTCAGACGAGTGCACGCTGATGGCAGGCGACAATACGGAAGGAAACCCGCTAGTCGAGTCGGGTTGCGCGATCGGACGAAACCGGGTCGCAGTAGCAGCAGCAGCTGGCGGTTGCGTGTCCCCTTAGGCCAGGGCGGCGCGCGCACGAGGCGCTGGATTGATGATCTCACCCCCAGCATCACTCCTCGGCCGACGACCGACGATGACTGCGCAACGATGAGCCAGCCGAAGCCGGTTCGTTGCAGCTATCTGGGCTTCATATCGCTCCAAATCGAACGACTTCCGAAATTGCATAGAGATGGAGCATCACACTCGAAACTGGTTGGAATAAGCAGCGACGATCTACACTTTGAAGCACTTCACAAGATGGTAAAAGGGTGGAGAAACGGTCGTTGAAAAGAAAACGACTCCCTCCCGAAGCACAAGGAGAGACGTCTTTGATGTGTGCATGTGCAGGTCGAGTAAGGCCCCGTTTATACTTCCGACGCCGAGCGAAGCGGCATCATGTAACCTACCAACGACCAACCATACGTAGCGTCGCGTCGCTCGGGGTCGAAGTATAAACGGGGCCTAACTCGCGGCGCACAGAACGGAAATTGGATTTGATCGGGTTAACCTCATTAAGGGCCAATTTTTTCGTAAATAGAGATAGATGGTTCCTTATACCTCAGGCTTACTAACAAGGGAGGTCAATGAAATTCTCGTGGAGTTTTCCAAAGTGACCTATTGAGGGTTGCAGAGGATTGTCTGGGAAGCCCCTTAGTGGTTTTCAAATTTCCTGCGGGCATCCGGGTATGCCGAAAATGGCAAAAAATCGCTACATTTCAGTGCGGACTGATAAGACAAAAGTGACAGCTTTAATGGCATTGTAAGGCTCAGAAATTAACATGCAAAAGGTTTGTATCTTTAACTATAAAAACTGACAATTTGTAGGCCCAAAGGAGGCAGCAGGGTGCATTTAGGCGCCCCTGTCATCAATCACTCACTGCACATGCGGCAGCGGCTGGATAGCCGAGAGGATAGCGCTGCTGACTTGCGGTGGAGAGGTTGAGGGTACGGTTCTAGGGCGGCTTCGTGATTGCTGGGTGAAATCTTTCCGCTTCTGTAACTTTAGAGCACAGTTTGACCTCGGAAAGGCACAGTTTTCGCTGTCATTGTGAACTCATTTACGAACATGATCGACTTATGTTATTTGGAAGGACGTTGGATATACCCCGCGGCTTCTTCGTAAAATCCTAGGAACGTACCAGTTTGCCATTATCTGACTATAATTAAAGCTCCAAAACTTTTTTCAGGTAAGTTAATTTTGCCTTATCAGCTCGCTATGATATGATACGCTTTTTCGCCATTTTTTAGCCTTCCTATCAAACTGTCTATTGTTCCGCACACTCGACCAATGAGTTACGATGCCGCTCAATCGTAGTTTTGCCTACTACAGCGTTGCCTGATAGCTTATGTGCTTTTCGTGACCATAAATAAAATTATTAAATTGTTAAAATGAAAATTGTAACAAAGACATACAATTGTTCCTGCTTGACTATAAATTTGTATAAACACCTTAAAAGTCGCATTTTTGCCTTGAATCAAACAAGCGGTAACATTGTTCATCTAAACAAAATATTAGCATTTCTCCAGCTATAGAAAAGGTCCCAAGCCCATTTAAAAAAGAAAACCAATAACTTTATGGAATGTTATTACCACAATAGACAGCGCCATGTGCCCTCCCAACGCGCCATGAATTTATTTGAAGGATAAAGGACGGCGTTAGGCCACGTTCATACTTGGTCGTAGCGCGATGCGATGACCACGTAATGAGGCCAAATTGACTGATCGCGTCGCCCGGCGTGTGGACGCCTGCTGTCCGGAATGAATCGCGTGAACCCGCGACCCAGTCGCGTCGCGCTCGAAATGGGTGCGATGCGATGGATCGCGATGGATTGGGGCGTGGTAGGGCTCCGATCAGCCGATTTTCGCACCTGCTCTTGATTTTCTGCTTTATTTTTCTTCGACGACACCCTTTATATATTTTGTGCTTTCTCCGGAAACTTTTCATTTCCGTTTCAGGTCGCCGCCCGCCAGGATTCCCTGGAGACTAGCCGGATTTCGCCCACAAGATGAGTACCTCTTCCATTTGTGATGTCTTTTCGTGTTTATTCCACCCTATTTGTTTTGTATGTTCTTCTGTTTGTTGCTATCACGATCTATTTTGTTTTTCTAATGTGTTTGACCTTTGAACGTTTTTAGGAATGAGCAAACAGATGTGGACCAGGAAATGTGTGCACTGTTGCGTGAGTGCAAGTACGCAATGGTGCATAATCGCGGGTCGCGTCGCCGGCTGTTCGGAGTGCTCAGCGCCGTGTGGAGCTGCGCCACGCGACTAGACGCATCGCACAGTTCGACTCGCGTCGCCCGGCGATGCAAGCATAAACGGTGTCTTACTTTATCCCTTTTGGGATGCGCCACGCATTCTACTTCCACCGGATGTCTTGGAGGCGATTTGAATGCGTACTTGGCCATACAATGGCTTGCGATGGCCAATAATCGATGGACAAGTCAGCGCTTTACCCTACCTAGACAAGTCTGGTACCAATTTACCAATCCCGGAGGATAGAAGATTCGGTTAGCCTGAGCGAGAAATCCGAACCAGGAACCTGGTATCGGATGTACGCGACAGCTGAGGCACCTCCGCCGACTGCGCTACAACCGCCCCTAATAGTACCCTAAACAAGAAATAGTCTAGACAAAAACAAAAAAACAACGAAAAATTACATTTGTTGCGCTTGTAAGCCGGCAAGATTGTGTGCCCTCCTCACCATGTTGGGTCCTGGTTATGACATATGAGGCAGCGGTCAGCACGCGGCATGCGGCTTCATGCGCCCTCCTCTCCTGTTAGATCGTGGTTATAACATGTCAGCCGGGGGTCAGCAGCGGCATGCCTCCATTCCGTCGCTCTTTGCCAGCCGAGACGGTTGTAAAACACGGCGTTTTTTTTGTTCGTTCGTTTTTGGTTTCTTTTAGGTTCCACTCGTTCTCTAGGAGTCGCTCGGTATGTCTCTATTCATTTCGTTACCTACTTTTTAGTTATGTGGCCGCCCGGACTAGGATAGATCCAGAGTTTTTTAATTAACAATTATTTTTAACTCATGGGCGCGTGTAGCGCAGTCGGAGGAGGCGCGACTGTCGCGTGCACCCGATACCAGGTTCCTGGTTCGGATTTCCCGCCCAGGCCAACCAAGCCTTCCATCCCTCCGGGGTCGGTGAATTGGTACCAGACTTGTCTGGGAAGGATAGAGCGCTGACTTGTTCATCGGCTGGCCACCGCAAGTCATTGTATGGCCAAATACGCATTCATGTCGCCTCCACGACATCCCGTAGAAGTAGAATGCGCTGGCGCATCCCAGAAGGGATTGATTAACGCCGTCCTTTATCCTTTATCCTTTTTATTTTTAACTTCCTTATATCGTGTGCTCAATATTGAAAAAAGCCTGTCGGTTGGAAAGGTGTACAGTCTGACTTGAAAAGCCTCCAGTCTGATTATAAAAGGTAAAGGACGGCGTTACTCAATCTCTTATGGGATGCGCCACGCACTCTTCTTCTACGTGATTTTGTAGAAGACGATTTGAATGCGTATTTGGCCATACAATGACTTGCGGTGGCCAGCCGATGAACAAGTCGGCGCTTTACCCTTCCCAGACAAGACTGGTACCAACTCACCCACCCCGGAGGGATGGAAGGCTCGGTTGGCCTGGGCGAGAAATTCGAACTAGAAACCTGGTATCGGGTGCAGGCGACAGCCGAGGCACCTCCACCGAGTGTGCTACGCGCCTCCTACGGCGTATCCTCTTCACGCGCTCACTAGTTCGGTGAGCAGTTATCGCATATATCCCTTCGATCATTAGCAGTATGTTATGCGTTAAAAACCTTGACTGATCAAGTTTCTTTGAGCCATAACGACACTCGTCCACATTAGCGTCTAACACCTGATTATAGCACGAAGTATTATTGCGTTCGTTCACTTTTTCGCAGAAAGACACGTACAACCGGTTACACGGCTCCGAACTGATAGTCGGTCATGGACTTGATCAAATCTAACCAGCGGATGGTAGGAATTCAAACCTGACGCCTGCTTTCAATCTTCTTGCTGATGAAGTCTTCTTTCGGTTGCATCTTACTGCCATATTATTAGGTTGTTCCATAAGTGCTTGCAGTTTTTTTTTTTCAACGATTCACTGCAGATTTCGCCGGCGGTCTCTTGGAAATAGCTATACAGCCTTCGAAAGAGAATGATTTGCTCTATGCTCTACCTTTATTGCATTTCTTTTTCCGTCGTGAATTTTGTCAATTTTTAGGTCGTTAAAGTGAAAAGTGAAGTGGCCATCTGCGCACTTGTTCTCTCCGCTTAGGTTTGTAATTTTTTGCGCAGATTTTCATAGCATTTGGAAGACAATGTTCTGTACTACAAGAACACGTGTTGGTCCTATTTGCTTACTTGCACTTTATTGATTTTTAGGCTTTCAAATTGGGAGTCCGAAGGAGAAGATTTGTTTTTACCGACAGCTCCTGCTCTGTGGTAGGACTTTTTTGCTCGGTGTTATATGTCGGCTGAAAGAGAATGTCTTGCTCTATAAGAATTTGTGTCGCGTTTATTGGCTCATGCTGATTTCTGTCGAATATCAATTTTCAACAACTGAACAAGAAGGAGTTGTTGGTGAAGATGATTTTTCTCTTTTGGGAATTTTGTTGATATTCGACAGAAATCAGCATGAGCCAATAAGCGCGACACAAATTCTTATAGAACAAGACATTCTCTTTCGGCCGACATACAACACCGAGCAAAAAAGTCCTACCACAGAGCAGGATCTGTCGGTAAAAATTCGGACGGAAAAGCTACAACTGGAAAGAAGAGAACTGGAAAGAGCAACTGCGCAGATGGCCACTTTTTCACTCTTCACTTTAACGGCCTAAAAATTGACAAAATTCAGGATGAAAAAGTAATGCAATACATGCCCTGATGGAGCAAATCATTCTCTTTCGAAAGCTGTATAGCGCTATGCAAAAGACCGCCGGCGAAATCCGCAATGAATCGTTGAAAAAACGGCGGGGACTTATGGGACAACCTAATATTATGGGTATAATCTTAGTCGGTGGTGATCGCAAACAATTTCACAAAAACTGAATGTGTTCAGTATTGCCATAAATTAAATTATCCCATTCCACAAGAAACAGTTACACAAACACAATCAAAATATACAGTTTTCGCGTCAAATTCAACACTCTCCAAATTAAATTGGACACTCTTCTAAGCTACCTTTAAGAGCGATCAGCGCGGCCTGTCGGCCGCGCTAACGGCTTCTCAACGGCTTCGTCGTACTAATAATCTATGTCATGGTTTCCACAGAAAGAACACCATAGCTACGTCGAGTGGGGCAGTTATAGAAGGTCACGAAGAGAGGCTGCTATTCTAGAGATATTTACTATTACTCAGAAAACCCCACCAACTAAGCCCACCAACTATAAATCTACACGTAATTGTTCCGCTAATATAGTGACGCCATGTTTAAAAAACGGTCATTTTTGAAGGTTACGAAATACGCAGAGAATCATCATTTCATTATAACCGAGCGAGGATATAAAGATGCTTGCAGAGACTATAAATACAAAACATTCATCGACTACCCTTTAGCGACCTCGATTACCCCAGGGCTGAAGTTTCGGACCGCTTGGACGACATCCACAAATAATCGATAATTTCTTCAATATCGGTTGATAACGATCGACATTTCAAAAACGAGCTTAAGATTCGTGCTCAGCGACCTCCATTACCCCCAGGTTTGGAGTTCTCCACTAGAAGACGTCCAGATTTCTTCGCTATTTTCGCGGCCCGTAATTCCCCTCCCCCTCCCGATTTTCTCCATATTTAAATACTAATTTATAACTCGTCGCTTAGCGGATTATTATAAAGTATGATAGGGGGCGCTCGGCGGTGAGAACGTCGATGGAACTTTTAGTTTTTCTTTTTTTTCAGTCTGAGCTGTTTCATCGTGTTCATTTTCCGTTTCCCACGCATGTCTCTGTTTCTCGTCCTAGTCGCACATATCTGTTTTCGTTTCCCCGCCGTTATGCCCATTTCTTACGATGTTCCGCAATTTCTTCCGCAGCTTCGCGATCCTTGCCAAGCTTTTCCTTTCTTTTATATTCCGCTTGCTGCATTTTTCTTGATGATTTTTTCGATTATTTCTGCATTGTATATCCCTTTTTCGGATCTATCCTAGTCCGCGGGCCACATAACTAAAAATTATTATATGTGACAAATTCACTCAAGACTTGCAAAGCGGCTCCTATAGAACAACACAGGACGTAAACAAGAAAAAGTCACAAAGAAAAAACGAAAAAATTTCACTTGTTACGGTTGTAAGGAGGCGAAGTTGTGTGCCTTCCTCAGCATGTTAGATCCTGGTTATAACATGTGAAGCGGCGGTCAGCACGCGGCATGACTCTATTCCGTCGCCCTTTGCCCGCCAAGACGGCTGGAGTACGAACTCAACTTGGGGGCCTAACCGCTCGTGGTTCTTCGTCGAGGAGACAGCAAGACAGCATATTTCGCTCTGGTTCTTGTCGTTTTCTTATGCTGTTAGAGGATCCGGGAACAAATCAAGTGGTCCCGCTTACCACTGTACGAGGTACAGTGGTAAGCTAAGCGCAAGACACGTAAATTAGATACAGCAGTTGTGTTGATTAGTCTCCCTAGGACTCGTTAATTGTTTAAGGGATTGGTATTCTTGGCCTGGCTTAGATCACTAGCTAAGTCCCTGAGTACTTCACGGGCCACGGCGCATCTCCTACAGTATGCTCTGTGACAAAAGGAATGCTGAAAAGGTATGTCAACAAGAAGCAGAGTTTTGAAGGTCCTGACAGCTCCTGAAGGTCCTAAGGAGAACTGGAATGAGGCTGACTGTTTCCGCGAACAACAGCCGGCAATGTGCAAGTCAACAGAGAACCCTATGAAGCTGGCGGAGTCTGACGGATGTTGTGGCCTGTAATGTACCACTGCGAGACGCTAGCAGTTGCCGAGATGTCCAAACACCTGCGCACATCAGACGGGATGTGGGATCAAATGAGCTAGTATCTAACGAATCCACTAGGGAGGCACTTCAGCTGTTAGAAAAAGTTGCTGAATGTTTTACCAAATACGTTAAAAACTATGACTGGTTCGCCCAACTCAGTGCAAGCTTAAAGTGCAGGACCAACAGCGAATTAGTATCTCTCTTTCAGGAGTTAGTCATTGAACAAAATAAAGTACAAAAAATACTGAGCTGAAGAAAGTCATAATTGGGCGGCAAAAGCAAATTGATGTGTTGCAGGGAACAGTTTCGACTGAATAAGGAACCGAATTCGATGAAGGAACAGGAGTTAGAACGGCTGGAAGCTACAGGAGAGCCACGATGCAGTGGAGCCGACAGGTTCCAGGTGAGCAGATAAGAGATTTACAACCAGACAGATTGACCTAACCAGACGCTGCAAGCATTGCGTAGGTTGCAGAACGGAATGTTCTGTCGAATCGGAATAATTCCAGATTGTGTCACATCTGTCGCAAGTGCAATCGATATGGACTCATCTCCGTATAAGCTTACCACTACAAAGCCGGAGGAGGTGGAGAAGGAAAATCAGATGCGCTCTATTCGAATTAGGTCAGGAGACTATGTATCCTGTTGCTCAAGAGCCGAAGAATGAAGAACGGAGTTATCTCCAAGTATCTGATACGTGCTGTGTTTCCTTATGCGCGAATTTACACGGGTGAATGAGAAAAGAGCGATTGGAGCCCATACATTATTGTTTTTGTGTTTTTGTTTGTTCGTCCGTTTTTGGTTTCTTTTAGGTTAGGTTTCGTTCTCTAGAAGCCGCTCTGTAAGTATTAATTCATTTTGTTGCATAGTTTTTAGTTATGTGCCCTCCCCCCCCCCGGACTAGGATAGATCCCCTTTTTCTTTATAGATGAGTAACGCGGAGAAACAAAAGTGTGTTTACTATGAGATACCGGTATGTGCGAAAGAAGCACGAAATGAACAGGATAAAAACGCTTAAACTGAAGAAACACATGAGAAAAACTAAAAATTCCACCTGCGTTCTCACCACACAGCGCATCCTGTCGATTGAGAACGAGCTAACGGAGCAATTGGTCCCGCAACGGCCGTCTTTGTACTGTGAGACAACTCATCCAATTCTTAACGGACAATTCGTTGCTGCTACCCTTGGCGATTTAATCGCGAGTATTCATTTATTCCTGCCAGTGCAACCGAATGAACTAGTAAAGCTACGACTATGGGAGAGGAAAAAACGGCTAACAAAAGAGCGGCGGAAACCGATATTACAGGACAACGTCAGGGACTTAAGGAAAATAAAGATAGGCGACTAAGAGGAAAAGAGTGAGCTGGGAAGTAGTATAGAAAGTAAAGAAAAAGGCTATAAACAAAAGAACAAGGCATTGTCATGGCTAATTTGTACTGAAGCGATGCACAAAGGCTGTTTATGTTATGTTAAACTCCTTATGCTACACATTTTTCTATGGCATGAGTGAATAAAGGTAACATAAAGTAAAATAAATGAAAGTAACGAAAAACTGAAAGTTACTATGGTCAGATAAATGATATGGAGAAAGCGCGGCGCTACTCAATCCCCATTTGGATGCGCCACGCATTCCACTTTTGTCGTGGAGGCAATTTGAATGCGTATTCGACATATACAATGACTTACGGTGGCCAGCCGACGAACAAGACAGCGTTTTTTCCTCACTAGGAAAGTCCTGCATCAATTCGCCGACCATAAAGGGATGAAGGCATGGTTACTATAGTCACATACTTCCTAATAAAGGCAATACCATCGAAGGATGCGGGTCAGAACATCGTTCGAGGTCAAGGATCTGCTGCCTATATGCAGCTCGGCTAATGCTATGCAAGATCAATCTAGTAACCAGTGTGAATGCATGAAGACCAACACAAATTGAGATGATATGGAACACTATTTAGTGAGAAGGACGTGAAGAAATGCCGATGAGATCAACGAAGCTCAAGTTTTCAGCTCATCGTTAGAAAGCCACATTACTTACAGTATCCATAACAAAGCAAGGAACTCAGCTGCAATTATAGTAAGCGGAACAGAATTCGCAGTGTCCAAACTTTCATAGGAACGAAGGACTACTTAGGTTAAAATCGAGTTTTAAGTGAAAAAAGAGAATAACACGGAAACACAAGCACATTTGAAGGGCGAAAGAATGTGAGCTTACTGTTAGTATAATTCCTCAGTAAATAAGCCTGCGAATTAAGAAGAATGGTCCCAAAGAAACGATCTCCTCCGGGAAATAGATTTCTTTTTGAATACTGGAGCGCAACAGTCGACGTCGATACACATTGTCATTGGAGCGCGAAATCTTCCCTAGGTAGCGCCCCGCAACATAAGGAACACGAATTCTTATCGATTAGGTACCACCAAAGTACTTGTGTGGTAGATGTTCAAATCATTTTAGAAGTAAATGCTTCAGACTACCCTTCTTTGGGCTGTAATCAAGAGGAAAACGCAGTTACTGGCCTGTAATTTCTGCTAGGAACTCGGAATACCAACCCTTTTTCGCATACGTCCGTCAGTTTTGCGTCTTTATATGGCAACAGCCAAAAATAAGCGATGAGGTTGTTCGTTGCTGCAGTTGTTTGTTGTTTGCACAGGATAAGTGGTAGTGATGGTCAAATGGTAGTCATTCGCGGCGTGTCCTACTTCAACGGCATACCGCAGAGGGTATTTGAAAGCGTACATCAGACTTTTCTATCACTTCCACGCTTTTTTAATGGCAAACCAGTCCGGGGGCCGGATTCATCAACAATTATACCCATGCGGGGTTAAAGGGTAGAGATAAGGTAAGAGTCAGAGACGCAGGCGTCATCATGGGTATCTCTTCACCCTACACCCGCGGGTTAGTCGTTGATAAATCCGGCCCCAGGAGGGGAGATTTAAGACTTGGTTGGCCTGAGCGTGACCCGAACCAGGAACCTCGATTCAGGTGTCCGCGATAACCGTTCACCTGTTCAGAGATGGTGCACTATATTGATACTAATATCCCTATAGTAATGGTAAAATGCACTGCCCAACAGGGACGGGCAGAATTGTTGAAAATTTCCCCTGAAAACAGAAAACCGAGTACGTCGCAAGATAGAAAAGCCAAAAAACGCCAGAAAAAAAAAGAAAAATTCGAAAATTATTTCAACTATCTCAATAGCTGTCTCTTTTTCGAAATATGCTTTTTTACCAATAACTAACACTTTTATACCATTTCTCGTCAAAATGGACATTTATCGCAAGCTGGATGGTTTTGAACTTAAAATGAACACCTATCAAACCAACTAACTCATTCATCCATCGGTTGGCTGCCGCAGGTCATTGTATGCATCAAATGCACATTCAAACTGACCTCATAATAACCCGTAAAGGTAGAATGCGTGGCGCGTCCCAAATAGGGAGAGATACCCCCGACATTTATCCGTTTATACTTTAGCACTAGTTAATACTTGCGCCGCTACGCGGCGCGATATCATGGTCGGAATAGATATCGACGGGGCGACGCGAAAAATCGATATCTATGGCGGCCCGATCCCGCGGCGCGGCGCAAGTATAAACTAGTGCTTATCCACGAGACATAACTATTTCTCTTAGTAAAAACAGTGTGGGAAAAGTTGTAAAATAATTCCTGCTTCAGTGGCTGTATAAAAAGGTGTCGCGATTTGTCCACAGTCATTCAGGTTTTCACATTGGTGGTTTCGGAACGGAACAGGACAGAACATTTATTAAGCCAATCGGCACAAGACCTTGCACAAAAGTTTATGGCAAAAGTTGGCTTTTTTATTATCCTCAAAATTGATATCTTCGATGATTTGTATTAGGTTGTCTCATAAGTCCCCGCCCTTTTTTTCAACGATTCACTGCAGATTTCGCCGGCGGTCTCTTGCATAGCGCTGCATAGCTTTCGAAAGAGAATGATTTGCTCTATCAGAAAATGTATTGCATTTCTTTTTTCATCATGAATTTTGTCAATTTTTAGGTCGGTAAAGTGAAAAGTGGCCATCTGCGCAGTTGCTCTCTCCGCTTAGGTTTGGAACTTTTTGCGCAACCTTTCATAGCATTTGGAAGACAATGTTCTGTACTACAAGAATACGTGTTGGTTCTATTTGCTCGTTTGGCCTTTATTGATTTTTAGACCGTCAAATTGGGAAGGGAGAAAATTTATTTTTACCGACAGCTCCTGCTCTGTGGTAGGACTTTTTTGCTAGGTGTTATATGTCGGTCGAAAGAGAATGTCTTGCTCTATGAGAATTTGTGTCGCGTTTATTGGCTCATGCTGATTTCTGTCGAATATCAACAAAATTCCAAAAAGAGAAAAATCATCTTCACCAACAACTTCTTCTCCTTATTCAGCTGTTGTTGTCAAACTGATTTTGATTTCTGGCAAAATTTCTAGAGAAATGGAAATGAAAGAGCTCCGGCAAGATAACAAAAGCAACGCGACTATCACCTCTTTCGCGCCCTTTTTCCAATACTTATGTTAGGTACATATTGGACATAAACGAGCGTGACCAAATTCTGAATAAAATATTAGGCTGTCCCATAAGTCCCCGCCGTTTTTTTCAACGATTCACTGCAGATTTCGCCGGCGGTCTCTTGCATAGCGCTGCATAGATTTCGAAAGAAAATGATCTGCTCTATCAGATCATGTATTGCATTTCTTTTTTCATCATGAATTTTGTCAATTTTTAGGTCGTTGAAGTGGAAAGTGAAAAAGTAGCCATTTGCGCACTTGTTCTCACCGCTTGGGTTTGGAATCTTTTGCACAGTTTTTTATAGCACTTGGAAGACAATGTTCTGTATTACAAGAATATGTGTTAGTGCTATTTGCTCATTTGTCCTTTGATTTTTAGGTCATCAAATTGGGAATTCCGACTTTTCCGTCCGAATTTTTACCAAAACTCCGGTTCTGTGGTTGGACTTTTTTGCTAGGTGTTATATGTCGTTTAGAAGAGGATGTCTTGCTCAGTAAGAATTTGTGTCGCGTTTACTGGCTCACGCTGATTTCTGTCGAATATCAACAACTGAAGAAGGAGAAGGACTTGTTGGTGAAGAAGATTTTTCTCTTTTTGGCATTTTGTTGATATTCAATAGAAATCAATAAACGCAACACATATTCTTATAGAGCAAGACATTTTCTTGCGAATGACATATAACACCAACCCAAAAAGTCCAACTACAGAGCAGGAGCTGTCGGCAAAAACTGTGATGACCTAAAAATCAATAAATGACAAGTGAGAAAATAGGACCAACATATATTCTTGTAGCAGAGAACATTGTCTTCCAAACGCTATAAAAAACTGCGCAAAAATTGCAAACTTAAGCGGAGAGAACAAGTGCGCAAATGGCTACTTTTTCACTTTTTCACTTTCCACTTCAACGACCTAAAAATTGACAAAATTGATGATGAAAAAAGAAATGCAATACATGCTCTGATAGAGCAAATCATTCTCTTTCGAAAGCTGTGCAGCGCTATGCAAGAGACCGCCGGCGAAATCTGCAGTGAATCGTTGAAAAAAAACGGCGGGGACTTATGGGACAACCTAATAGATCAGTGTCAGCTATGAGCCATTTACCTCCAACCTGCGGCGGATCGGATCAGCACTGCATTTGAGTCCGGCACGACTACCAAACGGTGCAATGAAGCGGAAGAATTATTTCAAAACAAAAAATGAAAAAGGAATCGAAGAATCATATCTCCGTGTTCAGGGATTCACAAGGCATGATCCACTGGGAGCTGTTGGACTACAATCGCACCGCCAATGTCGACGTCTACACAAAACAGGCCCAGAAAGTGGCTGACGCTTCAAAGAAAAAACGATTGAAACGCCTCGAAGTCGCCCTCCCCTACGACAACGCGAGACCGCACACGGCGAAGTTAACTCGCGATTTCGTAGAGAAGATTAGCTGAACGACAGTGCTTCAGAGCCCTCAAGCAGCATCTACGAGAGAACGATAATTACGACCACCTGAAAAGTGAGATTTCTCACTCTTTTGACTCTCAGCCTCCTTATTTCTGAATCAACGGCATTGAAATCTTGTCCAAGAAATGGCTTACAATTGCCAACACGAACGGTGACTATATTGCCGATAGAAAATTTGTTTTAAGAAAAGAGACTTTAAAAGCACGCATTTTATTGACAAAATTATGCATCAACCTAATACTATGCTCCAAAAGTACGTCACTGAAAACGTTTATGGCTCCTTGGAGTAATTGAAAGAAGAGGTCTAAATGTAAGGCGCTATGTGACATGGGAAGAGGGTGGAGGTCATGTGAGAATCTGACACAATGGAACGACATTTAAGAGTGTAAGTTGGTTCGAAGCTCTTCTAGAAATATGAGTTCTTGTTCAAATATTCACTGGAAAACAATTATTTTGCTGTGTGGAGATCTCATCCATTTTGCCAGTTCACGGGGAGACAGATCTGCTGTTTGATGTTTTATTGTTGAAGTCCTTAATGCGCGTAATTAGTAGCGCAGTAGGATGAGGCTTCGGCTGCCGTATGCATCCAGTTCCAGCACCTTGGTTCAGATTTCGTGCGCAGGCCCCTTGTTGTCTGCAAATTGATATCACGAGGGATGGTAGGAAATTTTGAAAATTTCACCCCAAAACAGAAAAATCAGGGTACAGAAAGATTCGAAATTACCGATTTAGCTATCTGCTGTATCTATTAGGTTGTAACGAAATAAATGGCACTGAACCACTGTAAATTTAAACAGTTAATATCTCGGCTTGTAGGCAAGTTTATTAATCGAAACAAAAGCCTTCTGATTCTACACATCTTTGCCAACGTGACACAAGCTTTTTTATCCCAGTAGCACAAAAATCAGAAGTTCTGGAATTGACGAAATCTTCGAAGGCAATTTCGGCATCCTGTTGGTATTTGAACATTTTCCCTACCAAGAAGTCGCCAAGATGCTTGAAGAAATGGTAGTCTGTTGGGCAGAGGTCGGGAGAAAACGAAGGATGTGGTAGAGTTTCAATGCTCAGCTCATTCAATTTCTGCAACGTCATTCGTGCTACATGGGGGCGAGCATTGTCGTGCAGAAGGAGAACTCGCCTTCGGTTTACCAAGGCCGGCCGGATATCCTTCAACTTTTTCATCATTTCTTCAATTTCAATCCAGTACTTCTCTGCCGTGATGGATTCACCGGGAGGGAGGAAGCTGTGGTGAATAATTCCCAGCGAACACCACCATACTGTCACCATTACTTTCTTTTGGTGCAATTCCGGCTTCGCAAAAACCTTGGGGCTCTCATCGCTGTCCACCCGCTGTGCCGATCGTCGCCTGTTGTCGTACATTATCCATTTCTCGTCACAGGTTACGATGCGATCAAGGAATGGGTCCGTTTCGTTCCGTAGAAGCAGTGCGGACGAGATCTCATATCGTCGGTTTCTTTGCTCCTCAGACAGCTCGTGAGGCACCCATCTTTCCAGCTTTTTGGTCTTTCCAATTTCCTTCAGATGCCGGGAAGCTGTGTTGTGACTGACGCCAAGAACCTTCGCTATCTCCCTGGTACCTTTGTGTGGATCCTCCTCTACCACATCTCTCAGCTTGTCCTCATCAACATCACTATGCCTCCCACGACCTTCATGTTCTTCCAAGCTCTCATCTCCATTCCGGAACTTCTGATACCAACGATACGCCGTCCTAATTGTGGAACATCCTTGACCGAATGCGGCGTTGATCTTCTCGTCCGCCTCCTTAGCTGTAGTGCCCAGCCTGAATTCATACAAGTAAATGCCTCGGATTACCCTTTTGTCCATCTGCAAAAAAGTCAATAAAACTCTAAAGTTTTCCCACTTTTACATAGAAAATTTGGTACTCTCCGGTAGAGCAAAGTTTGCGCTTCTAAATGATATGCCGCATGTTACGGTTTGTTCTTGATCAAACGCGTAAAGACGCGCCAAAAAATGGCGCGAGCCAGTGCCATTTAATTCGTTACAACCTAATATATACTCATATTACCAATAACCAACCGTTTTATACCACTTCTAGTCAAACTAGACACTTTTTGACGGAAGCTGGATAGTTCTGAAGTCAAGCGCTGAACACCTCCCAAATAAAAGCGAAGGAGTATGTGATTAAGAGAGAACCTCTCTTTTTTCAAAAACTTATAGTCCACTTAAAATAAACAAAGAATAAAGGACGGCGTTACTCTTTTAATCCCTCTGGGATGCGCCACGCATTCTACTTCTCGGCAATGTCATGGAGGCGATCTGAATGTATATTTGGCTATACAACGACTTGCGGTGGCCACCCGATGAACAAGTCAGCGCATTATCCTTCCCAAACATGTCTGGTACCAATTCACCGGCCCCGGATGGATGGAAGGCTTGGTTAGCCTGGGCGGGTAATCCGAACCAGGAACCTGGTATCGGGCGCAGGCGACAGTCGGCGCCTCCTCCGACTGCGCTACACGCGCTAATAGTCCACTTAAAAAGGATAAAGGATAAAGGACGGCGTTACTCAATCCCTTCTGGGATGCGCCAGCGCATTCTACTTCTACGGGATGTCGTGGAGGCGAGTTGAATGCGTATTTGGCCATACAATGACTTGCGGTGGCCAGCCGATGAACAAGTCAGCGCTTTATCCTTCCCAGACAAGTCTGGTACCAATTCACCGACCCCGGAGGGATGGAAGGCTTGGTTGGCCTGGGCGGGAAATCCGAACCAGGAACCTGGTATCGGGTGCACGCGACAGTCGCGCCTCCTCCGACTGCGCTACACGCGCCCATAGTTTCAGGAAACGCGAGTGCAAGTCTCCGCATTGTCGTCGATAGTCCACTTACCACAATAAATTGGGTTCAATGCTTGAAATTTTATCAAATTTTAATTTTTGCAGTCAAAAACATGAACCAAATATTATTTCAACATGCAGTAAAGCAGCAATTTTTGCGTGTATGAAAAGAATAGATCACATCGTCCTCTCGTCTAGATCGTCACGATTTTTCTTTAAGTGGTGCTGTAAATGCTGCTCACTTGAAGCTTTTTGTTGTGCCTTCTATTTAATATGGATCGTTTTGCTTTGGAAGATGATCGGTTTGATTTCAAAGTGTCCAACTTCTTTTGGAATGTGATGCGAAAGTGTTCAAGTTGAAGTGAAGATGGTGTATAGATAGAAACGTGGTCTACAAAAGAGCCACATCAAGGAAATAATAGATTGTAAGGAGAGTATCCCGCCATTTGTGTAATTTTTTCAGATTTATTTCTTTCGTTCCATACATGCAACAACGAACGAACATTTGCACCATTATTATCTACAAAATATTGTCATTTGTCATGTAATTTGTGGACCCCGTTTCTACAGAGTTTCTTTGACAACAAAAAACTCAGCGAGGCACTTTTCAAGTTGCTCCCTGTCGTCAAACTATTCCTCCTGTTCGACAACGAAAGAAGCAGTTGAAGCAGGGTCCGATTAATACGGTGTTGGGTCAGAACATGCCGTGCGAAACAATGGAGTTTTTTCTGAGTCTCCCTTGCAACGGGTGGACGCGCACTGTCAGTGAAAAAGAAGATCTCGTCTTGTTTCCCACGAAGAGCTGCTTCAACGTAATCCAACTGCCTGCAGTAGACATCGCTTGTGACAGTAGTGTTCGCAGGTAGCAGCTCCCTTGCTATTCCACCAGACACTGTGGATCACCTTTTTTGGATGAAGTTTCGATCTTGAAACTGATCGTGCGAATTCCTGCTTCGCTATGTACTGGCACATTCGCCTGTAGTTAAATTGACTACCCAGTTTCCGTCGCCAGTAACCAGCGGCCGGATTCATCAACGACTTACAGAGATTTGACAGAGAAATTACAGCGGAAAATCCCGATAACGCCAACATTTCACCATGGGTCGGATTCATCAACAATTAAACCCGTGGGTATGCGGGGTGTAAAGGGGAGATAAGATAAGAGTCAGGTAGAGATAAAGCAAGAGTCAGAGACGCAGGTTTTAACCAGTTCACAGGTGCTACGCCGCAGAGCAGCTCCAAAGGGCGCTTCTCATTCACTGTAGCAGGCCTTCCAGTGGTGGTTGGTACTCCAGGCGAAAGTCTCCGTTGTTGAACTTCCGGAACCATACTTCCGTTGTGTCCTGGGAGAATGTGACAAGACCCGAAGTTCTGCATAAGTTATCCATAGCGACTCTCGTACTGCTCTCCTTTTGGAACTCGTAATGCGGAAACAGTCGAAGTTGCATGCAGTCGAGAACGATTTTCTCTGCCGGAATATGACGACAATAACGGAAAATGTAGGTCATAGGCCAACCTGGATATGCGTAATTGGGAGAAGCTTCCAGAACACTTTTTAAAAATTTGGCGGAACGCCAAAGTGAGTGTGTGACGATGTGTGACGAGTGTGACGATGTTTGATCGCAACAAAACATCGTTGTGACAGCTTACAACCTCGATACCAGCCAACTGAGGCTTAAAGAAACTGATTTGAATTGTTTCTAACAAGACCATCAGCTTAACTGGATCAATGCTGATATCAGCGGCCGGCTCACCCCGATATACGGGTGAGTGCTGATCGGTCCCACGAGGTGTGGATGTTGCGTTCGATCAAACGGTGCTGGTGGTGTGATGGCGTAGAGCATTCCCGCCCGGTCAGAGGGAGGTGCGGGTTCGAGTCCAGCCTGACGCTAGAAGTTTTGATCGCAACAAAACATCGCTGTGACAGCCAAAGTGAGCGGCGTAAAACTTTCCTTACAACCTAATAAGTATGTAGTGTTAACACGAATTCCTATGGCACACGAATGCATGGCGCGATTTCTAATGGAAGCAAGCAGCTTTTTTCGAATTTAGATCAGCCTAAAAACATTTTTACTGTTGATACTACGACGTTGTGATAAAGATTAAACTCTGGCGGTGGACGGACAGGACTGGAAAATCTTTGGAAAATCTCTATGCCAACACCATTTCCTGTTTTCTGGATAATTCCGGCCATTTTCTCAGAAAACAGAATTTCCACTCACCCCTGCTGCCCAAGTCAGGCCTGCTCACACGCTAACGCAGAGAAGAAACGCCTGACGAAGTGTAGCTGCAATGGCGTACGGCAACAGTGAATAGTAGTGTAAGTAAAAACGTAACACGGTACATGAACTACGACGATGCATACGCGTGACCGAGGAGAGCATGTTCCGCAACGACTATGAAAGATCTGCCGTCTGTGCAATGCGGCGTCACGAGAGCTAACGAGCGCGATCTACTAGTGGATAACTCTGGACAATAACAGCGTGAAGAAGCTGACGCGCTAGCGGAGTCTCTCCATCGGATAAGAGGACTTCATATATATTAGGTTGTAACGAAATAAATGGCACTGAACCACTGCAAATTTAAACAGTTAATATCTCGGCTTGTAGGCAAGTTTATTAATCGAAATAAAAACCTTCTGATTCTACACATCTTTGCCAACGTGACACAAGCTTTTTATCCCAGTAGCATAAAAATCAGAAGTTCTGGAATTGACGAAATCTCCGAAGGCACTTTCGGCATCCTGTTGGTATTTGAATATTTTCCCTACCAAGAAGTCGCCAAGATGCTTGAAGAAATGGTAGTCTGTTGGGCAGAGGTCGGGAGAAAACGGAGGATGTGGTAGAGTTTCAATGCTCAGCTCATTCAATTTCTGCAACGTCATTCGTGCTACATGGGGGCGAGCATTGTCGTGCAGAAGGAGAACTCGCCTTCGGTTTACCAAGGCCGGCCGGATATCCTTCAACTTTTTCATCATTTCTTCAATTTCAATGCAGTACTTCTCTGCCGTGATGGATTCACCGGGAGGGAGGAAGCTGTGGTGAATAATTCCCAGCGAACACCACCATACTGTCACCATTACTTTCTTTTGGTGCAATTCCGGCTTCGCAAAATCTTGGGGCTCTCATCGCTGTCCACCCACTGTGCCGATCGTCGCCTGTTGTCGTACATTATCCATTTCTCGTCACAGGTTACGATGCGATCAAGGAATGGGTCCGTTTCGTTCCGTAGAAGCAGTGCGGACGAGATCTCATATCGTCGGTTTCTTTGCTCCTCAGACAGCTCGTGAGGCACCCATCTTTCCAGCTTTTTGGTCTTTCCAATTTCCTTCAGATGCCGGGCAGCTGTGTTGTGACTGACGCCAAGAAACTTCGCTATCTCCCTGGTACCTCTATGTGGATCCTCCTCTACCACATCTCTCAGCTTGTCCTCATCCAAAATAACTATGCCTCCCACGACCTTCATGTGCTTCTAAGCTCTCATCTCCATTCCGGAACTTCTGATACCAACGATACGCCGTCCGAATTGTGGAACATCCTTGACCGAATGCGGCGTTGATCTTCTCGTCCGCCTCCTTAGCTGTAGTGCCCAGCTTGAATTCTTAAAAGTAAATGCCTCGGATTACCCTTTTGTCCATCTGCAAAAAAGTCAATAAAACTCTAAAGTTTTCCCACTTTTACATAGAAAATTTGGTACTCTCCGGTAGAGCAAAGTTTGCAATTCTAGATGATATGCCACTTGTTACGGTTTGTTCTTGATCAAACGCGTAAAGACGCGCCAAAAAATGGCGCGAGCCAGTGCCATTTAATTCGTTACAACCTATTAGTCCTAAGTACATATAATGGATGCCAAATTTGTGAAGGATAATTGCTACTTTCACATCATAGCTGTATGTTCATGGTGTGGTTTTAACGAATGAACGGAAGAAAAACTATACAGGGTGGATGAAAAGTTCGGTCAAAATTGCCTCCTTTGACTTCAATACATTTTCTCAGTCGCTTTGGGAACTCGTTGACGATGGTCGCACACTGATCTGCTCTAATCTCGTCCCAGGACCACATCAACGCCGCTTTCGGCTGCTCCAAAGCGGCGTATCTTGTAGTAGAGATCTTCTGCTCCATGACTGACCACACCAAACATCCACCGGGTTGAGATGAGGCGAGTTGGATGGCCAGATGTCCTTGCTCCAAAAGCAAGAGTACCTCGCTAACGGCAATCGTGAATTTGGTGGAATGCGCGTCCTGTTGAAGTGAAAATCTAGATTCGCCAGATTGGCACGACCTCCACGGCTCCAGTACGTCACGGAGGACATAATGCTGGTAGCTGGCGACGTCGACTTTGACTTTGTGCTCAGTGAAGACAAGCACCATCTTTCCGGTAGGCGCATGTCTCAGCCCTCACCATCAACTGGGCTGGAAAATGAGTGCGGCTGATGATCCTTGCGGTCGTCGTTCTCTGCTGACCCTTCTTGAGTAGTTGCCGGCATTTTGATGGTTGTGAACCGGCTGGACCGTGAAGATCTTCTTGTCGGAGAACAGCACTCTCGACAAGCGATCATCACCGACCAGCCGACGCATTCGTCTGCATTTCCTCAACCTCTCAGCCTTCATCACGTCGTTGGAGAAGTGAGTACAAGTGACTTTGTAGCTACGAATCCAGCTTCCTCCTGGCTATATGTTGGACTCGTTTCCTCCCGATCCCGAGATCCGTAGCCATCTTGTTTATGGATACCTCAGAATTGCGGCGAATGCGACAACGGACCTTGTTTACGATCTCCCGGTGTTGTCGCTATGATGGGGCGGCTGCTGCAGGGACGGCCCGAGGTTCCGACAGTCTCATTCTAGCGCTTTAGATCTTGTAGACGGTTATTTGTTTGAAGCCATTTGTCCGAACTATGTCCACGGTCTTCACTCCCGTCTTGTGCAACTCTACGTAACGGTGGCACGTTGACTTTCACGAAACATAGCGCCTACACAATTGAAAACAAGAAAACTGGAGCAAGAGATTCTGTATCAACATTGCGCGAGGAATACAACGGAAGCAACAGAAACAACAAAAAACTTCAATTTTAAAGCCAAAAGTAGTACCGAAAAAAACTGCCCGAGCTTTTCAGCCACCCTGTAATAAATTGCTGACATTTATTGGGATTAGAATGTTAGGTGGTAGAATCTACAAGGTGCGGCGCTTAAATCTGGACAAAATTGGGTTCGTACGTTAGGTGTAGCGCGCCACAGCCCCCGATTACGGTAGCGTGGCGAGTTGTTGAGTCCGCCTTGGACGAGATGCAACTTGAACAGAGAACAACATGCGCCGTGGAGCAGAATTCCTGTCGTAGAGTGGTGATTGACGACTTTGTTCGTTTCTTGCTCTTTTTTCTCTTTGCCCTTCTAGTTTTCATATGCGTTGGGCTCGGAATGACTTCTGCTTGGGGGGGGGGGGTGTCGATGTCAACCTTATTACGCACAAGGCCTCGTGCATACTTCCCGTCGCCGCGATGGAATCGCGGCGATGAGTCTTGCAGAGCGACGCGAAAGAATTTGAACTACTCAGTGCTCGTCGCATCGCTCATCGCTCTGCAAGGGAGCGCGGCGGCGATCCGTCCAGGACCAACGCTAAACACCGCGCGCGGCGCGAATAAGTATGCCATGCCCGCGATGGGCGCGGGAAGCCATCGCGCATGCCGACCGCCACTGTTGCGGTGGCCGGGCGAAGTTTCCTTTGACTGTTCGACCGCGTGCGGCGGAATGGCCATGAACTGAGCGCCGCGATGGCATCGCGGCGACCCCGGCCTAATGGGAGACATCTAACGTAACGCACTCAAGCACTTCTACCCGGTAACATCCGAGCGGTAGGAAAGCGGTCGGAAGACCTTATTAGTCATCTAAGAACTAGTCAATGATTGCGCCGTTGCGTGGCGCGGCAAAATAGTCGGAATAGTTACAGTTAGTTAGTTATCGATCAGGCGGCGCGAAAAATCGATATCTTTGGCGATCGTGGTGCCGTGCCGCCTGGCGAGGCAAATATAAACTGCTGCTAAAGTGTCTGTCGAATTTCATGTCAACGGTTTCACACAATTACATATAGAAAGTTTTTATGAACAACTGTCCGAAACTCTGGAAAGCAGCTGAAAAGACGAAGAGAAGAGAACAACGACGAGGAGAGAAATTGTTAGGATGACTGAATATGGCTGACTTTATGCACCCATAGACGAAAACACTGGACATGGTTCTTAACGACGGAGAAAGAGCACTCACAGTAGGAGATATAATAGATCCACCACAGTTAGGAAGACAAGACGATGATGTGCACAGGAAAACGATTGACCAAGTGCTTATTTGATATGATGCAAGCGACACATGACAAACACAAAGCTCGATGTCGTGTCTGGCTATACAGATAGACTAAACACAATGATTATTATTAATTTATAAGTATGAGTGAAAATAAATAGAAGTATCACAATTCAGGGACTATAATAGAAGAAATAAATAGCTCTATTGATAGTAGATGAAATCACATCTGAACAACTAGCCATATGAATGAAGTAGATGAAGTACAACTGGGATCTGGCTCAAGCCATTACTGAATCTCGAACAGCTTCACTTGTGTGTCGTACCAGATCGGTGGCTCGGTGTTGCTGAAAACAGAGATTTTCCTCGAGGAAAAATTCTAACTGCTGTTACCAGAACAAACGATCAAAGGTTTTCCTAGGATGTCTCAAGGTATAGCGACCATTGCGAGAACTCGACCTCCACTTCGACATGATCTACAGGTCTCTTCCATGCGCTAAGTCATGATGAACTCCACCACCTCTCTCTCTAAAGCACTTCTCGACCGCCACAAAGCATTCAAGAGAAAGAGCCCACCAGTAGACCATCTCTTCGGTAATTGAAAAATGCTGAAGGGCGTGAACAGAATCGTTTTCGCCTCAGAAATACGAAGATTTATGTTTACTTATTTATCTATTCAAGGCATAGACAACTGTCTAGCCAAAGAATTGTAAGGAAGCATTAAAGGAACAGCACAAAATGGGATGAATATAACCACCAACCATGTAAACAACACGTTATAAATAACATATTTTGCAGCATACTTCGATAAATAACATCTGACAAATCGGATCTATCCTAGTCCGGGGGGGGCACATAACTAAAAAGTATTATATGTAACGAATCCACTTGAGACTTACCGAGCGGCTCCTACAGAACAACATAGGACCATAAACAAGAAAAAGTCACAAATAAGGAAACGAAAAATTACATCTGTTGAGGTTGCAAGCCGGCAAAGTTGTGTGCCCTCCTCACCATGTTGGATCCTGGTTATAACTTGTCAGGCGGCGGTCAGCACGCGGTATGCGGCTTCATGCGCCCTATTCATCGTGTTAGATCCCGGTTGTGACATGTCAGCCGGCGGTCAGCACGCGGCATGCCTTCATTCTGTCGCTCTTTGCCCGCCGAGATGGTTGTAAACCTCGGCGATTTTTTATTTATTTTTTTGTTTGTTCGTTCGTTTTGGTTTCTTTTAGGTTCCAGGTCGTTCTCTAGGAGGCGCTCGGTAAGTCTCAATTCATTTTGTTACCTACTTTTAGTTATGTGCCCCCCCCCCCCGGACTAGGATAGATCCGACAAATCTTCCACAGGCCTGAGTAAAGAATATCTAGGTCTTCACACATGTCCAGCAGCAAGTTGAACTCCTCGAGTTTGATAGGCTAACAAGTCTGAGATGAGTCGTCAGTCGACCTTGTGCCTACGAATCTGCCACCCTACCCACTAGGCTATACGACAACTGCCAATGGTTTCGAAGCAAACCCCTACTGTTGTGAGGTTACTGCCCCAGCTTTTATCCACGGCTGTTCTTCTCTAATCAGAGCTCGGGTCAATATACTTGTATTTGCTTCTGGGGCACAGGTGCTTCCGTTGATGTGCATCGCTCCAGCCGTTGAGACCTGCCCTTGGGTTTGTCCTGGTCAGATGCAGTGGAATAAGAACACCGCTGAACAATTCTCCGTCAACATTGCCAACGTTTTTACCAAAAAGATGCTGCTGCGCTGTTATTTTCGCTGTTAAAGATGTGCTCTCTATTATAATTCCTAGTAGATGAAGGAAGATCCAACTCTAAATAGGAAAAATCGTTCCAAATAGGAAAAATTCAGCTCGAGTCCATCGTTGTCAGGACTGTGGCCAAAAAACTAAGAGCCGATAAAGGTAGATAAGAGACGATGACGGAAGGAAAACGCAAAACCCACAAAAGCACCACTCACCGCAGATAGATCACTCCCCACATGTAGGTTCGGAACCAATGGTTAGTTCCCGCATTCGCTTGGTATTTCCGGATGAGAATTGGGTGCGGCACTGGTAGTAGCCCAACTAGTGTGCCGTGTTGCAGGAACTTGAGAATCTCGCTCTCATCTGTGAGACCCCTGAAAACACTGAAGTAACACCTCTATCTTCAAAATATTAAAAGCGACTCACTTGTCTATGCAGATCTTCTCCACCTGGGGAACCAACACTTGCAACAATCGCATGATTGTTTGCAGCGGCAACTTCGACTTCCACTGGTCTGCCCATTCAGATGTGGCTACCCAGTCTGCAAGCACAAAAAATGGGTACTCGACCGGAAAACATTTCCGTAAAAAAGGCTCTATAACTCGACAGCCGAGGGATCCCCTTACCTTCTCCAGGCGTTGCTTTGGCATCGCTCTCTTCAGCTGATCCAGGCACACTGGTCACCTGAGGAGTTGCCGCCAGACCAGCTGTGGATCCTTGAATAATGTAATAAAAGTCCCAACCACTTAACTCAGGCATTACTGGACGTACCTGACGGAATTTCAGGAGCAACTGGGGCAGTGGGACTTTTCAGCTGATCCACCATCTCGTCACGAGCTGAAGGAAATGTGTATTCGTATGTGGACTAACACATTTGTTTAAGCCTGGAGCGGCCGATATAGAGACTATTTGTTGTTACAGGATATTTTGTTGCGATCAAAACTACGGCTCCAAGCGGAATTCGAACCTGCACCCCCTGCTTTCCGGGCAGCGATGCTACGCCTTACACCACCAAGCGCTGTTTGAGCGCACGTAATATCCGCGATATCCTCGAGACGTATCAGCACTAGCCCGATCCGATATTGCGGATGTTACTTGCGGTCAAACAGCCTCGGTGATGTAAGGCGTAGTATAGCTGTCACGAAAGCAGAAGATGCGGGTTCGAGTTCCGCCTGGCGCAAGAGTTTTGATCGCAACAAAACATCCTGCAACAACGCGGATTATGAACTAAGTCGGCGTTAGACAACCCCGTTCTGAGATGCGCCCCACTTTCTAATTCTACGGCACTTTGCGATGGCCATTCGTATTCGTCCTACGCAATGGCTTGAGCTGTCCAGCCGATGAACAAAACTGTACTTCTTCTTTTCCAATCAAATATGATGCCAATGCACCGATCACGGAGGAATGGAGCGCTTGGTTGGCCTGGGCGCCACCTGAATCTTGAATGAAGACTCAAATTTCAGCCGGCGTTTCCTCCGACTGCGCTACTCGCGGCACTTTTACATGGCTCTTGAACCTCATAGCAAGTTCCCATACGAAAGGATGTTTCAGCTACCCAGCATATCTACGGAAACACATAAAAATGTTCAGAAACGACCCTTGTTCAAACAAAAAAGAGATCTACACGCATTGCTTTGCCCGAAGACCCATCACATAGCACGAAGAGTAGCGTTTTATGAAATAATTACGGCGGGGTAGACAATGAAGAATGGTGAGGAAATGCTAAGATCATGAGAAATACCAGACCCCTAATCTTTCCGTCCCGAGAATGCTCTAATTCCATGTCCGGCCGTTGCTGAATTTTGTCATAACGTTAAACTGAAATCCAGGAATTGCTTCTGGCTCGGATTCGTTGTCTTTTTTGCTACTTCTTTGACGTTCTAACAGTGTCAAAGATTTAGTAAAGACAACGAATGCTCGCTCCGTGCCTATTTATCCGACTCCACCTTTCTTCTTGTGCTAACCACGCTTCCGAAATGTATTGCTTGGTCGGTAGCCTATACGAGTTGGACGCCATATCGCCGCCAACGACGATGGCAGGGGCGTGGCCTATTCCCAACCCACGCTAGGGCACTCTCTTTCTGGATACCAAGGAATAAACACGTTCCTCTTCTCTCTGCTTCTGTACGTCATCATTTAAAATCCACTGAACCGCACATTTTGGTGCACCGGCCTAATAAGCCATATCGTAAGTCTCTCGCGTCCCTACGCCTAGAGCAACAAGTCGATCTATTGCAGATCGCATTCTCTATAATAAAGAGAATCGTAAGTCTCTCGCGTCCCTACGCCTAGAGCCGCAAGTCGATCTATTGCAGATCGCATTCTCTATAAGAAAGAGAATCGTAAGTCTCTCGCGTCCCTACGCCTAGAGCCGCAAGTCGATCTATTGCAGATCGCATTCTCTATAATAAAGAGAATCGTAAGTCTCTCGCGCCCCTACGCCTAGAGCCGCAAGTCGATCTATTGCAGATCGCATTCTCTATAATAAAGAGAATCGTAAGTCTCTCGCGTCCCTACGCCTAGAGCCGCAAGTCGATCTATTGCAGATTGCACTCTCTATCTAAGAGAACTACTCTCGGTTCACACCTTGAGTTGATCTAATTACGACCACAGCCTCTAATTAAGAGACTGCAAGGCTCCCGTATCAATTACGAGGAGCAACGAGAGAAAATTCTCACTTCGTTTCTTGAAAAAGCAAGAACGAAACCCTTTTTTGAAAACAAAATGGCGCTTCATTGTTATAAGACGCCTATTGTATTGAGTGCGACGACACTCAAAAACTTGGTTGATTGGTACAGCGATTATACCGCTGTGGTAGATTTCAGTACTACAGATAAAGAGACCTACGAAAAATGCAGGTCAATCATAGCCCTCCTACAAAGCGGGGTCAAACAGATCAGAGAGGGGCAAGAAAAGCTCCAAAAATTGTACAAAGAAGAAGTCAGAGAAGAGTACAACAACTGTAAAAGCAGAACAGAAAGAAAGGACATCATGCATGAAATTGAGCAGATTGAAAATGAGTCGAAACTGCACATTACGATAGCAGAATCTGATGAGCCTATGTTTAAGCGCATTACGCGTGTTGACGAAGCCAAGTGCATGCGCGAGAGAATAGACGTCAAATTGGGCTATATTACGCAGAGAGCTCAGCGAATCGAAGAAAATAGTCTGGAAAATTTTGAAACAAACGATCGCGAGAACAGCTGCGGTCAGAGCAACTCCGACAATGCTGCAGCGGTCATACCCGCATATACTGCTATTCCTGATGCTAGTGGAAGTCTAAATCACACATCAGTACGATCCTGCAGATCTATCATACCACCTCAGGCGTCTCTACCGTCGTTCTACGGTAACGCGGAGGAATTTCCCGAGTATTGGGCAGTTTTTGAATGCTGCTACTCTTTCCGGGTCGCTCTATAGTCCACAGCGATAGCGTATGACCTGCTCGTGCGAAGCGAATGAATTGTTAATCAGTCAAGCTTTTTGTGCCAGCACGAGGCTTTTAGGTGGATTTTATTCAGCAGGGCCCGACTTTTCGTCGTTTTCAGAGGCCTGAACGTGGTGCATAAGTTTTCATTTGCGCTCTACCCCACCAAGCGCCTTGGCTACCCTAGCATTTTGGACTTTCCCTACGAACACAAAGGAGGGACCAAGTGGGAGAAACGAACTCACCAACTGGATCCACCGCAAGGAACGTGGGCGAACATCAGCCCTTGCGGTGGATCCAGTTGTTGAGTTCGTTTCTCCCACTTGGTCCCTCCTTTGTGTTCGTAGGGAAAGTCCAAAATGCTAGGGTAGCCAAGGCGCTTGGTGGGGTAGAGCGCAAATGAAAACTTATGCATCGCATTCAGCCCTCTGAAGACGACGAGAAGTCGAAACGTCAGGCCCTGCTGGACAAAGATCCATCTAAAAACCTCGTGTTGGCACAAAAAGCTTAACTGACTAACAACTTACAATGCCGAGGTTTGAAGAAGAGAGAAGTTGGAGATTACCGAATCGTTAGTGTTCAGCGACCGCCGGCAGAAAGCAAAAACCGCTCTCTTCGCTGCTGTTAAGAAATAGGAACTGTATATTGGATCCGATTGAAAATCTTCGGATAACCGGAAGATTGTGAGGATCTATCCTAGTCCGGGGGGGGGCACATAACTAAAAAGTA
Source organism: Heligmosomoides polygyrus bakeri (assembly GCA_947359475.1). Taxonomy (NCBI): domain Eukaryota; kingdom Metazoa; phylum Nematoda; class Chromadorea; order Rhabditida; family Heligmosomidae; genus Heligmosomoides; species Heligmosomoides polygyrus. Next base: position 3,143,198 of record OX375868.1, read on the forward strand.
TTATGTGTGACAAATTCACTCAAGACTTACAGAGCGGCTCCTACAGAACAACACAGGACCTAAACAAGAAAAAGTCACGAAGAAAAACGAAAAAATTGCATTTGTTACGGTGGTAAGAAGGCAAAGTTGTGTGCCCTCCTCACCGTGTTAGATCCTGGTTATCACATGCGGAGCGACCGTCAGCACGCGGCATGCGGCTTCATACGCCCTTCCTACCCTGTTATATCCCGGTTATAACATGTGGAGCGACCGTCAGCACGCGGCATGCGGCTTCATACGCCCTTTCTACCCTGTTATATCCTGGTTATAACATGTCAAGCAGCGGTCAGCACGCGGCATGACTCTATTCCGTCGCTCTTTGCCCGCTGAGACGGTTGTATACCGCGGCGATTTTTTATTTATTTTTTGTTTGTTCGTTCGTTTTTTGTTTCTTTTAGGTTAGGTTTCGTTCTATAGGAGCCGATCGGTAAGTATTAATTCATTTTGTTGCCTAGTTTTTAGTTATGCGGCCCCCCGGACTAGGATAGATCCGATTGTGATGTTATTTCGCGGAGCCCGGATTTTTGGATGATTCGGATCAGGATATCCTCGAAAATCATTAACTTCGGATCCAATGTATGTTACGAACAAGAGTAGAGGAGTTCGATGACACCAAGAGGACAAGAGTTTATCTAGTGGTTCGCGATATCAACAGAACACTAGATCATCGAATAGTGTCCGTCGTGCATAATAGTGAAAGATCTGAAGACAGAATATGACAATCTTTGTGCTTCTTGAAAGAATAGAGAACCCATTAAGAAACTCTGGCACACGACAGGTACAAGCAGAGATATCAAGATCGCGCGTCCAAGCAAATTAGTGGTTAATATACATTGGATCCTGAATCATCGTCGGATATCCCGATCCGAATCATCCAAAAATCCGTGGCCCGCAAAATTGCAATCCTTCGGATCGCCCAATTATCCGGAGATTTTAGATCGGATCCAATGTACACTGGTCAATTGGAGCTAATAGGAAGGATTTATACCCATTGTGGTAATCCTCGGAAACAGCTAAGGGAACAAGAATCGATCGATCCTACTCAGAGGTGGCACCACATAAACATCACTGGAACGACCTTTCACTACGATACTTATTTACCACTTATCTATTCATGTACAAAACTGTGCCAAAAACCTCAACTTAAACCGTCTACTGCTTTCACTGTTTTATCGCTATTTGTCATTTTGAATGAAAACACGAATAGCCATTTGACGACATCCTTCCTTTACAAGTTGACATCCAAAAAACCATGAACGAACCTTTGCCCTTCCTTCCAGAAAGCGATTTCGAAATTGCAGCCGAATCCGTCGGAAGGTTGGCCAGCTGGTAGAAAACCTGTCGCTTGCGTATGATTGTATAGATCAGATTCGAATTGCCTGAACATTCACTAGGATGGCTACGACATACAAGGACTTCTCTGTCAACTTTGAAGAACTGACCGCATGAACTCGAACCACGTCAAATTACCCGGCTAAACTTGTTCCTTGGCTCTTCCTATGTCTACTACTGCTTAAATTGAAGCCGTACTCACCATCAAACTGATACTGTACAATGTTGTTGAAGACCTCTAGGAGGAAAAACACCAGGTGGTGATTCGTTGGCGAGGAAAACAGGAACCACGGGGTTGAAAAGGCCTCGACCAGATGAAGAAGCTTGTTAGCTGCCACCATGGAAAGCGATTTGAGATACGGCGACACTGAAATAAGAAACACCGGCTTACAATAAGGATACAGATGCTGCTTGGAGTGCTGCCCAAAAAGTGCTGATAATGATCTGCTGACACAAGGCAGTCCTAGACTGCTTGACCATTAGTAAGATGAATGAGGGCTTTAGAACTAGAAACTCTTGTCACAGAAGCAACTTTATCGACATCAATAACGAAAATCAAGGAAACCTTCGCTCACTGACTCACCATTAACAATGATTGTCAGCAAGCAGTCAAACAGGGACTGAAGACGATGATTTCCGGTGGTTATTAACTTGTGGAAGACCTAAAGCGTAGTGTTAGCACCACTTAAGCAACAAAAATCTGAATGCACCAGCAACTTACTATTATCAGCAAGTCCGCATGCGTCCCAGTAAACGCCTGAATGTCGATGGCTGCCTTGGCTATGTAAGGCTTGTTCAGCCGAACACCAAAGTTCCGCTCGCCACTCAGTAGTAACACCAGAAATACGCCCATATGAATGAGACCGACGCGAGCTGAAACGATCAGCTGCAGACAGAAACGAAACAAGAGGTGGCAACAATCTCCTTCAGCTGCAAATACATTTTCTTAGTCAAATGGCTTACTCGTAGTTTTGGATACTTTGATTTCCCTGGTAGAATAACAGTGATTCCTCCCACGCAAAATATAAAACAAAAACGCTGACCATAGAATGCTTCCAGTTCCCCATGTAACGTCGGAAAAAGTCCTATGTCATGTGAAAGAGTATGGAACGCTGACTATAAATATTAGGTTGGTGCATAAGTTCTCGGACATTTGGGGCATGAAATATTTATTATCACAACATACGAACAACAATATCAAATCATTTGAGTAGCCACCCTTTACATCAATTGTCTTTCGCCAACGTGCTGGTAAGTCATGGATGCCTGTTCTCCAAAACGTGGCCGGTTGTGATTCGAAAAATGTGAGCAGTGCCTCCTTGACATCCTCTCGGTTCCTAAATTGCTGGCCGTCCAAATAGCGTTGAAGGCTTGAAAGCAAATGATAATCAGAAGGAGCAAGATCTGGTGAGTAAGGTGGATGTGGAAGAACGGTCCATCCGTAGTCCGCCAACTCAGCCGCCGTCGCTCTAGCAATATGCGTCTAGCGTTGTCGTGTTGAAAATACACCTTCACTTGCTCTCCTCGTGTGGTTTGAAGGTGGGCCCTCAACTTCCTCAGTTGGTTGACGTAAACCTCTGCCGTCACTGTTATCCCTTCGTCCAGCAGCTCCCAGTATTGTACGCCAAGAACGCTCCACCAAATGCATAGCATCACCTTTTTCACGTGAAGGTCGGGTTTCTGAACGTCCTCTGCCTCTCCTGTTGCGTCAACCCACTGTGCACGCCTAATTAGAGTAGAGTATCCACTTCTCATCCCCGGTGACAAGGTTGTCCAGCCATCCGTGGGTACGTCTGAGGGTAAGGAGAGACAGAGCGACAACGGCTCTGCGATCCATGTCATGTGGTGTCAAGTCGTGAGGTATCTAGCGACCCAATTTTTGCACCTCACCAATCGACTTCAATCCTCGGACGACTGTTGAGTGACTAACATCAAGAGTGCAAGATGGTTCGCGAGTGGTTTGGTATGGGTCCGCTTCCACTCTACTTCGGAGGCCATCCATCCGGTGTCATCGGGCGCCCTTCTCATTCATTATCTTCAACGGAGAATTCAGCAACTGCAAACTTCGAGAACCACTGGTACACAGTACTTCGAGCAGGAGCACTCTCGCTGTAAACATCGTTCAGGCGACGATACTATTCGTTGGCATTGAGGCCAGATTGATGCAGGAATAACATGACGTGCCGAATTTGCGTCTCAGTTGGGATGAATTGCTTAGCCATAATAGCTGACGTCAACAACGCAGAAGTAAATGTTAGGAACAGTTTTGTAGAAATTTCCTTTCTCTAGCGATCGATCATTTACGCGTTGATACATGTGAGAAATTTGGCGGGAAAATGCGCTTTCAATTCAGGAGGGATCAAATGACCGAGAACTTATGCACCAACCTAATATATTATTAATGATATTCAGCGACTTGACCTTCTGCTTCAAAATTTTGAAAGGGGAATCAAAACTCAAACCTAGCAAGTACTGGATACTGAGACCCACAAATGGAAGGACAAAAGTGATTTCGCTGACGAATGATCATGTCGCTCGTAACTACGATAACACCATAAACTCCTTATTCTTCAGAACTTCTCGATGGCTTCAGAGGCTTCCACCAAATGTCATTGATGCAGAGAACACCTCATCATTCAGGGCTAGATTGAGAAAAATAGACCTAATGTCTACGCTTCGAATTGCAGATTTCTAAGAGTATTGCCAGCAAAGTCGCCTGTGTGAAGTATTTAACTTTCTGGAGTTCGCTGACCAACACATCCGCATGCCGCCGCTCACTGTGTTGATCCCGGATCGTCGATACCAGTTGCATACTTAGAGTGATACCAATGTTAAGGGACTACGTGTTGATACACAGTAGTGTGTGCTGCGTTTGTCACACTTATTGAATCAATATGCCTGCTTCGATTCATGACTGAACTTAGAGGCTATTCAGTGCTTAAATGCGAAGGAACCACCATGGATTTTTTTCTCATGGTTATGTTTTTTTATATAATATATTCACATATATAGTGCGCAGAGTCATGCTTTACTTGAAACAATTTACGTCTGCAAGTTCGGTTTGACCACCTCAGTTCCTATGGAAGCAGTATCGAATGGAAGCGTAATGAAGGCCTAGGTGTGACCGGAATAAGACCGGACTCCTAGGTGCTTCCGTTTGACTAAGCTGCTCGAAAGTGATTCTCTATCCATCGGAATCACACCATAGCTATACTGAGCGCCAAGCAGACGTTTACAAAAATTTAGTGTAGTAAATTATCGGCGTTCTAATTATTATTCATTCAAATGGACATTTTATTTTTAGTCCCTTTATATGTTTTGGTTCCTTGCTGTGTAGAGAAGTCAGTAACAAATGGAAGGTCATTTCTCAAGAGAGCCGATACCCGCGTTTTCACACAGACCTGCCGATGCTCCGTAGTCAATAACAGCGACAGCCGTGCTCGGCACTGGTTATAAAAGAAGGATCAAGCTGAATCTAGCGGCTGGTTTACCCCCTCCCGCTGATCCGCCTCTGGCGTTCGGCTCCAGTCTGAGTCTGGCGGCGCTTTAGCCGTTCGTTCTTAGACCTGCCTTATGCGATTCCTTTCCCCCCCCCCCCCCTTACCCATCCATCTGCCTTATCCTGTATTGTCTGATAAATAATGCTGATAAATTATTGTCGCCAAAGTGTTTCTTGAAGCGTTCAAACGGAGAAAAATCTATTGTATAAGAACGATTTCTGCTGGTCGGATACGGGTCCGATGGAGTGCTTAAACGGAAATCATTACGACCGCCTTTAAAAGAAGCTTTTCCGTTACATGGAGTTCCCGGGAAGGGTTTTAATCTTAAGAAAAAAACCCTAATGAGCGAACTTGAATTTCTTTACCGTTTCCTATTGAGCCGAAGTTAATGTTCTGCTCTCTAACGCTCTGTGATGTGGCACTCTTCCTCTTGTTATTGAAAATAACCTTTTTCTCTCTGTCCTTCGCATTACGCGAAGTTGAAGCGCATAAAGTTGCTCCCTCGCATGAGGTTGACCAGAATTCTAGACATCTAACATAAGAATCTGAGCAACAAATGAAGTCTCGGCCGAGCCGCACCACACCTCATGCAATAATTTTATTCTCTTGAATAATTTTGATGGTGTTGCATAGCGCTGTAATATTTCACTCTTTTTTAGTTCGAAACATGGAAATACACAGATATTTCAGTAGAAAATAATGCCACATCCTATAGCAACTATAATTCATAAGATAAGGCTCTTTCTTCCCATTCCGCCGACAGAATTCATTCTAAAAAAAGAAAGCTCATCAAGCATCCGCCGCAGTTTACAACGGACTTGTTGACCGTTTACCACAACCCACTCACTTTCGTGGAACCCATTACACAGTCCGAACACCAGCTGCTGATCTTTTCTTATCCCACCCGTGCCTCCTGACCATTCCTTCCCCATTTATCAATCGCGCCGTTCCTCCACGCAAACAACTATTACGGCATCCTCTATCTCACGAAAATAACCATGCTTAGTTACACCCAGACCCATATCCCATCTCTCCCGAGAACCTATTTAAACACCCCTCCCCCCACCACCACCACTACCCTCCCACTCATATACTTCTCACAGCAATTGTAGTCCTACTACTCCATCTACTGCCACTTCACCGCTCCACTCCACCCTTCACTCCACTCACTCTACCTGCCGGATCATCCAACTATATTCAGAAGGACCACGACCTCGACAACAACGTTCGCATCTTCAGGATTAAGGTCGGATTACATCACGCTATTGGTTTGAATAAACCTCTCGACATTTAAAGAGGAACCAAATCAAGATCACTTCATTTTACCTTGATTTTTTTTGGTATCAATCGATAATTTTTTAACCACCCAAAAACCATAAATACATACAAAGCAGCTATGAAACTGCCTAACGAAAACTAGTGTGTCAGATTAACGACAATCCTTACTTTGAATTCATTAGCGACAAAGTAGTGATGCTGTAAAAACAAATAAATAATTTGTATACATCCATACGTAGTGAATAACTTCGAATTGTTTCCAAAGCGTACGTTTACTCTGAGGACTGCCAAAAATCTCAAAAGCCAAATTCTCAAAATCTCAAATAAAATTTGGACGAAGCTAACAACCTCATGAAAATTACTTTTCCTTTCTTCCTTGAATTTTCGAGTGTGACCTCTGCTAGACACACTGTACCTCTGCCTTCCAACAGAGAGGATAGCCAATAATTTCTATAATCTATTGATAATAGCATTCCTCATAATTCATAAATCAAGGCATTTGGCTACGCAACCAAAAGCAGCCTTTCCCTTAAAACAGCACGAATAGTAATTCGGAAACTAAGGAGAATTAATCCTAACGGACTGATGACCTACTGTAACATTTAACATTTACCTTTATACGTTCAGTGAATGCCCTCTTCGTATTGACTGACAATTAGAAGATGGTTCTTATACTATTTGAACCATCCGTAAAATGAATAAATTAATTAACTAATTTGAAAGTGAAAGATTAACAGTAAGTTTGATCAACATCTGTCAAACATTTGCTGGATTTAAGAACACCACGCAATGTGACCTGATAAGGCTTGACGATATAAAATTAAATAGTATTACACTACCTTCTTATTGTAACTGTAGATTTAGAATACTGCAACAATTAACAGCTTCAAGATAAAATAGCAAGGCTTATAAGTGAAAATCCTAAACGTGATGTAGACTACGACAAACAGTCATCTTTCAATCGAGCATAATCCAAGAACGTCATACTTCCTGTGTAGTAGGATGATGCATTGTAGTAGATATAATAACAAAACAAACTAAACCTTCTAAAATAACCACTACTCTGCACTACAAAAAAACCTACCACCAATACAAAAGTTCAAATTTAGGACAACTATCTTGTCATCTCTATTGCTTTGAAATATCTTTTAATCCCCCATACTCTGAAAGGTTACTTGTACTCCTTTCACCAAATTAGGGAAGATTCGAAGAAGGAGACAAAAGCTAACTTTTACTTACATTTGCGATTTAATCACAATGCCAAAAACCTGCGGGCACTCTCCGGTGACTTAGCCGAAGATAAAGAAGAACCGTATAATAAGAAAGAAAGCATAAAGCTGCTAGAAGCGTGTCCACGTGCAATCAGTCAAGTCTTAGGAGACGTCCTAAGGAAAGACAAAATGCGCCTTAATCATGGTAGAATTAAGCCCAAAGATGTTCACTTCATATCGCATCCCGCTGATGGGAAATATTGGTGGAAATATGTTAAATTTTTCTTCAAGATTTCTCTATTCCCATATATAATAGCCTCTCTATTTTGCCACCACCGCATTGACTGCTCGATAATTGAAAAGTCGACTAAAGCACGGAAAATGCCACCGTCAATCATCAGCCTGCAGTCGTTCATCCTTATCCTTCACTTAGAACTATAAACATAAAAGAAAGTGAGGTGATGAATGTTGTCATTGCCATTAAATGAAAATTCAAATTGCAGGAGCATTATATTGTGCTCCGCAGCGACATTTTCGCCATTATTCATGCTCATCCAATAATTTCAGTATAATGAGTTACAAGCAGTCGACAATGAGCCGCTTACACTGCTCATTGCATCGCAGCACATCACGTTCACCGATGTCAGTGCACAACATCGAGAGACTGATGAAGACTGCATGTGCATGATGACAATGGAGCAGCACAACCAACACAAGCGTACCGGAGCCGACATGCTGCACAAGGCCGCTACCACTTCCCATCGCCGTCTGGAAGATGTTATAAACTCCCTTCCCCAGACCGTTATGCTTTGTTTAGTCCCTGGGACAGGGACACTCGAATAGGGTAGGATGTAGAGAAGTCAGTAACAAATGGAAGGTCATTTCTCAAGAGAGCCGATACCCGCGTTTTCACACAGACCTGCCGATGCTCCGTAGTCAATAACAGCGACAGCCGTGCTCGGCACTGGTTATAAAAGAAGGATCAAGCTGAATCTAGCGGCTGGTTTACCCCCTCCCGCTGATCCGCCTCTGGCGTTCGGCTCCAGTCTGAGTCTGGCGGCGCTTTAGCCGTTCGTTCTTAGACCTGCCTTATGCGATTCCTTCCCCCCCCCCTTACCCATCCATCTGCCTTATCCTGTATTGTCTGATAAATAATGCTGATAAATTATTGTCGCCAAAGTGTTTCTTGAAGCGTTCAAACGGAGAAAAATCTATTGTATAAGAACGATTTCTGCTGGTCGGATACGGGTCCGATGGAGTGCTTAAACGGAAATCATTACGACCGTCTTTAAAAGAAGCTTTTCCGTTACAACTGCAGACTTCTTGTATTTAAGCTTCTGAATCGATGCGAAACACTAAACTTTATCAATTGCAGCGCATATTGATTTATTGTCTTTATTTGTCTCGTCAGTGTTCAGTGTTAAGTTTATTGCATTGTGTGTTGTCTGTGTTCATACGGAATTTGCGTGTTCATGTTCCTGTTGTAGCGCACTTATGGTGCATCTATAAATAAATAAATAAATATATAGACCAAATCTGCTAATTTGCTTTGTTGGCATGAATGGGGTAACGGGTTCGGTTCAGGAGGCAGCTGAGAGATTACAATGAAACAACAGTTCCCAACAATTTCAGCAAGATCAAAGCAACTGTCGATCGGATCCTGCAAACGGAACTATAAAGCTTTCTGGCCTCTATTTCTTTCCTTATTGTTGCCACAACTTTTCTTTCCATGCACTTCTACTTCGAGTACCACCTAGCAGCCTTTTTGTTGTTTTTATTTGTTGCGTGTTGTGTTCAGTCGTGAATAACATGCCTACTCATAAAATAAATGTTAAATGTTCGATATTTTACCGCTGGGTGAGCTATCCACCGTATCGCGGTCACCACCCTCGATCGAGAATGGTGATCGAGGGGCGAAGATCACTCTGGCTCAAGGATTAAGGCGTGAGTGAAGGTGGGGAGGTCAGAAGTAGACATTTATTCCATACCTTGCGCATAGGGGTTACTTGCAGTGTTTACCGCGAATATGGCATTCGTTTTAACTTAGTTTATGAGGAAAGGAAAAGTTGAAGACATTTCCCCCTTTAAAACAGCTCAAAAACGATAATGGCTGACTGTAGTTACCAAACATTTGTTCAAAAAGTGTTGGAGGGAGGATAAAGGGTCTAAACCGCAAAGTGCAAGAACACCAGCATGCGCGGGAACCATACCCATGGTATCGTCCCACGAATCGAGAACACTACCATTGCGCCGGTGCCGCAGCAGTCCTCCAACGATCATCACTGCGCACGACAAAGAGTCGACAACGGAAACTTTGACTGGTCAGTACTCCCTTAGGAGGTCCATGCCTATATAACTGTAGTCAGCGGTTCAAGCTCTTTATCATTACATAGGTCTTTTTCCAGAATTCCATTGGAAGCTAAAGGCATTCATTGGTGGACGAACGGGAGTGGCGGATACCCAACATAGTGCAACCAGTACAATATTACCCTCTCCTGAAATCTCTGAGACACCGTTTCGCAAATAACGAATTTGTATGAATTGCTAAGGCAGCTAAAAAGACCTCGAGACTCTCAGCTATGCAATAGCAGCTCTTTTTTAAACTAAACCCCGTCAAGAGATTTCAGTTGGTAGCTCTTACAGTGCTCTTCAGCCGAGTACAACTCAAAGGCGATGTGTCAACTAGAACGCATCGACAACCGAACAACGTCAGTGGGAGCATCTTCAGCAATCTATTGTTTGCGAGAAAAGACTGAAAGTAAAATGGAACGAGAGTGTAGCAAAAACTGACTTGGATCGTTTCTTGATTCAGTGATGTGATACAAAATCGGCACCAGAATCTCAAGAACATCCGACGTTTTCAGCACATAGAACATGAATTTCTGTAAAAGAAACCGTCAGTCGATTTCAAAGGGATGATGAGCCACTCTTTACACGCCTACCTGATTATATTCGCAGCACTTCCATAACAAAACCAACAACTCTTGGTGGAAGCTGACCTTCTTTGCCGAGTTTGGGAGGTACGTCGATTGCAGAGGGTTGCTAAGCAGCCTAGTTATCCCCTGAAACGCTTCTCGTTCAGAACAGCCTGTCGAAGCATATCGATATATTCGGCTACTCTTACCTTTAACATGAATTCGAAATCTTCCTCACGATGAATTCGCCCCAAATAATTTATGAAGTAATTGTCGGAGTAGCCGGTATCGTCACCCTGGGGCTGACAGTCCTTATCGAGACATACGATGAGAACCTAAGCAAGAGAGCAGGATAGCATGGTGAGAAGCCTATAGTCGAGAGTGAGCAGAAGACAAACCTGAAGCGCAACCTCAACCAGAGGTTCTCTGGAGTCATTGAAGAGCAGGTAGTTGTACGGCAAGCCCATCCCTACTGGATTGTAGGCACAAACAACGTTCAGAAGCGACGTGAACAACGGCAGGACATGCTTATTCTCCGCAGAGGTGAACCGACCCACCCAACGTAGGCGACTGTCATCTGAGAAAGGATTTGTTAGAGCAATCTTGTAGTTGACCTTCATCCATGTAGAGCGAGCATACCTGTTATGGGTGCGTAAATCACTTCAGAGAAGCAGGTTAACAGCAGCTTTAGAACTTCAGTGCGATTCTGGTCGAGCTGGGCGCTTGAAACCGGCTTGTTTCCAAAGCCAACGCCGGCCTCCCATATCAGCTCGCATGTTTCGAGAGTGGAAAGGTTGTCAACTTTGTCCTGAGAATTTAAGAAAATGCTTACTATTAAGTTTGCATTATATTTTGAAAGGTGAGAGGATGCTTGTTGGAATAACTCCTAACTGAACTCTCTTTCAGGGTCCGAAGAAACGATCCAGCCGAAAGTTTAGCCGACAAAATCATATAACAACCTCGTAAAGAGGCGAAAGGAAAAAAGATAAAAGTCTTATCTTAGCGTCAAAAGAGGAATTTAAGGTACTGGACCGCTAATACTCTACTGTTCAAGTTGTTAGACGATGTAGTGACAAATATGGGTCTGTTCATACTTTGCGACAGTAGTGACAAGAGCGCGGCGCGCGGAAGTATGAACTAGCGACAGCAGCGACTAGAGCGACAAGAGCGGCTGGAGCGACAACGCCGGCGCTCGAGTATGAACACTTTTCGGCGGTGCGCGCTCTGTTTTAATCGATTCGCGTGTTTTGCACGGGCGACAGGAGCGACGAGAGCGCAGCGACAAGAACGACAGGAGCGACAGCGCCGGCGCTCGAGTATGAACACTTTTCGGCAGCGCGCGCTCGGTTTTAATCGATATGCATGTTTTCACGGGCGACCAGTTGCTCTTGTCGCGAAGTATGAACAGGCTCTATCCTAGCCTAGAAAGCAAGCCGGAGCAAGGTTCGAGTCCAGCCTGGGGCAAAATCTTCATTACCATCCAAACGCTGCTTTAGAGCTCAATAAGAAGACCAGCTGGACGTTCGGTTCAAGTAAAACAATCTAATGACCTTGGCTCCTCCAACTGTGAATCCTGGACAGAACAGAAGATCGCCAAGGAGTCCAAGAAGTACGCTAGCCATTGGGGCCTGTCCATCTCCCTGAAACACAAACACTGCGGAGTGGTCTAGTCAGCAAACAGACAGATCACAGAAAGCTTACGGCTGGTATCGAAGTCCAGAAATAGCCTCTCCATTCAGCATCCTCGAACATATAGGGCATCAGGCGAGTTAGCAGCCGGACGCAGTTGATTACCTGAGACATGGGCATGTTATCATGATACGTAAGCAAGAGATAAAGCTTTTGAAAAGCTAGACTACAGAATAACAACGAAAAAAGAGCAGTTAAATAGACCACCTTCCTCTCCGACAAGGTTTTTGGATTGTCCCTAGCATGCTGTAGTTTCTCCAAGGTTTTGTAGCATAAGGTGGCAAGATTTTTCGGCGAATCCTCCCTGAAACAAGTACTTGAGCTTTCCCACAGAAAATAAATATAAGAGTGTTCTTTTTAACATTTATTTATAACAACGAAAAAAAAGCACTTAAATAGACCACCCTCCTCTCCGACCTTCTTCTCATGATCTTAAGTTTATTCATTCCATTCTCGATCATTTGAATGTAGAGTGTTTGCCTGTTTCTGTTTACAGACTTGGTAAACCGGATGTCAATAATTCAAGACTTATAAAGGTAGTGCTTCCGTCATCCAAGTTCCAGCAAATGGCAGTGCGGCGTGCTCCTCGCTTGCGATCCTTCCTCCGTAAGGGCATATACTTACGCCCTTCTCTAACAAAGGAGGAACGAGACCGCTTGCGGGAAGCACGTCGTGCTAAATTTAACTCTAAAGCTCAGAACAATGTTTTATCTTCTATGTCTATCTCCCCTGACAATCCTGCACCGTCTTCAAATGGTCTTCCTCCTTCTAATGCTTTGAATTCTCAAGCTGTGGTTACTGCGCCTAACCGTACGCAGGGAAACTCTTAGTTCATCGTCGGTCAATTGATGAATCTGTACCGGTTGTTAACTGTATGGTTTCCAACTTGCGTTCACTTGTCAAAAATGCCGAACCGTTTTTAGCATTTATGTGTAAGGAAAACTGTGATTTGGCCATTGTTACAGAATCCTGGCTGTCTCCAAAGAATGAAACAGCGCCTCTCTTGGGAATCCTTTCATCCAATTTCAACTGTTTCCGCTGTGATAGAAGCAACAGAAGAGGTGGAGGTATCGCTGTTATTGTAAACAAATTTCATTCTTCGTCCAAGATTTTCTCTAAATCTGTCGCTGAAGCATATGAAATATTGGCATGTGACATTTCGCTTTATTCGATGGACATTCGTGTTATTGCGGTTTATCGTACTCCAGACTGCCCCTCTACCAAAGCTGAAGTGCTCATAAAAGCCTTAAGCGATTTATCCGCGTGTCATGCTAAATGCATTATCGCTGGAGACTTCAACTTACACCACCTTGGTTCAGTCCCTCCTGTCTCATGTAAGGATGTTCTTTGCAAAAAGTTTAAAAGCTTTCTGTCTTCCTATGACTTTAAGCAACTGCACTTTTTCCGACTAGAGATTCCTCATTCCTTGACCTCTTATTCTCAAATGACTCATCTATTGTGGGCTCCGTGTCCCCTTGCCCGCCAATTGGTACTTCTGACCACTTAACTATTAGATTCTCGCTGTTAGTTACTAGAAAGCCAAATCTGCGTCTTCAGTTTAGGGACTATGCGAAAAGAGATTATGTCTCTTTCCGAGCATATTTGGCTCGGATCGATTGGTTGGGTTCATTTAGTTGTTTAAATGATATCAATGAATTATACGAAATGTTTCTTGCTACTTTGCACCATGCTATTGAGCTATTTGTTCCTCTCTCCTGTAAAACCTGCACTCCCTTCAAACTTCCATCTTACTTAAACAACATGTACACTCGCCTCCAAAATCTCTGGGAAAAAGCCATCAAATCAAATTCTATAGCTGATTGGACAAATTTCAAGTCTTTTAATGATTCATGCAATAGGAAACTCGGATCTATCCTAGTCCGGGGGGGGCCACATAACTTAGAAATAGGTAACAAAATAAATTGAAACTTACCCAGCGGCTCCTAGAGAACGAAATGAAACCTAAACGGGACTAAAAATCGAACGAACAAACAAAAAAATAACAAATCGCCCCGGCTTACAACCATCTCGGCGGGCAAAGAGCGACGGAATGGAGGCATGCCGCGTGCTGACCGCCGGCTGACATGTTATAACCAGGGTCTACCATGGTGAGGAGGGCGCATGAAGCCGCATACCGCGTGCTGACCGCCGCCTGACATGTTATAACCAGGATCTAACATGGTAAGGAGGGCACACAACTTTGCCTGCTTACAACCGCAACAAATGTGTTTTTTCGTTTTTTTTTCTTCGCGACTTTTCTTGTTTAGGTTTAGATGTTGTTCTGTAGGAGCCGCTCGGTAAGTCTCAAAGGGATTCGTTACATATAATACTTTTTATTTATGTGGCCCCCCGGACTAGGATAGATCCGGAAACTCACTAAGTATAACGCTTATGTTGAGAAACAGTTGCTTGAAAAGAAAGGTTTGAAGGCCCTTTATAAACCTCCTATTGGAACCTTAGTATCCAACGACAGTAGGGCCATAACTGATCAGGACAAAGCTGACATGCTTGCAAACTGTTTTGCTAAGGTATTCAGCAACTCGGCAGATTCACTGCTTCATCATCCTAGTTATCCTGCTTCATGTGCTCCTGGTCCGTGGTTTTATAGAGATGATATAGTTAGTGTGCTCAACACCTGGACATCTGCGGCTTCGATAAATCCTGATGGTATTCCATTTGCAGTCATCAAAAATATTATTGTTGAAATCGCGGGTCCACTCGAGTTTATTTTTAATAGGTCGTTCACCACAGGTCAGGTTCCGTTGAGATGGAAGCACGCCATAGTTATTCCTTTACCTAAGAAAGAGCCACTTTCGGATCCGAGTAACTACAGACCCATTAGTCAGACATCAATCTTCTGTAGGGTCTTCGAAAAACTTTTGAAGAAGCACATTTTATCTCATGTTGAGTCGCAACAGATCATTCCGTCAGTTCAACATGGCTTCCGCTCTGGGAGGTCAGTTGAAACGGCTCTTTTATCTTGTTTTAATCAGTGGTCTAAAGCTTATGACGCCAAGAGTAACGTTGATGTGGTATTTTTTGACTTTAGCAAAGCATTTGATCGAGTCCCTCACCACCTTCTAATTCATAAACTCGTCAGGTTCGGTTTACATTATCGTATTGTAAATTGGTTATCCTCCTTCATCAGCAATAGAACTTTTCAAGTCCGTATACGGAATTCCCTCTCTGCTATGCATACGGTCACGAGTGGGGTCCCTCAAGGGGGTGTACTTTCACCTTTGTTGTTTAACATTTTCACCTCTGACCTACCGAAGCTGTTTCTTGATCTTCAGGTTGATTGCTGCATGTACGCTGATGATATTAAAATTTTTAAAACTGTCCAAGTCAACAACTTAGACTCTCTGAATTCTCCGGATTCTGGTATACAGAAGGCTATCGATATAGTCGCTAAATGGTCATCTAGTAATGGGTTGCCCTTATCTTGCGAAAAAACGTGTGTTATGAGCATAGGTAAGTCACAGAGGACTCCGAAATACACTGTTTCCGGAGTTCCTCTCAAGGTTGTAGACAAAGTTAAGGACTTGGGCATATCTTATAATAGCAAGTTAGGCTTCGATAAGCACTTCAACTCAATAGTCAATAAGGGCAATCGCAGAGTGTACAACATCTTCAAGGTGCTTCACACTACAGATGCGGGCACCTTGCTCAAAGTCTATAAGTTATACATTCGTCCCAGCATAAGAAGAAAGATATTCTCGCAATTGAAAGAGTTCAAAACACGTTTACACGCAAACTATTCCTACGCTCATTCAGGCTGTCATATGCTGATATTCCTAGCTCATGTGATAGAAACAAGAGATTATGCCTCCCTTCTTTGGAATGGAGAAGAAAGAGATTTGATTTGCTTATGGCCTTTAAGATGCTAAAAGGTACTACAAATCTCAGGATTTCGGATTTCTTCATACTGGTTCCTTCATCCACAAGGGGTGCCAATATCAAAGTCAGTACAGGTGCTGCCAGTAACTCGGTCAGAGCAAAGTTTTTCAGCTTTAGAACACGGACTAGTTTTAATAGAGTTCTCAGGTCTTCCAGTTGGTCACCGAGTTATGTTCTTTTAAAAAGCGTGTTGCCAAGTTCGTTGATTGATTTGTACCTTGCATAATTATGTGGTTTTACTGTTTCGGTTCAAATTACCGCTTCTCATTTTGTAGTATTGAATTCACTTAATTCCTAGCATTGTGTTTTAGTTCTTGTTCTTGTTGCCTCGTTTGGTTCTCCTTGAGTTTGTTTTCTCGTGCCGATTTCGGCACCCACAATAAATAAATAAATAAATAAATTTATGGTATACGTTGGCGCGTGTAGCGCAGTCGGAGGAGGCGCGACTGTCGCGTGCACCCGATACCAGGTTCCTGGTTAGGATTTCCCGCCCAGGCCAACCAAGCCTTCCATCCCTCCGGGGTCGGCGAATTGGTACCAGACTTGTCTGGGAAGGATGAAGCGCTGACTTGTTCATCGGCTGGCCACCGCAAGTCATTGTATGGCCAAATACGCATTCATGTCGCCTCCACGACATCCCGTAGAAGTAGAATGCGCTGGCGCCTCCCAGAAGGGATTGAGTAACGCCGTCCTTTATCCTTTATGCTTTTGTGGTATACGTCCGAATTGATCGCGCACTGCGTGAAGTGATATGGTACGCCTGGCGACCACAAGGAGTTTCTGAGGAACTCATAGAGTGGGTGCGGATGCTCCGCTCTTGCCCAAAGAGTAAAGTGCAAGCTGCAGCTGGAACCTCAATAAAGTTCCTCGTCTCTGTCGGGATGCACCAGAGTTCTGCGCTGTCTCCACTCCTCTTTGTTGTCATTATGGATGCTATTACGAGAGTTCTTCAGAAGCTTGTCCCTTGAACGCTGCTTTATGCTGATGACGTGATGCTCGCTAGCGAAGATAAAGGTGAACCCGAGCGAGAGGTGCAAGCTTGGTGTGATCGCTTGGAGCGGTTTGGACTCAAATTGAACGTGAAGAAGACCGAATATCTAACGACGGACGTTACTGAGTTCAGCTCCATCAAGGTTAACGGCATCGAGCTTCCACGCACTGCGGTCTTTAAGTACCTGGGATCAGCAGTCGCGTCTGACGGCAAACTGATGGTCGAAGTGAATTCACGCGTGAGTGCAGCTTGGTCCAAGTGGCGCTCGTTGACTGGCGTGCTCTGCGACGAGAAGATACCAGAGCGGTTGAAGTCAAAATCTACAGAACCGTCGTCCGGCCAGTAGCGATGTACGGCGCTGAGTTTTGGCCTGCCACTAAGGAAGTTGAAACGCGCCTCAGCGTCACGGAGACGAAAATGCTGCGCTGGCCGGCTGGAGTCACGCGCATGGACCGCATCAGAAATGATGCTATTCGGCAGAAGTTCGGTGTCGCGCCGATAGCGGACAGGATGCGCGAAGCTCGTTTGCGATGGTACGGCCACGTTCTGCGTGGGAAAGAAGACAGCGTCCAAAAGATAGGCCTTAACTTCGAGGCAGTTGGAAAGCGGCCTTGAGGGCGCCCAAAGCAGCCTGGTCTGATACGTTACATATGGACCTGAAGGTTGCTGGTGTCCACCCTGATCTAGCGCTGAATCGGGGAAGGTGGCGTCATGACACCAGAATAGCGGGCCCCGCCACGAAGCGGGACAGATGATGAAGAAGAAGGAGGAGGAGGAAGAAGAAGGAAAAACAAGAAAGAAGGCAATTCTTTATTTTCAAAGGAGAGAATGCGACATGCACTAGCCCATGACGTCGCAACCTTTGCTTGATAGCGAAAATTTCTGTCTGCACGGAGTTACACGGTAGCCAGTGGTACGTGAAAAGCGCCTGTAATACCCACATAATATTCTGTTTGCTGTTTAAAGTGAGCAACATATACACTGTCAAGCAAACGAAAAGCACGACGAGCAGGACAAGTGCATGGCGCGAACTCTTCTTTTGAGAAACTAATAAATTTGCAGTGGTCGCGCTTCTCGCTTGAATAGTAGTGTATATGTTGCCTACTTAAAACAGCGAAGCAAATATATGTGTGCTTTACAGGCTATTTTGCCGTACCACTTAAAATCGTATAACTCCATGCAATTTTTGCTATCAATCAAAGGTAGCGAGATCATGGACAAGTTAGTGCACGTCGACTTCTCTCCTTTAAAAACTAAAGAACTGCCGCTTTCATGCACTTCAAAATAAGCTTTGAACCATTATTTTCCATTAAAAATAAAGATTTTATAACATTTCAACGTATGCTCACTTTTTGGGCAAGAGGATTTAGGACTCCAAAAGATTGCACTCTAAAATAAGTTTTAATACGTTATTCTTAATTTAGAAAAATAATTTATGAGATATTAGAGAGCATGCTCACCCTCCGCGACTAGGAGAACCAACATGGGCGAACCAATAAATCCATCTCATAAACTGATGCTGTTCATAGCATACCTGAGCTTCCTAATGTCATCTGCGGGAATCATAGCAAATACATCGTTGACACTGTGAACATTCTCCGGAGACCATAGTTGCTCCCAAAAAGTATCGTCGTCCTAAAGTATATAGAATTGTGGTGTCGTCCTTCTGCTTGGTGTCGTCACTTATGGGCCTGTTCATACTTCGCGACAAAAGCGACATGAGCGACTGGGGCGACTGGGGCAACAGACATAGTAGGGTGTACGTAAATAATTGCGTACTCCACACTCCGTCCGTGACGAATGTAGTGTGAAATGCGTAATTATTAGGTTGTAACGAAATAAATGGCACTGAGCTACTGTAAATTTAAACAGTTAATATCCCGGCTTGTAGGCAAGATTATTAATCGAAATAAAAACCTTCTGATTTTACACATCTTTGCCAACGTGACACAAGCTTTTTTATCCCAGTAGCATAAAAGTCAGAAGTTCTGGAATTGACGAAATCTTCGAAGGCACTTTCGGCATCCTGTTGGTATTTGAATATTTTCCCTACCAAGAAGTCGCCAAGATGCTTGAAGAAATGGTAGTCTGCTGGGGAGAGGTCGGGAGAAAACGGAGGATGTGGTAGAGTTTCAATGCTCAGCTCATTCAATTTCTGCAACGTCATTCGTGCTACATGGGGGCGAGCATTGTCGTGCAGAAGGAGAACTCGCCTTCGGTTTACCAAGGCCGGCCGGATATCCTTCAACTTTTTCATCATTTCTTCAATTTCAATGCAGTACTTCTCTGCCGTGATGGATTCACCGGGAGGGAGGAAGCTGTGGTGAATAATTCCCAGCGAACACCACCATACTGTCACCATTACTTTCTTTTGGTGCAATTCCGGCTTCGCAAAAACCTTGGGGCTCTCATCGCTGTCCACCCACTGTGCCGATCGTCGCCTGTTGTCGTACATTATCCATTTCTCGTCACAGGTTACGATGCGATCAAGGAATGGGTCCGTTTCGTTCCGTAGAAGCAGTGCGGACGAGATCTCATATCGTCGGTTTCTTTGCTCCTCAGACAGCTCGTGAGGCACCCATCTTTCCAGCTTTTTGGTCTTTCCAATTTCCTTCAGATGCCGGGCAGCTGTGTTGTGACTGACGCCAAGAACCTTCGCTATCTCCCTGGTACCTTTGTGTGGATCCTCCTCCACCACATCTCTCAGCTTGTCCTCATCAACATCACTATGCCTCCCACGGCCTTCATGTTCTTCCAAGCTCTCATCTCCATTCCGGAACTTCTGATACCAACGATACGCCGTCCCAATTGTGGAACATCCTTGACCGAATGCGGCGTTGATCTTCTCGTCTGCCTCCTTAGCTGTAGTGCCCAGCTTGAATTACAAGTAAATGCCTCGGATTACCCTTTTGTCCATCTGCAAAAAAGTGAATAAAACTCTAAAGTTCTCCCACTTTTACATAGAAAATTTGGTACTCACCGGTAGAGCAAAGTTTGCGCTTCTAAATGATATGCCACATGTTACGGTTTGTTCTTGATCAAACGCGTAAAGACGCGCCAAAAAATGGCGCGAGCCAGTGCCATTTAATTCGTTAAACCTAATATATGCGACCTATCGTTGAAACTGAAACTACAGTATTCAATCCATCTAGGAAGAGAGATGTTGATCTATTTAACTGCGTCCAAAACAGCATCACGAGGAAGCTTATGATAAGATGTTATTCAGAGGATTACAATCAGATTCCAAATGGTTCCCAACGGTCTGCGTTCTTTGGCCTTCCACCATTGAAGAACAGAAGGGAAACTGCCGATATCATCATTATGCATGAAATTCTTTCCAAGAAGTCATGAATCAATCGAACAGATTTCTTTGATGGAATGCTGACAAAATCGGTCAGAGGTAAGCTTAAACTTCGGGCATCGGCTGCTAAGTCATAGATTAGATCAGATTTTCTAACCTACAGAATTCTCAAGGAATTCAACTTGCTGCTCGGCAAGTTCGACGATTTGCTGGATAAGGATAAAAGATTAAAGGACGGCGTTACTCAATCCCTTTTGGGATGCGCCACGCATTCTACTTCAACGGGATGTCTTGGAGGCGACATGAATGCGTGTTTGGCCATACAATGACTTGCGGTGGCCAGCCGATGAACAAGCCAGCGCTTTATCCTTCCCAGATAAGCTGATACCAATTCACCGACTGGGGGGATGAAGGGCTTGGTTGGCCTGGGCGGGAAACTGGAACCAGAAACCTGGTATCGAATGCACGCGAACACTTTGTCGTACGTACCGTCCCTATATCCCACATACCCGCTGATTTAATCGCTGTCGAAGAATCCGGCTCCTGAAGGATAGCAAGGAGCCGTGTTCGCATCCAATGTAGGGTAAGAGCTTTGATCGTAAGTGAGCATTCTCGTAACAGCTTGTAGAAGTATTCAGCACAGTGGGAGTAAATAACGTAGCTAGCAGAAATCGCCAGTCACGTAGGCATCATGGACTAATTTTAAGCTCGATTCAAGGTCAGACAAACAAGCTCCGAATCTTTCGATCTTTAGTCGGAAACAGCAAATCTGGAAGGGGCACACCTTGTACATATTGCATTGGAGCCGAAATCTTCGGATACTGGAGTGATTCTGATAACGACAAATCTTAGGTGTTCGGATAACTGTGGTTCGTATCGGATATATCCGATGGAATCTTCAAAACGGGTAGTTAAGCCCTAGCCGCAAGAAGCCTAGGTGTCTCTACATACAGTCGTTAGTATACGCAGCTGTGTTCAATGCCGTTTCAAAGCTGTTGTCTGTGAAGAATAAACATTGAATTGTCCATTGCATCGCACCCAAAAACAACCGTGTAGGTAGACCAAAACTATAGACATATAGCAGTGCCCCTTTCGCGGAAAATGTGGAGTCGAATGCTTTAATCTGTTGCCACCTTTATCCCTGCTACCACCGTTGCATTAATAAAAGCATGAAAATAACAGGCTCAAACGTAGTAGATACATTAACGACTAATAAATCTTAATCTTAGACTGAAAATGAGAATTGAAAATATCACAGGAAAAACGGCCTAAAGGAATGGGACTAAACCAGAAAAACGAAGATTAAAAAACGGAGAAATTAAGGAAATCACGTAAGTCATAAGTAAAAGTATAAACGGGCAAAGACAACGTATTCTAACCTGCTTTCCAGTTTTCGAAGTGAGATCGATGACAGCTTGCCGAAAATTAACCTTACTGCCCTGTGCACCCATCTGAAAATGCATAATCGATCTTCACTGAGACAATGGCCTTGTATTATTTACGACAACGACAATAACCAAAGAGCTAATTCATGCGCGAATAATTGCGCTTTCGCCAGTACCACGGAACTCCCTCGTTTGAGAGCCTTCGGGCTCTCTTGTTAAGAGATCTGGGTCTTTTACCTCTTGTCGCGTCCTCGGGCGGTGGATAGGGAGATGAAACGCGAACCAAATGCGACGTGTACTGCCCAGAGACGCAGGTGGGATGCAGGGGATGGACTCCTTGCTCCTGCTGTGTCGGGTCGACGCGTTCCTTGTGCATGGGAGCAGCACGTTGTGCGTGGATGTCCTCGCGCCTGCGCGGATTGTATTTCTGCCGGCTCCGACAAAAGCTTGCACTCGGTGGACTGGGAGTACATCGTAATGCGATTCACCTTAAGGCCTCGTTTATACTTCGACGCAGAGCGACGCGACGCCACGTATTGATTGCGCGACGCGATCGATCAATTTGGCCACAATACATGGCGTCGCGTCGCTCGGCGTCGGAAGTATAAACTGGGCCTAAAAGTCTCGTCCGTCCCATCGGGCAGTCTGCCTGGCTACTCGGAGTTCCTCGAAACACAGCACCACTAAAGGGCCTCATTCCCTGACCACGAAAGAGCACCCATAGGAAACTCTGTCGCATGGGCCAATTTGTCGAAAATTAGGTGGGCCGGCCACGTAATGCGCTCCGCAGACATCCGCTGGACGAGAGCCGTCACCGACTGGATTCCAAGAGGCTTGTCAAGAGAACACCAGGACGCCCACCAACGCGTTGGTCAGACTTCTTCGTGAAAGCCCTGAACGACCGATATGACGCTCTTCGTGTCCCTCGAGCGAGATGGATCCATTGCAGCACTCTGGCACGCGACAGGGACGAATGGAGACGCTGCTGGCGCCCGCTCGAGCAAGTCGATGATCAACGGGACGACAGGTGATAGGAAGGAGTCGAAACTGCTAACATCGCCTTATGCGTCCAGTTGCAGCAGATGACTCATACCGGAACGGCACTGACGTCTTTAACATATCAGTCATCACCAGCAAGGGAACCAAAAGGTGTGGAGAGAGGGGGGGGGGGGGGGGGAGGCAGTAAAGTCGGACCATGATGGAGATGGGCGGACCACTAAGGGGAATTTTCTCTCAGTATCGTTTTTCGGGATGCAGGATACATGTGACGGAAGTCGTGCCACAGGCGTCGGGATCAGGCGTGTGCGGATTTTTCCATTTCCGTGTTCCAAATTGTGGTTTCCGACCGTTTTGAGCTCTTTCCCTTCTTCCCAACAAAAAAAATTCCGTACACCCCTCGTTGGGATGCAAGATACGTGTCATAGACGTCGTTGAAACGTCGTGGCACGTGCGTCGGGATGTAGAAGGCGTGTCACGGGAGTCGTGCCACGTGTGTCGAAACGCAGGAGACATGTCACGGAAATCGTGCCACGTGCGTCGTGATCACGCGTGTGCGGAATTTCCGTTTCCATGTTCCGAATTCCGGTTTCCGGCTGTTTTGAGCTCTTTTGCGTCTTCCAACAAAAAAATCCTTAGGCCTCGTGCATACTTCCCATCGCCGCGATGGAATCGCGGCGATGAGTTTTGCAGAGCGACGCGAAAGAATTTGAATTTCTCAGCGCTCGTCGCATCGCTCATCGCTCTGCAAGGAAGCGCGACGGCGATCCGTCCAGGAGCAACGCTAAACACCGCGCGCGGCGCGAAAAAGTATGCCATACCCGCGATGGGCGCGGGAAGCCATCGCGCATGCCGACCGCCACTGTTGCGGCGGCCGCGTCGAAGTCCTCTTTGACTATTCGGCCGCGTGCGGCGGAATGGCCATGAACTGAGCGCCGCGATGGCATCGCGGCGATGGAAGTATGCCCCCGGCCTTACACACCTGGCTGGGATGCAAGATACGTGTCATGGACCTCGTTGAAACGTCGTGTCACGTGCGTAGGGATGTAGGAGACGTGTCACAGAAGTCGTGCCACGTGCGTCGAGATCAGGCATGTGCGGGACACCCGTTTCCATGTTTCGAATTCTGGTTCCCCGTCGTTATGAGCCCCCTTCGCTTTTTCCAACAACAACGAAAAATCCGCACATTCCTGGTTGGGATGCAAGGTACGCATCACAGACATCGTTGCAACGTCGTTACGTGTCACAGAAGTCGTGCCACGTGTGTCGGGGTGTGGAAGACGTGTCACAGACGTCGTGACACGCGCGTCGAGACCCAGCAAATGTACCACAGACGTTGTGCAACATGCATACGGATTCGGAAGACGTGACACGGACATCGTGCGCCCAAATCTAAAAGATGTACCACAGACCAGACTTTGTGCCGCATGCCGCAATTTCAAGACGCAAACCCCTCAATAGGGCGAGTCTCCCGTAGTGTGTAGGTGGAGCAAATTTTCTGTGAGTCAAAAACAAAGCCCCCGTACGTCCAAAGTAGTCCAGTACAAATAATGGCACTTTATCTTCAAAAAATAGGGATAATGGAAAGATCCATAACTCTGGTACTTCGGAGAATAGTCGCGTACATGCGATAGAGGGTGGACGAGATCCATAGGAACATTCTGCAAATTTCCCTGCCCCACCATACACCGCTGTCCTATGCTATATAGTAAAACCAGTTCTTTACTGCAATGAAAAGAGAAGACCCAAAGAAGAAAAGAAGACGGTCGGGTGTTCCATTTTTTGGGCTTTGGGGGATAAGTCCCCAATGGTTGAGACAAGACGTTCTTACTATGGTACCACGTTTTCAAAGCGTTACCGTAAGAACAGTCGTTGCGGGATCACCATGTCTGTGGATCAGTGCTGGCACCATGCCAACTCCACAATTAATCAGCAGTGGAGCTATGAAACGGAGGTACTATTGTACTTTTGGTACCCCACTTAATCTTGTTCAAAATAGGTCTACTAGGGGTAGTCTGCCATGGGAATAACGAATATCATAGTCGTTTTTTGCGGAAATGCCTTACAAGCCCGTTATATTAAGCTTTAATTGCCTAAGGCCTTGCGAGATAGCGCGCGCTGATAAAAGACGCAGAGACTCCGCCTCCTAAGGATGCGCACTATTTTGCCGCCCCTAGCTTGCAGCAGAGGTTAGCCAGGCCATAAGCCTTGAAATCTCGAAAAGGCTTGAAAGCTCTGTTGTGTGCTCTCTTTACTCACGCGTAGGAGAGCACATAATTAGACAGGGGATGGGACTCCGGGGTGTGGGCCCACTAGGACACCCGTGTTAAAATTGCCTTCATCCTAGAGGCCCCTCTCTTGCCCCGAGGAGATAAGACTGCATTTAATTCGCTGCGAGTATCTAGTCGCTACGCCTGCGCGCCACGGCATACTATGGTAACCCCCCCCCCCCCCCCCCCCCCACCCGAGACGGCCGCGAATGCGTGCTGGTAGGGGGCGGAGTATCTGCGTCTCTTACCAGCGCGCGCTATTTCGCAAGGCCTTGGGCGATTCCAACTTAATATAGCGGGCTTATAAGACATTTCCGCAATAAACGACTATGATATTCGTTCTTCCCATGGCAGATTACCCCTAGTAGACCTATTTTGAACAAGATTAAGTGGGGTACCAAAAGTACAATAGTACCGAAACGGAAAAAAAGGAGCTTCACATCGTTTGCGACGGTTTTCGATGGAGCATTTTGTGAGGAAATGCAATTTTTTTTTGTAATAGATGAGTGGTTGCTTTAGCCTAGCTAATATTGGTAAAAGTATTTATTCGGCATGTTTCGATGTTGTCATCCTCTTCAGAGCTTGGCAAAGTCGACGTGATTTGGGGAACTACCCTCCCAAATACGATTTCACTCTGCAGAAACCCGTCCAGGAGGCTAGGGGACCACGAAAACGACGCCGTACGAAGTCTAAAACAGGGCTAACAATAGATATGAACAGAGGACATACTAGCTAAAGCAGCTGCTCATCTATTACAACGTCATATTGCATTTCTACCAAAACGCTACACCGAAAACCGCTTCGAACAGCATGACACTTCTTTTTTCTTT
This sequence comes from Heligmosomoides polygyrus bakeri, assembly GCA_947359475.1. Classification (NCBI taxonomy): domain Eukaryota; kingdom Metazoa; phylum Nematoda; class Chromadorea; order Rhabditida; family Heligmosomidae; genus Heligmosomoides; species Heligmosomoides polygyrus. The sequence goes on from OX375868.1 coordinate 3,168,832, forward strand.
TTTCATAGCTCCACTATTCAAAACCGCGGAGTTGGCATGGGGCCAGCACTGATCGAGGACGTGGTGGTCCCGCAACGACTGTTCTTACGGTAACGGTTTGAAGACGTGGTACCCTAGTTTGAACGCCTTGTACGGTTGGCGGCTTCTAAGCGTTCCAGAACTGGTCTTTCCCTAACCGCAAGGAACAAAAATGTCCCTTTACGGTTATATTATGTCATCTATGTGCACAGTGACTTTATTTTTAGAGTTTTCGGTCTCATTCTCTGGAAAACATGAGACAGGAGGGCCCTTCCTCCACGGGTACCGGCGCAAGTGGACGGCTGGTTACCTTCTTCGTTGTACCTTATAGTTTATATTACATAGTAATGCCTTACTTGTCTTAAACAGATGGTCAGAAATCAAGCTGCGGCGCAATGTGGCTCGGGGGGGGGTCACCCCCCTACACAACGGTTTGTGCTTTTTGAAACCGGAATTTTTTTGCAGCACTGGTGTGTTCTACCCCTACAGTGAACTGAGGTAGGCCATTTCCGATGTAATTTCACACACACGTATCCTTTACTAAGGCGGACAACCACTGAGTAGGGGGGTGACCCCCCCCCCCCCCCCGAGCCACATTGCGCCCAAGCTGCCAATAGCATTTACTACTTCCGCATCGACGGCTACGAACGCCACAACGGCAACGCCAAAATGAGTAAAACGGTGTCCCCCAGGCGACAAATGAAAACAACAGAAACGGTTGTCCCTACATGACCAGAGCAGAGACCAAAATGAAACGAACATCTCGACACGAGGACTACAAAGTGACGCAAACCAAGATGGCACGTAAAAACACCCCCCCCCCGTGCAAGGGATTGGGTCAAGCTTTCGCGATGGAGCGCGCTTGCGCACCGTGCACTTGAGTCGGCTACGCGGCATCGTGCGCTGGATTAGTAGATCCGAGGTGAAGGGAAAGGATTACAACACTTCATGGAGCAGTACTTATGAGTACACGACTGAGCAGTACTGGGAAACAGGTAACCCGTGTGGGCAAAGGATAAGGCATAATGGGCACTATTGTACAATCAGGACTCCAAAGGTCGAGGAAAGATCGGATTATTTGGGGTGTTGATCACGAATCTGACGTCCGCTTTTGTCTCACGCTGGAGTACGAAGGTAGGTTACGGTAGGTACGGGTGACTAAGTAAGCCCTAGTTTATACTTGTACCGCCACGCGGTGCGGCATCATGATTGCCATAGATATCGATTTATCAGGCCGCGAGATCGATATCTATCCTACCCATGATGCCGCGTCGCGTAGCGACGCAAGTATAAACTAGAGCTAAGGTCGTGCTTACCGATTTCGCCCAAACTTCGGCTAAGGTGCTTATAACAATACTGTCGTGACTTTCGTACGACAGTACGGTCGTCGCGGGGGTCAACAAGTCAACGCGCGTCGATCAACGCGTCGATACTATACCTTTGTCCTTGGGAAAAATTTCGAATTTCGAATGATCGAATAATATTCGATTTTCAAAATTTCGAATTTCGAATGATCGAATAATATTTGATTTTCAAAATTTCGAATTTCGAATGATCGAATAATATTCGATTTTCAAAATTTCGAATTTCGAATGACCGAATAATATTCGATTTTCAAAATTTCGAATTTCGAATGATCGAATAATATTCGATTTTCAAAATTTCGAATTTCGAATGACCGAATAATATTCGATTTTCAAAAAGTCGAATTTCGAATAATCGAATTTCGAATAGTCGAATATTCGAATAATCAAATGAACACTATTATTTAGTGTCGTCACCCAGTGGTTGACATTTAATTATTTTTTATTACCCACGGTGAAGGAAATGGATGGCTGCTCCATCCATTTCCTTTACGAGACCAAAGGAAAATAACAGCGGTATAATGGCAATGAAGCACGCTTTGCTTCCCTAAGAATTCGTGTACCGAGAAGAGAGAAACACCTTGGGTAGGCAGAGCTAGATTGTTACAGGTCTTTCTCTATAGGTTGCTATCTTCCCTTATGTTATAGCGAAGCTTCGGACCCGCGTTGGAATCTCATCTGACAAGACACTACGACTTGGACAGTGTTTGAGCGAACGTGGAGATGGCTCACTTTCATAGGAAACGGAGTATGACTGGCTCTTGTACTCCATAGCCATTGCTCTTCCTCTCTTCTTCAACGTCTTTACTGGCAGAAAGCTGGAGCTTTCTAGGCCCCTGAAAGTTCTACCTCCCTACCGCGGCCCCTTCGGCCCTAATCGTTCCCTTGTTGTAACTGGGGAAGAAATACAAAACGAAGATTCTCCCGTAGTATACTGAAGGTAAAAATAACTGTGTACAGGCATAACCCTAATCACTTGCGATTAACGTGAATGGCCACAGCACGCTCGACGGCCGTTTACAAGGAAGTAGGTGCGCAGCGGAGGGCCGCGCTTGCAGCGCTTACTTCGCGTCAACTCACAATGGAGGTCAATGAACCTCCCGTGGGAATCTTATAAGTGACCTATTGAGCGCTGTGGGGGATTGTCCGAGAGGCACCCCAGTGGTTTAAAATTGAATGCAGTAAGGGACATTTTATTTAACGAATTTACCTTTTTAACGTGAAAATTTTTCGTTAAAAAGTGGTCGTTAAAAATTTACCGAAAAAATTTAACGCACACCCCTGCTGCCCATCGCCTCCCCACTACTCTCTGCTAATCGAAGGTTTAGGGACTTGTACTCCCATAACTCCGGAGATCGAAAGCAGGTTTCGCCCAAACGTCGTCTAGAGGGCTAATTGAGGTGCTGATCGCAAATCTAGTAAACGTTTTCGCGTGATCGCGTGATTCCACATTTTCATGAGTGATCAAGTTTATCAGTTTGAGTACATAGTATCGCTTTCTTCACCTACATATGTGATCAGACTTGCTTTCCAGTCTTCGACTTTGAAATGGAAAGTAGTGCACGAAAAATGGATAATTTAGAAAAAAACGACAGATTCGTGGCAGCAGCCTAAATAATTTCCTAAGGCGAGGAAAGGACGAAATCAGTGGTCATGACAACCCCATCCTTACTCACGAACACACACTATGAAATATCGTAAGCGGCCAAATTGTCGAAATTGGATACCATATTCGTGCTCAGCATCCAAAATAACAGTACAGGCGATGTTTGGACGAAAAAAATCGACTTCCACTCCACTTTTGGAGTCACAATAGTACAACGCGGCCGGTTATTCTGCACCTTTTCTCGCACATACTTACCGTCGCCTATTGTGGTCGACGGTAACACCGAACGCGTTCGCCAGCTTCGTGATCCGAACCTCAGTCAACCTTCAGGACAACATTTGTACGAAATTTTATTATCTACTTACGAAGTCATGGGGATTAATACAAGTACCTACGTTTGCAAAGCCCCCCCCCCCCCCCCCCCCTGTCAGTGCTGGAGAGTGGCCGAGGAAGAATAGGCTGCAAGAAGACCAATAGAATAAGTTAATCATATATGTAAATTTTAATACTCAAACAGTTTTAAATTCAATGTCTAAACAACGAAGTAGAATTAGAAATAACCTGGGGTATACATGAACTCTAAATCACTCTGTACTATAACAAACACAAGTGGAAAACAAGCAACAACTAAAACAAGTAATAACTAAAACAATGGTAACAACAACACTAAACATGTCTTGTTTCGCCTCTGCCTTCATACAAAACATGTTTATAATTAGTCACCCCGAGGCTCGTCAGTGAAGAAGGTGACTAATTAATTTAGTTGTTAGTACTGTATTTGGTGTTATATGCAAATGCTACGAATACTACGGAGTACAATACTACGGAGTGGGTCAAAAATGATGCATTTTATAAGAGATGCTAAAATTAGTAAAATTTACAAGAGAAACGTTCTCTATAGGAACCTGAAGACTAATCAGCGCATCCCAGAGATGGACTGAAGCAGGTTATTTTCAACACATTTCGATCATGTCCGTAAATATGGTTAAAATGAGAATATGTTCTACATTTACCAAAACGCACAGCAATCCGTAAACAACTTGCCTAGGTTCGAACCTGGACCTCTCCCCGCTATCCACGCCCCGACTGCAGTGAGTGATTCATTTGACCTAATAAATTGTCAGATTTCTAACCTCTAACTATAAATAAAGTTCTATAGCATCTGCATGTTAATTTCTGAGTAGTTCAAGGCCATTCAAGGCGTCACTTTCGCCTTATCAGCCAGCACTGAAGTGCTACAGGTTTTTTGTGTAATTTTTGACCTACCCAGATGCCCGCAGGACATTTGAAGACCACTACGGTGCTTCTTAGACACACTCTTATAACAAGCAATAGGTCATTTTGGAAATCTCCACGGGAAGTTCATTGACTTCTCTTGTCAGATTACGTACACACAATTCGAGGCACTTTGAGCGACGCGCGAATCTCAAACATCGTTTTTTATCATAAGGTCAGACTCCCCTGGTTTTCGAAGAAGAGTGGCACTAACTTGTTAAGAGATTGATAAAGAATATTCGAATATTCGACTATTCGAATATTCGATATTCGAATCCTTCGAATATTCGAATGAACGAATATTCGAATATTGGCCACTTTCGAATATTCGAATAAACGAATAATTCGAATATTGGACTTTCTCGAATATTCGAATAATCGAATAATTCGAATATTGGACTTTCTCGATCGAATATTCGAATAATCGAATGATTCGAATATTGGACTTTTTTCGAATAGTCGAATTTTCGAATAATCGAAATTCGAATTTATTCGAAATTCGACTATTCGAAATTCGAAAAGGACAAAGGTATAGTCGATACCTGTCTCCACGTGTCTCAACGTGCCGCCGCCGCAAGGAAGCTTCTGGAAGCGGCTAGAGACGCAGGGGGAGCGTGCCCCTGGGCGCTCTAGCCGGCTTAGCAGTCAGTCGTCGTCTCCCCGCTTCTGCTGAGCGGTCGTGCCTCGGTCGTCAACGTCGCCAGCCATCCGCCGTCGTCCGCCAGGATGTCCAGATACTGTCGGGGCCTAGCTTAGCCCGTGGATCGTCAAGGATCAGCCAGCTCAGTCCGACGAGGTGCCATCTACAACTTGGAGCGTCCGTAGTCCATCGTGAGTCCCGACTCCAACGCCCGTCGGCTCGTCATCCTTGGAGTCCACCAGGTAACGCCGGCCCGCTGACCGGCCCCGGAGTCCCCGACTTGGCACACGCCACGGGGACCGGGCCGGCCATGGCCGGCGGGTTGTCGGCTTGCTTAACCCTTGGTAGTCGTGGGTGCGGTCGTCCCCCTAACTCGTAGGTATTTTGTAATTGTCATGTATTCTTAATCATAGTAGCTTAGAGTATCATAAACATATAACCCTATTGGTTTAATTGCTTAACTAAACTGTCCGTCGGTTCCATGTCTGGTTGAAGTATGCAAGAGTGTGAGCTAGTCTAAAGCCAGGGGGACCGCCTGAGGTCGCGGCCACGACCGAGGGGGGTACCCCTGGGGGCAAGAGTCAAGTCCAGAGCTCACTGCAGGGTGTTGCATGGAAGTGTGTTGGAATGGGTTCATGTCTTAACAGCTGGCATTATGGATCCGCACAGGGCCTATGGGCAATAATACCGCGTGGTCTAAAGGCGGGCAACCTTAGCGAGCGGCGGATCCGGAAGGCTCCAAGCCGGGGCGTGGGTGGCGTCCCCCCTCTCCGCCGATGCTTCGACGGGGGGTCGGCCACCCGCGTCACGACATGGTGCATCGGACCGAGGTTCTTCGTGGGGAAACCCACGGGGGGCCTTTGTGATCGAACCTTCCATCCGCTCGCAAGCTACTGAGCTGAGCTCAAGCCGCGTACGGTGCGAGTGGGAGGCTGGATCAGCGAGTTCAGGAGAAGCTGATGTGTGCGGCGTACGCTATAACTGGGGTACTGCCTTCCTCGCTTCTTGTAGCGTGTCCTCTTACCTGCGGAGCCTCGAGTGGCAGGAGCCGGCGCAGGGACAGCCGTGATACGTCGAGGCACAAGTGCTACGGTCCGGACAAAGAAGGAGTAGAGAGCAGCCAAAAGCTGCTAGGAAACCCCTCAAGGACCAAGTCGCAGTGTCAAAGAAGCATGCTAACGGACATGACACCGGGATTCCCCAGGTAAAACAACTGGTCAGGGCTCGAGCAGAATCAGCTTACTGACGGTTGTCTGGTACGTTACCTTAGCGGCGTTATACGGTGCAGACCTGCCGCCGGTGTACTCCGAGCGCAACTTCTCTTGGTCCTTGGCCTTAGCTACGAGGCGCCGTGCCGTGGAGCCCTCCTGTTCAGCTATCTCGTTTCACACTCGCACACCCATACACTAACCCTCATATTCCATTTTCAACACCATTCACCTTCCATGTCTACACATGTCACAACTTGCAGTCGTGCGCTTACGTATCGCTTGCTTCGTATGACCGTGCTTTCGGCGGGGGAGGCTCCTGGCCAGAGTCCTCCCTCAGGGTAGTCCACTCTTGGTTTGTTTGTTTTAGACTCGGGTACCGATAGTACCACCTCCTGTCATTAACGCTTAATACACCCCCGCTAACAATGCCATCAATCACGACCTGCAAGGCCAACCTGACCAAGGCGTTTACGGCTCTAGCAGTCGCCAAAGGTAAAATTCATGCATCTCTTATAACACCTGTAGATGCAAGCGACAGTAATCGCCCCAAATTCTCGACGCGCGCCGCCTTAACATCCAGGCGGCCATTGCGGACCTAACATCCGCCATCCGTACGGTGCAAGAACAACGTCAAGTGTTCCTTTCTACAGTCGAAGCGTCTGCTGATCAAGAAGCAGATAATGAGGCGTACGAAAACTATATGCAAGAAACGCCCGTAAACGACGCAGTGGTCGAGGCAGAGTCAATCCTTAGTACGCTGAACCATAGCCTCGATGAAGTGCAGCTGCTGATCGAGCGTTGTCACTTAGCGCAACTCTCTGAAATGACGCACAGTTCCAACGCTGGCACAGAGGCTTCAGCTTCGCTCGAGACCACTGCCTCGCATACGAGCCAGCAGCAAATCCTCACTGCCCCTCAGTCGCCGGTACAAGCGCAGCTTTCGCTTAATTCTACCATTCCAGCGGCCACAGTAATCCAGCTGCCATACTGTACTACCATCCAGCTTAGCAAGTATAAGCTAAAGCCATTCGATGGCGACATTACTCGTTTCCAACGCTTCTGGGGCGCGTTCCAGCTGGCCGTACACAACAATCCCAACATTCCACCGTCGGAAAAGTACTTACATTTACAAAGTATCTTAACTGGCGACGCCTTAATGGTGCTAGACGATGTGGACCCTGCTGATAACTACTTTGAGTTGGTGAGAGCACTTAAAAGGCGGTACGATTGTCCTCACACGACGCGTGCCGCTCTACATGTGCAGCTCCAACAGCTTCCTCAAGCAGGCAACACGGGTCCTGAACTTCGTCGCACCTGGTCTCGCCTTACGGCAATACTACATGGTCTTCGTAGGCACGAAGACTTTCGTACGGTGCTACC
>OX375868.1:3176525-3373861 GCA_947359475.1 Heligmosomoides polygyrus bakeri
ATCATCATTTCGAGTTGAAAATCAGGATAATCGTTGCTGCGTCTAATGTAATAGATAGTAACTGTTGACCTCCTCATTTAAGGATGAATTATTGCTGAACCACGCAGTCCTTATTCTTTTGTAATAAGTTCCTGATCCTGAGGTCCATCATCTCTGAACGTGAGGGAGACTACGTAATAGAGGAAACGTGATTAAACAGAATGTATTATAAACCTTAATTCAACTGACCTGACTGCCACTGACGTGACCTTTTGCGAGAAGTCAAACGGATTGAGGCGTTCCTCCTAATCTCCACGAGAATATCGCCAATTTCTTATTTGCTGTTTTCACTCACAAACTCTTATTGAGTACGACTTTGTACTTAAGATAGGAGGGAAGTTACCTGGTCACGAAAATGTTTTTCCTTCGTATTCATATGGCAAGATGGAAGATGTTCCTCCTTTTTCAATATTATAATTTTAATGAGTTTTCTCGCACCAGTATGCTATTGTAAAAGTTCACCATGTTTACAGGCGGTTCAGTGGCAGACAGTTTATCCGATAAAGCAAGCCTCGATCAAGAAAGGCGCCGTTTATATGCTCTAGCGACATTAACAGATAAACATTACACAGCAAAAAGAATGCGTCTAGGCTAACACATCGCAAGGTCACAATTCCTTGCGACACTCCGGGGGAGCGAAATCTCATCAACAATAAAGCAACACCAAAGCTAAAATAAAATAAACAGATCACTGCTTACGTCTCCATTCCATAATGGGAAGAAGATCTGTAGGACCTCGATGAAAGATCGCGTCGTCGGTCGCTTCAGGTTCTTACTCTTTTCAGTCGGAGAAGGACTACGGTCTGTATTAGGTAGCAGAGGGACGACAGTCGACGAGAAGCGGCGACGGCAGGGAACGAAGACAACGACGGTGACCGCAACGAAGAATGCTGTGCCGGCTGCATAGGCAGTCACTGCACCCACCGCCGATCGGCGAGAGTGTGTTTACAATTTTCTTTTCGTGAACGAGGCTGTGGCCGTCGACGATTTGCTTGGGCACAGAAGTAGGTTATGGTCACTGCTGTAGAATGTGCAGAGAATACCACAGTCTCATAGTGTCGGGGTTGAAAACACTTATTGAACAGCCAAACATTGGTAACCTGGATTTCATGGGACACAGCATCTAGGAAACGCCGGCAGCGTCCTGTGGCATGATTAGATTCTCAGCCGTTCAATATCGACGCCGAATATGATGAGAATCTACCATGGTGAGAATTTTAAAATTTTCTTTTAAGTGTAATTTTTGTGTAATTTTAGTGTAACTGCATTTTTGTGACACATCACCTGTATGTGAAGGAAATAATAGCTAATTTGTAAGCTTTTGAATGTACGTGGTTCTACATAGTTCACTGGCACTTATGACAACTAGTATTTGGGTGCATGAAAATGAAGGGAAAGGAGGGGTGGAAATTTCAACGGTACGTCCGTTGTAGCCTTCGCCCTTTTGGCGTATCCTCCCCTCCAACCTCCTATGCCTCGTCGACAGTATAGTGGCTGCGTTCTTTTGTACATCATGCAGCATGTCTTTCCGGTTCGACTATTATTCAACTGTGTGTAAAATGGACCTTCTTAATGGGATTGCACCAGTATGTGCTTTTTTTAAGTGCTTTGAAGACGCTAGAAAAGCCGATGCGTTCAGTCCTTCACATTAAGTTCTGCTGTCATTTTGTTACGTCTGTGCCTTAGTGGAAAGTGGATGGTCGTACGAATCGGTAGCAAAACTTTGTTCAGCAGAAAAAGAACCACACAAGAAAAACATGCTGTTTATATACCACCCCTAGGATACAAATCATTGATGCGATAATTAAGATTGATTAGCCGCCATCTTCTTCGCGCACGACAAGTTTATGGGCAGGGCACGGGCTCTGGCTTCCACGTCCCGTTGTCACATTCGAATTCCTGTACGTTATCAGCGGCTGGAAAGAAAAAAGTTGTAGCTGCGAATCTGAGCAACTGCATGGTTTACATACTAGTTGTGGAACTTTCGGCTTTGCAGAAGGCCCTAGCTTTGACTCGGTGTTGGACCTCGTCTTCGTTAACGTTGCGCACGATAGGAATCAACTGCGCTAGCCTTGGCATAGGGTTGAGCTCTTCCCCTTTAGTTGTTGCATTGACGCACAGGAATTTCCCGCTTTCCTTCAAGCTGCTGAGCGAACACATCCCTAAATTTTTTAAATTCCTTAAACTATTAGTGATGAATAGAACTGGAACACCGTATTTTCTCGTGTTTTGAAAGCAAGCCGGGCGAAACACTACTGTTTGAGAAAACACAATCAACACTACTGACGTCTGATTTCTGAGGTTGCAGTTGACGCGAATAATGGGGAGAAATTTCTTCAGTGAAGAAAAAATCACAGCAACTCGATAATGTGAACTACACACGATAGGCGGGAACGCGCCAGCGTATTAGAGCAGAAGCTGGCCGCGACACGCATACCAATCAGGACGTCGATTAGGCACATTTCCACTGCGTGGCACACCCGATCGATGCGGCTTGATTGGTCGTTTTCGCTCCCACCTGCTGATGCTGGCCACATTAACGACTGTTGACAAAAATGCAAGCAATAATGGAGTCCCTCATGCTTTTTTCACAGCGGTAAGTGTGTCAGTCGTTGTAGGAGTTCTATTGCTTTAATTCGCCTACTTCTGGAAAAATTCGGAAACCACCACCGTTGCGATAGATACTCTTCTCTATTACGAAAAATTGAAGGAACTCACTTGGGCAGTCTCCAAGCTCAGGAATCCATCTGCCACTCACACATACAGCTTTGGGTGATCTTAAAAGTCAGCTGATATGTCGTGATCGCAATCGGAAAATCTTCGAAAAATTACCCATTGATGACTGGACCAGTTTCGCAATAAGGCCTCGTTACGGGACCATTCCGGTAATCCACCCCGTTCCAAATTCCGTGCCTTCCTACACGTGGGATGTTGGGCATGTTGGGCATGTCATAGGTGATATCACTGTACATGGGCGAAGGCCGTTTTTCCTTAGGCATATCGAATAGCGTTTCGAAAAGTCCGTCGCAACCTGAATTGAATATATCCTGATAGCTAGCTGTGCTAATCCACTGAACCACGTAACAGAGGTGTTCATTAGATCAAACTAGAAATTTTATCAACTAGCTGTAGATATCGCTGAAAAGTTGTCTAAATCAACACAGCTACCGTTATTTCGCACCTCGTCGCGCTCTCTAGGTCTAGATTTCTGCGCATTTTGCTTTTGTGCGCCAACAATTTCAAAATAACGTACTCTACCGCAGCCAAAAATTACCGAAATTCATAGGCTCGTTAAGGGGCACATATATTTTGCGAAACTTTGCACCATTTTCAAACAAAAAATTGGAAACCATAAGTGCAAAATTAACAAAATTAAGGTAATGTTTGCAACTTTCTATGGCTCCTAAACAACTCTTGCAAGTCCATCTCGCTTTTGCTAATTGGAGGAGGTCATTATTTTTCTGAAGCTTAGCCCAAGTACCAGAATACGTGAAAAGTCTCAGGAAAAAAAAAAGAAAACACATTACCACATCTCTCTTGCCGCAGAGAATTTGCGGTCAAATGACCAGACGTGCAGGTGTAGTTGTGATTTCCTGGAAGGAGAAATCATAATCACCGTGCTGCGGTAATTCTATAAACGAACTAACTTCTAATAGGAGCATTTCTTTCAGATTGACAAGACGCAAAGAGAATAATTTAAAAATGCGACCAACTTACCTCTTCCACATATCAATTCTACCGTCGTTCCGTTTCTTGCTGCCTTTCTTTCCTTTCCGTTGACTAGCATTCCAGTGTAGCCTTTGTCTCTGTCTTCATCGGTGAATTTGCAGCGCACTAAATTCCAAGCGATAATCCTTAATTGAACGCGTAGAATCTTAGTGCTATGCAGTTATAGGATTAATCGGACCTAAGAAAGGTCCAGCTAAAAATAGCAAAAACTTGCTTTATCTAAATTAATCTTTTGCACACGTTCTTGCATTTACCTTCACTAACAAATAAAAAACCACTTGTGTAGACGTCGAGTTTCCAACAAAACTGACGTAGAGTCGGCGAATTTAAAATAAGCATATATGTAGTGGCTGAGAATCGTTACCAGATGTATCTGATTACGCTCTATGTAAGCTCTGTCTAATCTTAAGCTGCCTTGTTTGGCAAAAGCTAGGGTAACCAGGTTGTCTGTTATAAGGAGTTTGACGGGCGACATGCCCAAGGAGATAGGACTTCAACGTGAACAAGCCTCTATCCTGATAGAATCATGCCGACAATGATGGCCGTCACCTCTCCTCACATTCTGAAACTCCAGCTTCTAGCGTTGGGGCGAGCTTCAAATCCCCTGCTAGGGATGACGTAGGGTTTCCTTACTCAGGATATTCTGAATGAGAGAAAATATACGTAAAACATACGGTTTGCAGCGTTGATGAAGGTGAGGAAGCCTAAAACGAGGAAAAGGCGATACATTACTCTGTCGCGAATTCGCGAGAGGCCGGGTGGTTCCTGCTCCTGAAAGTGTAGAACATCACAACGCATTTAGCGTTCTACCGCCTGCCAAACGCCCGATCTCGGCTTCACTATCACTAAATCTCGAAAGTGGAAAGGCTGGCTGCAGCGGTTTGCTGCTTCTTTTTGGATCTTTGTGATTTTATTTATTGGAAAAACTGCTTTAAAATTGTATGGAATAGCATTATGAGGAAGGCAGTTGGTGCTAGGCCAATGCACCCTCATCGCAATGTGCGATTACCACTTCTAAGTGTCTAATCTAGGTCTCTGGTCTAGCTTCAGTCTGTCCACTGATTCAAACTTTGCCATATAGGAATAAATGGATAGTAGTCAGAAGAATTGGTTTGGACGCAGATGAGTATTAAGTCTTCAGACATTCGTTGCACAGCGCCAACGACACGCCTTCTGAGTACAAGCCCTCCCGAATCGACGATGCTGACACAGATTTCGAATCGGAACGCACGCGGTAATTTGGAAACGTCTGAGACAGACGACCCGCCGTACGAATGGTATTTTATGTACAGTAGAAAGTGCTCAATCCTTTCATAAGCAGTGAGCGTTCTTCGTTCGATAACGGCTTCTGACGTACTACTACTTAATAAGCTTCGGGTGGTACTTCAATTTTCAAACATAAGGGAGAAATTAAAAAGTAAATAAAAATAAAAAACGACAATTAATTTTTATCAGATATTATGTGAAATCCATAATTTGCAAGGCCGCGTGGAGTCACAATTTAAGGGGCAAAGGATGCCGCGTGCCCACAGACTTAAAGCTTGTCGATCAAGTCCTGTGCCCACTAACCAAACCTGTCTGGGAAGGTGCACTTTCTATTGCAATAATAGTTGAATTGCTGTTTAAATACGAATAAATCTAGGATCAGTAAGACAGATTGCAACGTCGAGGTACCGGAAAAGCAGCCTCAGGGGCGACCAAAGCAGCGTTGGTTGGACACGCTGCATCAGGACTTGAATGGGGATGGGATGCCCGAGGTTAGACATTCGACGCTTTGATTTAAAAAAAACACACCCCGATCCGATCGGGGTGGTGGAAGCAACACATCAAAGGCACAGACACCGCCAGTAGTCGGGTGAACGCTAAAGAAGAAAAAGGAGAAGGAGGAGAAGAAGAAGTAGAAGAAGAAGAACAAGAGGAAGAAGGAAAAGAAGAAAAAATGTTCTGGACCAGTGAACGTACTAATCTGTGAAAAAAAAACAACAATTCTTCAACAATTCTTTTTGTCGGTGCATCTCACGGTGCATTTAGAAGATTAGATTGGATAGAAGAGTAGAGCTTTTATGCTCATTCAAATTGTGTTCACATTTCTGCTGAAGGCGTACTATATAGAAGTGTTTCATTCAAAAAATTAACAAAAAGTTACTCCTCTTTTTTACAAGGTGTCTATCTTGAATTTAGGTACGATACGACGAGCACGGTTTTTAATGAAAAATTTCATGTTTAAAGAAAATATGATAGGAGTCCTATAATTCTCCGTAGTAGTCACCACATAGGTTCACAGTACAGTAAACGGTAAAGGCTAATGTTAATTGATCTCATTGATGTGACTTGAGATGTCTTGAAAGACCCCTGTGTTGGAAGGTTGTTGTTGGCCTATACGGAAAGTACAAATCAAGAACCTTGCATTGGGGTGCAGACGACAGCCGGCACCTCTTCCTACTGCGCTATCAAGCGTACAATACACTGCTAGGGATATTTTGGAGGAAGGTTTATAGCACGATTTGCGTGAGGAGGGTCGCTTGATGTAACAACGCGGATGTAGTGGCCCAGCGTCTCATCCTGCCGTTCCAGCTTTTATTCTGTTCGTCTTTGGTTATGTACATCCCTGCGCTCTGATTTGACATGGCTTTTCTTCGCTGAAGCAAATTTGTCCAGCTTTGCGCTGTCAGTCTTTCATGCGTCGATTTGACGACAGTGCGCGGAGCTGTGCTGATATTGCCATGAATCGTTCTTTCTTCAAACAGACGCCGGCAGTTCCGCTCAGTGTGAGTTTGCATTGACATGGTAGCGGGCACTGTTTCAGCTTTTCAGTGCAACAGAAACGGTTGGCGTTCTCTGCAAATCTCAGCAATAGTCGATGTAGTTCGAGCACAGCACACTCACAAGGAGAGCCTCCAAAGTGGCGGTGAGCTTTTGCGATGCAATTTTCACAGAATGTAGGGATACTTAGCAGAAAAGCGTCAATTCTCGGTATCATGCCATAGACCCAAGAATGACGACGGAACGCTTTCTTAGCCCGTGCATGGAGGGTCATGGTGTAGAGACGTCCTTTAGCGACTGCCTCCTCTTCCATAAAGCCGAAATTATAAATAACTCACAGTCTCTCTGCATAAGAGATTTTCACACAATTTTTTAAAAAATTTCTGCCCTTGTTACAAAGTGACTGTTTTGACTTGGGATATGTTTTAAGCCGCCATTCGTGAGCTAAGCAGACTATTCGCATAGTTTGGCAACCCACAGTTAGGTTGGCTTCGCGAGCCAGATACACGTTGCTGGAGCATCCGGAGATGTTCCTGACGTTGAGCGAGAAGGGCCCATCAGAAGCTCGTTTGGAGTTATTATTGACGATAGCCTCATTTTCCAGTCAAGTTCACTCTGTCTTAAGAAAGACCTATTCGAGCTTGCTCTCTATTCATCAAAATGTGAAGTGCTCATCTGAAGGTGTACTGTTCGCTGGTATGGAGTCCCCACTCAAGAAAGGATGTCAACAAAATTGAAAAGTACAGCAAGTGTTCGCTCGCCTTTTTGACACATACTGGCACTTACCAGTGGTAAGCAGAATATCCCAAGCTACCTCCAAAGGCTTTTCGTCTTTAGACTAGGACGCTGGAGGAAATGCGAGTAGGTTTGGGCCTGACCTTTTCGTTTCGAATTTTCCGCAGGGAACTCAGTCTAATGCCAAGTAAGTACTGGGTGTTAAAGCCTACCATGTGGGTTTAATATTCACTATGCGAAGGTTTAAAGAAAGAGATACACCATGATGTTTGACAACGTTTTTAACAGATGTGCAAGGTGGCTCCAGTTGCTCCCACCAGAGGTAGTTCACGCTACGAGCGGCTGTGCATTCAAGAGCAAACTGGATAAATGCATAGAATTGTCTTCACAGTCTTTAGCCTCAACCAACATTGACTTCTGTCCGACCATGAAGTTCTGAACTCTTGTCCTCTTTTCTCCCTTAAGCCGCTCAACTCTTATCTCTTCCTTTGATTTCATTGTGTTATTTGTTCTTTTTATACATCATCGCCTTTTGGCATTAGTTTTAAACGTTTTATTCATTGATGATAGCAGCCCATGTTTCCATGCATTCCATTAATTTCCCTCATAGTAAGTGGTGTCACACAATACGTAACGCTATGCAACCCTCGCTGTCTAAATGGGTTACTATCGCCGCAGCCTGCATCCCGCTAGGGTGCATAACGTTCGTATCGGCTGGTTGTAGGCGCCGCGGCCGCGCGCCCAGGTGGCCATACCTGCGGCGTCATTCCCTGCTCGCCCTCCCAGCTCACGCTGTAATACCCGTCGCGAGCGTGGCATACAACGGCCCGACTGATGAGCGGAACACGCAGGTCGACCACATTTGCTGGGAGTGCAATCAACAGGATGTTCAGGGAATTTACAAAGCCAAAGGTACATGTTGGTGTGAAACAAACATAGCTTTACATCAGAATTTCGAGCTCTATCTAATGAGCTCTACCTCAAACTTATCAATGCTGCCGTTGATGAGATATTCTTCAAATTTAAAACTGAAAAATAATTCTTCGCACCTGCGACGAACTGTGAAGGGTATGTTTCTAGGCTGAAATTTCACACAGAATTCAAATACGTCGTCTAATACCTTCTAGAGGAGCTATCTTTTGAAGAAAAATTGTGTGCATCACACCGTTTTGGACATGTCTCCAAACCAACATTCTACGCAGAACTCAATCACGAAATTTGTATCCTATCCTATTACATACAAAAGAGTTGTGTGTAATTTTTGTATATATATATATCATTCAAGCGGTCTGGAACTTTAGCCGTGGGGGTAGTCGAAATCTCTGAACACGAATCTGAAGTTCGTTTTTAAAGTTTTAATCGCCATCAACCGATATTGATCAAATTATCGATTCTTTGTGGATGTCAATCAAGCGGTGCGAAACTTCAGCCCTCGGGGTAATCGAGGGCTCTGAACACATATAGTCTTTCATTGCCCTCGGAAGCAGCCCGCAGAATTCGCAGGGTCTGAACCGTGAATGTGATTAGCAGCAGGGGTATGCGCAAATGAAATTTCAAATGTCCTAAATCGTAAATCGTAATTACGAAAAAAAACTGTCGTAAATAGTAAATCGTAAACGGTAAATCGTAAGAGTCACCTTACCTGCAGTACAGCACAAGTAGCTTTCCAGAGTGTCCTTGTCTGCTAATGTTAATCAGATGTGATTCAATATTTATTTGTCGTATTGTTTTCAGCTCAGGATGAACAGTCTCTTACCAAGATATTTCCCTTTTTCACGCCTTCTTGATATCAAAACATCTTTCAAATATAACTTTACATGTTTCAAGGAAGTCGAAAAGACTGTAGATTCAAAATCTTTACTTTAGCCTATGCACGGTATATACCTCCCGCCAGCGCTCATCCACACCCTGGCGCGGCTCTTCACACGTTACCTGTCGGAGTGCAAGGTTCCATCTCAGTGGAAGACCAGCAGGACCGTCTTGCTGTTCAAGAAGGGAGACGTGCACGACATTGGCAACTATCGCCCGATCTGCCTGTTGCCCGTAGTCTACAAGCTGTTCACTCGAGTCATCCTGAATAGGATTAGTAGAACGCTGGACGAAGGACAGCCATGCGAACAAGCAGGATTTCGGAGAGGATTCATCACGATCGACCACATACACACCATTACGAAGCTCATCGAAGTGTCGCGAGAGTACAAGCTGCCGCTGTGCCTTACGTTCATCGACCTGAAGAAGGCATTCGACTCTGTCGAAACTGAAGCGGTCATCGAAGCCCTGCTCACTCAGGGCGTTCCTACTCAGTACATCAGAGTCCTTCGAGAGCTGTACAGTGGATTCACGACCAACATCTCACCATTCTACAACGACGTGGTCGTCGACGTGAAGAGAGGGGTTCGGCAAGGGGATACCATATCCCCGAAGCCCTTCAGCGCCACCCTCGAAAACGTTATGCGCGAACTAGAATGGGAAGACATGGGAGTGAAGGTCGACGGTCGGCAACTAAATCATCTTCGCTTCGCTGACGACATCGTGCTCATAACACCGAGCATCAGCCAGGCGGAGCGAATGCTGGCCGACTTCGATCGTGTATGTGGGAACGTTGGAGTGCAGCTGAATCTTACGAAGACGATGTTCATGAGGAACGGATGGGTTTCTGATGCCCCATTCTCGCTCAACGGAACGAACATCTCCGAATGCTCCAGCTATGTGTATCTGGGTCGCGAAGTCAACATGGCCAACGACCTAGCACCAGAGCTGAGCAGAAGGAAAAGAGCGGCTTGGGGAGCTTTTAAGAGCGTCGAAGAAGTCGCGAAGAAGACGAAGAACGTCCGACTCCGTGCCCACCTATTCGACTCCACTGTTCTTTCTGCCCTAATGTACGCCTCAGAGACCTGGGCTATACGAGAGCAGGATGAACGCGCGATCAGCGTCGCGCAGCGTGGAGTCGAGAGGACGATGCTCGGAGTGACGCGACTCACGCAAGTGAGAGAAGGCCTCCGGAGTTCCGAGCTTGGCCGACGTTCGAAGATCAGAGACGCTGTCGCGTGGGCCAAGTTGTCGAAAATTAGGTGAGCTGGCCACGTAATGCGCTTCGCAGACACACGCTGGACGAGAGCCATCACCGACTGGATTCCGCGGGATGTCAAAAGAACACCAGGACGCCCACCAACGCGTTGGTCGGACTTCTTCGTTAAGGCCCTGAACGACCGATACGACGCTCTTCGTGTCCCTCGAGCGAGGAGGATCCATTGGACCACTCTGGAACGCGACAGGGACGAATTGAGACGCTGCTGGCACCCGCTCGAGCAATTCGATGATCAACGGGACGGCAGGTGATACAGGTGATGCACGGTATTCCAACAAAAAGCCTGCATCATTTGAACACCCATTAAAATCCTAATTCACAATTTATATGTTGTTACAGGATGTTTTGTTGCGATAAAAACTCTTGTGCCAGGCGGGACTCGAATCCGCATCTTCCGGGCAGCGATGTTCGCCTTACACAACCGACCGCACGTAACATCCGCGATATCCTCGAGGTCTGTCAGCACCCACCCGTGATACTGCATGTTGTTACAGGATGTTTTGTTGCGATAAAAACTGGCGCAAGAGTTTTGATCGCAACAAAACATCCTGTAACAACATATAGCTACTCTACCAGGCTTATGCAAATGTGTTCAAGCATTGTTACTAGTGAGGTCTTCAGCTTAACCGGCTGCATGCTGATATCAGCGGCCGGCCCATCCCGTATCACGGGTGGGTGCTGACAGACCTCGAGGATATCGCCGATGTTACGTGCGCTCAAACAGCGCCGGTGGTGTAAGGCGAACATCGCTGCCCGGAAAGCAGAAGATGCGGGTTCGAGTCCCGCCTGGCGCAAGAGTTTTGATCGCAACAAAACATTCTGTAACAACATATAGCCACTCTACCAGTTGCTCCAGGCTTATGCAAATGTGTTCACAATCTATGTTTAGATTGGGTATAAATCTAGGATTTAGCAGAAAAATAGCAAAAAAGTCGTTGTCAAAACTAGAAAAAAATCATTTCACCACTGACCAAAAAATTCATTTTCAAAAACAGCAACTTCTCGTGTTATAATCCAACAAACATACTGAGTCGGACGACGTGGTTGCGGCAATCGCATTGATTGAACGCATAGCGCGATCCCACCGTGTGACGCACCGAAACATCTCCGCTTTTCTACATTTTGGAATATTCCCATAGTATAAGCATAAGAAAGCTTGCCCGGCGAATTGTATAACTACAACTCTTGGGCGACTTCTGTATTCGCTTCTAAATGGGACGTTTATCGTATTCCTTGAGGCAACCTTCTCGAGGCATTCAGTTTGATTCCATAGAACAGCCAATTTCGATTTAGAGTGTATTTTGCCGACTTAAAGGTAACCTCATTTGAGTTGTGAGTTGGGAAGAACGCGGTTTAAGCTAAAAGATGTTCAGTTTCAGTTTGCCAAAGTCCAATCTTAGACGCAGCAAGTGAAAAGTGTGTATGGACCGCTGCAGGAAGGTATAATAATTACACATCCACTGCCTAATGAGAGGGCACCAATAAGCACAACGTGAGACTCGAACTCAGATGCTCTGAGGCCAGGTCCATTGAGATCGATGGCAGTGCGCTTGTTCGAGTGACAGACTTCAAGTGCCTTGGTTCTGTAATCGCGTCTAATGGTCTGACGTTTGAAGTTAAGTCACGCGTGAGCGCAGCGTGGTCCAAATCCAAGGCACGCGATGACAGGCGTTATATGCGACACGAACATACTGCAACGCCTTAAATCGCAGATTTATAGAAACATCGTCCGACCAGTAGCGGTGTATGGAGCTGAGTGCTGGCCTGCAACTAAGGAGGTTCAGACTCGCCTCAGCGTAATGGAAACGGAAATGCTGCGCTGGACGGCTGGTGTTACGCGTCTGGACCGCATTCACAACGACGAAATAGATCAGAGGTTCCAAGTCGCTCCAATTGCTTACAAGTTACGTGGAGCTCGCCTTCGGTGGTATGGCCACCTACTTCGCGCTAGTGATGAAACTGTTCGGAAGATTGGTCTTAACATAGATGTGCCCGGAAAGCGGCTTAAATGGAGGCCGAAGCAGCGTCGGCTTGATGCATTGCATATGGACATGAACGTGGCTGGTATCCACCCCGATCAAGCATTTGGTCGCGCAAAGTGGCGTCACTCGAGGAAGAAGAAGAGCGTCATATCATCCGTTCAGAAACTCCTTGAGGAAGAGAGCCCAACGTTTTGGTGTTCTTGACTCTTGACATCCCTCGAGTCCAGTCGGTGATGGCTCTCGTCCAGTGGGTGTCAAAGAAGTGCATTACGTGACCGGCACACCTAATTTTCGACGACATGGACTCTGTTACAGCGTCTCTAATCCTCGAACATCGACGAAGCCCCGCACTCTGGAAGCTTTCGCAATGTTGCGTGAATTGTGTCACACCTAGTATCGTCCTCTCGATTCCCTGCTGCGCAATGTTGCTCGCGTCTTCATTCTGCTTTCGCATAGCCCATGTTTCTGAAGCAGATGTTAGGAAGAACAGTGGAGTCAAATGTCGAATAGGTGAGCACTATACATAGCACGATCGAACATCTTCGGATAATTGGATGAATCGGAAAATGGGAATTTCGCAGACCTCGGATTTTTGGATGATTCGGATAATGGCAATTTCGCGGATCCGGATATCCGAATAGTATATCCCACTCTTTACGCAAGATGCAGTTTAACAACAACAGCAACAACAACAGTCATGTATCGATAGACTCTCACTTCTTATCAAGGAATGAAACATCAGGACTTCACACATTATTTCGTTACACATAAAATTTGCGAACTTTCCGAGTGTCATTATGTTTGCTATTTCCATTACTTATTCGATTTCTGAATAAGCGTGCCTTGCTTTCGTGTGTTTTGCATAGCATGTGGAGTGTGGCAGTCATCGACCTGAAGAACGCATTCGTCTCTGTCGAAACTGAAGCGGTCATCGAAGCCCTGCTTACTCAGGGCGTTCCTACTCAGTACATCAGAGTCCTTCGAGAGCTGTACAGTGGATTGAATTGAATTAAGGTTTATAATACATTATGTTTGATCACGCTGCCTCTATTCAATAGTCTCCCTCACGCTCAGAGATGATGGACCTCAGGAACTTACAACAAAAGGATAAGGATTGCGTGGTTCAGCAATGATTCATCTTTAAATGAGGAGGTCAACAGTTACTACCTGTTATATTAGGCGCAGCAACGATTATCCTGATTTTCAACTCGAAATGATGATGGGCAACCAGTACTTACCTCCTCCTGTTTGCAAGTTTGTAGGCGAAGGGTGAGAGGGTGGTGGAAGATCGTGTATTTCCTTTAGTCGTAAATAGTTTCGATACCGGTAGGAATGCTCTAAGAGAATTTTGTCAAGAAAAAAGGGCGCAAAGTCAAATTACACAAGAAATAGCCTAACGCAGTTCACAAATGAGGGAGGACACACCAGTGTTTACCAATAATTTTAATTTCGAGCAGCACGAAGCGCGGGATGGGCTGCTGTACATGGTGGGCCCCGACCCAGTTTGCTCCGAATATTATACAGTGTGAAATGGCGAAGTACCTATCAGAGTACGTGCTTAACCCCTTCTCTCACTGTCCCACGGCAGCTCGACATATTTGAAGAAAATGATGCCAAGATTGACGTAGCCCTCGTTATTGACTTCATTACTACACTATTTCACAGTGTGACGCGAAAAGGTATGACACAGAACAGCAGCGTGCCCACCGCGGAATTCCACTTGAATGTGTTTTTGTCCGAGTGCGCGATTTCAGAACGGAGCAACGAAATTGAACGGGTACCCCGTTTTACTCGAATCATCGCATTTCTTCAGGGTCCGGATAATTGGATGATTCGGATAATGGCAATTTTGAAGACCACGGATTTTTGGATTATTCGGATACGAGCAATTTCACTGGAGCCGGATAATTGGATCGTTCTGACAGGAAAATCCGAATCCGATATTTGAAAATGATTCATTCTGATCCAATGCTTAGTGGGCAAGGAGTTAGACGTTCTTCGCCTTCTTCACATCTTCGACGCGCTTGACAGCACTCCGAGCCGCTCGTCTCTTCCTGCCCAGCTCCCGCGCTAGGACGCTGGTCGGGTTGCCTTTTCGCACTCGGAGGTATTCGTTCCGTTGAGAATGGCGCATCGGAAACACGAAGCAGTGCACGTTGGCGCGTAGGTCGGAAAAGACAAAATGCTTGACAAAGGCACCGTTGTTTGTCCATCCGTCACGATCGTATTACAACAACACCTTGTTCTCTTGTTCTGCTGTCAGCTTCCTGTTGTAGTACGCACCTAAAACTCTTCTAATTTGTTCAGATCACTGAAGAGGAACTAACAGTGAACAAATTCTTTGTTAATACGCTGTGGCATGATACCACTAAAGTGCGTGGTATGCCTCAAACCATTAAGCCTGCGGGTAGGGCATTCTGTTTTTGCGAGAACAAGACAAACGGAATGAGGCGCTCCTCCTAATCTCCACGAGTATATCGCCAATTTCTTACTGGTTAATCCTCCCCACAAACTCTCGTTGAGTACGACTTTGTACTTAAGATAGGAGGAAAGTTACCTGGTCACGAAAACGTTTCTCCTTCGTAGTCATTTGCAACTTTTTGTCACTGGAAGATATTCCTCCTTTTTCACAGCGATATTAATAATATTTTAATGAGTTTTTTCGCACCTAAACTGCTACTGTAAAAATTTACCATGTGTACAGGCGGTTCAGTGGCAGACACTTTATCCGACAAAGCAAGCCTCGATCAAGAAAGCCGCCGTTTATATGCTCTAGCGACATTAACAGGTAAATATTACACAGCAAAAAGAATGCGTCTAGGCTAATACATCGCAATTTCGCAATTCCTTGCGACACTCGCGGAGGGAGCGAAATCTCATTAACAACCAAGCAACACCAAAACTAAAGTAAAATAAACAAATCACTGCTTAGGTCTACATTCCATAACGGGAAGACGATCTTTAGGACCTTGATGCTATTTTGTAAGTTTTTGAATGTACGTGGTTTTAGTTCACTGACACTTATGACAACTAATATTTGGGTGCACGCCAATGAGGGGACGAACTTTCAACGGTACGTCCGTTCTACCCTTCGCCCCTCTGGCGTATCCACCCCTCCCACCTCCTATGTCTCGTCGAGAGTATAGTGGCTGCATTCCTTTGTACATCATGCAGCATGTCTTTCCGGTTCAACTATTATTCAAATGCGTGTAAAATGGACTTTCTTACTGGGATTGCACCAGTATCTGCCTTTTATAAAATGCTTTGAAGACGCTAGAGAAACCGATGCGTTCAGTGCTTCACATTAAGTTCTGCTGCCATTTTGTTACGTCTGTACCTTAGCGAAAAGTGGATGGTCGTAAGAATCGGTGGCAGAACTTTATTCAGCAGCAAAAAAACCATACAATAAAAACATGCTGTTTATATACCACCCCCTAGGATGCAAGTCAGTGATGCGATAATCAAGGCTGATTAATCGCCATCTTATTCGTGCACAACAAATTTATGGGCAGGGCACGGGCTCTGGCTTCCACTTCCCGTTGTCACATTCGAATTCCTGGACATGATCAGCGGCTGGAAAGAAAGCAGTTGTAGCTGCGAATCTGAGCAACTGCATGGTTTACATACCAGTTGTGGAACTTTCGGCTTTGCAGAAGGCCCTAGCTTTGACTCGGTGTTGGACCTCGTCTTCGTTAACGTTGCGCACGATAGGAATCAACTGCGCTAGCCTTGGCAGAGGGTTGAGCTCTTCCCCTTTAGTTGTTGCATTGACGCACAGGAATTTCCCGCTTTCCTTCAAGCTGCTGAGCGAACACATCCCTAAATTTTTTAAATTCCTTAAACTATTAGTGATGAATAGAACTGGAACACCGTATTTTCTCGTGTTTTGAAAGCAAGCCGGGCGAAACCCTACTGTTTGAGAAAACACAATCAACACTACTGACGTCTGATTTCTGAGGTTGCAGTTGACGCGAATAATGGGGAGAAATTTCTTCAGTGAAGAAAAAATCACAGCAACTCGATAATGTGAACTACACACGAAAGGCGGGAACGCGCCAGCGTATTAGAGCAGAAGCTGGCCGCGACACGCATACCAATCAGGACGTCGATTAGGCACATTTCCACTGCGTGGCACACCCGATCGATGCGGCTTGATTGGTCGTTTTCGCTCCCACCTGCTGATGCTGGCCACATTAACGACTGTTGACAAAAATGCAAGCAATAATGGAGTCCCTCATGCTTTTTTCACAGCGGTAAGTGTGTCAGTCGTTGTAGGAGTTCTATTGCTTTAATTCGCCTACTTCTGGAAAAATTCGGAAACCACCACCGTTGCGATAGATACTCTTCTCTATTACGAAAAATTGAAGGAACTCACTTGGGCAGTCTCCAAGCTCAGGAACCCATCTGCCACTCACACATACAGCTTTGGGTGATCTTAAAAGTCAGCTGATATGTCGTGATCGCAATCGGAAAATCTTCGAAAAATTACCCATTGATGACTGGACCAGTTTCGCAATAAGGCCTCGTTACGGAACCATTGCGGTAATCCACCCCGTTCCAAATTCCGTGCCTTCCTACACGTGGGATGTTGGGCATGTTGGGCATGTCATAGGTGATATCACTGTACATGGGCGAAGGCCGTTTTTCCTTAGGCATATCGAATAGCGTTTCGAAAAGTCCGTCGCAACCTGAATTGAATATATCCTGATAGCTAGCTGTGCTAATCCACTGAACCACGTAACAGAGAGGTGTTCATTAGATCAAACTAGAAATTTTATCAACTAGCTGTAGATATCGCTGAAAAGTTGTCTAAATCAACACAGCTACCGTTATTTCGCACCTCGTCGCGCTCTCTAGGTCTAGATTTCTGCGCATTTTGCTTTTGTGCGCCAACAATTTCAAAATAACGTACTCTACCGCAGCCAAAAATTACCAAAATTCATAGGCTCGTTAAGGGGCACATATATTTTGCGAAACTTTGCACCATTTTCAAACAAAAAATTGGAAACCATAAGTGCAAAATTAACAAAATTAAGGTAATGTTTGCAACTTTCTATGGCTCCTAAACAACTCTTGCAAGTCCATCTCGCTTTTGCTAATTGGAGGAGGTCATTATTTTTCTGAAGCTTAGCCCAAGTACCAGAATACGTGAAAAGTCTCAGGAAAAAAAAGAAAACACATTACCACATCTCTCTTGCCGCAGAGAATTTGCGGTCAAATGACCAGACGTGCAGGTGTAGTTGTGATTTCCTGGAAGGAGAAATCATAATCACCGTGCTGCGGTAATTCTATAAACGAACTAACTTCTAATAGGAGCATTTCTTTCAGATTGACAAGACGCAAAGAGAATAATTTAAAAATGCGACCAACTTACCTCTTCCACATATCAATTCTACCGTCGTTCCGTTTCTTGCTGCCTTTCTTTCCTTTCCGTTGACTAGCATTCCAGTGTAGCCTTTGTCTCTCTCTTCATCGGTGAATTTGCAGCGCACTAAATTCCAAGCGATAATCCTTAATTGAACGCGTAGAATCTTAGTGCTATGCAGTTATAGGATTAATCGGACCTAAGAAAGGTCCAGCTAAAAATAGCAAAAACTTGCTTGATCTAAATTAATCTTTTGCACACGTTCTTGCATTTACTTTCACTAACAAATAAAAAACCACTTGTGTAGACGTCGAGTTTCCAACAAAACTGACGTAGAGTCGGCGAATTTAAAATAAGCATATATGTAGTGGCTGAGAATCGTTACCAGATGTATTTGATCACGCTCTATGTAAGCTCTGTCTAATCTTAAGCTGCCTTGTTTGGCAAAAGCTAGGGTAACCAGGTTGTCTGTTATAAGGGGTTTGACGGGCGACATGCCCAAGGAGATAGGACTTCAACGTGAACAAGCCTCTATCCTGATAGAATCATGCCGACAATGATGGCCGTCACCTCTCCTCACATTCTGAAACTCCAGCTTCTAGCGTTGGGGCGAGCTTCAAATCCCCTGCTAGGGATGACGTAGAGTTTCCTTACTCAGGATATTCTGAATGAGAGAAAATATACGTAAAACATACGGTTTGCAGCGTTGATGAAGGTGAGGAAGCCTAAAACGAGGAAAAGGCGATACATTACTCTGTCGCGAATTCGCGAGAGGCCGGGTGGTTCCTGCTCCTGAAAGTGTAGAACATCACAAAGCATTTAGCGTTCTACCGCCTGCCAAACGCCCGATCTCGGCTTCACTATCACTAAATCTCGAAAGTGGAAAGGCTGGCTGCAGCGGTTTGCTGCTTCTTTTTGGATCTTTGTGGTTTTATTTATTGGAAAAACTGCTTTAAAACTGTATGGAATAGCATTATGAGGAAGGCAGTTGGTGCTAGGCCAATGCACCCTCATCGCAATGTGCGATTACCACTCCTAAGTGTCTAATCTAGGTCTCTGGTCTAGCTTCAGTCTGTCCACTGATTCAAACTTTGCCATATAGGAATAAATGGACAGTAGTCAGAAGAATTGGTTTGGACGCAGATGAGTATTAAGTCTTCAGACATTCGTTGCACAGCGCCAACGACACGCCTTCTGAGTACAAGCCCTCCCGAATCGACGATGCTGACACAGATTTCGAATCGGAACGCACGCGGTAATTTGGAAACGTCTGAGACAGACGACCCACCGTACGAATGGTATTTTATGTACAGTAGAAAGTGCTCAATCCTTTCATAAGCAGTGAGCCTTCTTCGTTCGATAACGGCTTCTGACGTACTACTACTTAATAAGCTTCGGGTGGTACTTCAATTTTCAAACATAAGGGAGAAATTAAAAAGTAAATAAAAATAAAAAACGACAATTAATTTTTATCAGATATTGTGTGAAATCCATAATTTGCAAGGCCGCGTGGAGTCACAATTTAAGGGGCAAAGAATGCCGCGTGCCCACAGACTTAAAGCTTGTCGATCAAGTCCTGTGCCCACTAACCAAACCTGTTGGGAAGGTGCACTTTCTATTGCAATAATAGTTGAATTGCTGTTTAAATACGAATAAATATAGGATCAGTAAGACAGATTGCAACGTCGAGGTACCGGAAAAGCGGCCTCAGGGGCGACCAAAGCAGCGTTGGTTGGACACGCTGCATCAGGACTTGAATGGGGATGGGATGCCCGAGGTTAGACATTCGACGCTTTGATTTAAAAAAAAACACACCCCGATCCGATCGGGGTGGTGGAAGCAACACATCAAAGGCACAGACACCGCCAGTAGTCGGGTGAACGCTAAAGAAGAAAAAGGAGAAGGAGGAGAAGAAGAAGTAGAAGAAGAAGAACAAGAGGAAGAAGGAAAAGAAGAAAAAATGTTCTGGACCAGTGAACGTACTAATCTGTGAAAAAAAACAACAATTCTTCAACAATTCTTTTTGTCGGTGCATCTCACGGTGCATTTAGAAGATTAGATTGGATAGAAGAGTAGAGCTTTTATGCTCATTCAAATTGTGTTCACATTTCTGCTGAAGGCGTACTATATAGAAGTGTTTTATTCAAAAAATTAACAAAAAGTGACTCCTCTTTTTTACAAGGTGTCTATCTTGAATTTAGGTACGATACGACGAGCACGGTTTTTAATGAAAAATTTCATGTTTAAAGAAAATATGATAGGAGTCCTGTAATTCTCCGTAGTAGTCACCACATAGGTTCACAGTACAGTAAACGGTAAAGGCTAATGTTAATTGATCTCATTGATGTGACTTGAGATGTCTGGAAAGACCCCTGTGTTGGAAGGTTGTTGTTGGCCTATACGGAAAGTACAAATCAAGAACCTTGCATTGGGGTGCAGACGACAGCCGGCACCTCTTCCTACTGGGCTATCAAGCGTACAATACACTGCTAGGGATATTTTGGAGGAAGGTTTATAGCACGATTTGCGTGAGGAGGGTCGCTTGATGTAACAACGCGGATGTAGTGGCCCAGCGTCTCATCCTGCCGTTCCAGCTTTTATTCTGTTCGTCTTTGGTTATGTACATCCCTGCGCTCTGATTTGACATGGCTTCTCTTCGCTGAAGCAAATTTGTCCAGCTTTGCGCTGTCAGTCTTTCATGCGTCGATTTGACGACAGTGCGCGGAGCTGTGCTGATATTGCCATGAATCGTT
The DNA here is from genome assembly GCA_947359475.1 of Heligmosomoides polygyrus bakeri. Classification (NCBI taxonomy): domain Eukaryota; kingdom Metazoa; phylum Nematoda; class Chromadorea; order Rhabditida; family Heligmosomidae; genus Heligmosomoides; species Heligmosomoides polygyrus. The sequence continues at coordinate 3,196,980 of OX375868.1, forward strand.
CTTTCTTCAAACAGACGCCGGCGGTTCCGCTCAGTGTGAGTTTGCATTGACATGGTAGCGGGCACTGTTTCAGCTTTTCAGTGCAACAGAAACGGTTGGCGTTCTCTGCAATTCTCAGCAATAGTAGATGTAGTTCGAGCACAGCACACTCACAAGGAGAGCCTCCAAAGTGGCGGTGAGCTTTTGCGATGCAATTTTCACAGGATATAGGGATACTTAGCAGAAAAGCGTCAATTCTCGGTATCATGCCATAGACCCAAGAATGACGACGGAACGCTTTCTTAGCCCGTGCATGGAGGGTCATGGTGTAGAGACGTCCTTTAGCGACTGCCTCCTCTTCCATAAAGCCGAAATTATAAATAGCTCACAGTCTCTCTGCATAAGAGATTTTCACACAATTTTTTAAAAAATTTCTGCCCTTGTTACAAAGTGACTGTTTTGACTTGGGATATGTTTTAAGCCGCCATTCGTGAGCTAAGCAGACTATTCGCATAGTTTGGCAACCCACAGTTAGGTTGGCTTCTCGAGCCAGATACACGTTGCTGGAGCATCCGGAGATGTTCCTGACGTTGAGCGAGAAGGGCCCATCAGAAGCTCGTTTGGAGTTATTATTGACGATAGCCTCATTCTCCAGTCAAGTTCACTCTGTCTTAAGAAAGACCTATTCGAGCTTGCTCTCTATTCATCAAAATGTGAAGTGCTCATCTGAAGGTGTACTGTTCGCTGGTATGGAGTCCCCACTCAAGAAAGGATGTCAACAAAATTGAAAAGTACAGCAAGTGTTCGCTCGCCTTTTTGACACATACTGGCACTTACCAGTGGTAAGCAGAATATCCCAAGCTACCTCCAAAGGCTTTTCGTCTTTAGACTAGGACGCTGGAGGAAATGCGAGTAGGTTTGGGCCTGACCTTTTCATTTCGAATTTTCCGCAGGGAACTCAGTCTAATGCCAAGTAAGTACTGGGTGTTAAAGCCTACCATGTGGGTTTAATATTCACTATGCGAAGGTTTAAAGAAAGAGATACACCATGATGTTTGACAACGTTTTTAACAGATGTGCAAGGTGGCTCCAGTTGCTCCCACCAGAGGTAGTTCACGCTACGAGCGGCTGTGCATTCAAGAGCAAACTGGATTAATGCATAGAATTGTCTTCACAGTCTTTAGCCTCAACCAACATTGACTTCTGCCCGACCATGAAGTTCTGAACTCTTGTCCTCTTTTCTCCCTTAAGCCGCTCAACGCTTATCTCTTCCTTTGATTTCATTGTGTTATTTGTTCTTTTTATACATCATCGCCTTTTGGCATTAGTTTTAAACGTTTTATTCATTGATGATAGCAGTCCATGTTTCCATGCATTCCATTAATTTCCCTCATAGTAAGTGGTGTCACACAATATGTAACGCTATGCAACCCTCGCTGTCTAAATGGGTTACTATCGCCGCAGCCTGCATCCCGCTAGGGTGCATAACGTTCGTATCGGCTGGTTGTAGGCGCCGCGGCCGCGCGCCCAGGTGGCCATACCTGCGGCGTCATTCCCTGCTCGCCCTCCCAGCTCACGCTGTAATACCCGTCGCGAGCGTGGCATACAACGGCCCGACTGATGAGCGGAACACGCAGGTCGACCACATTTTCTGGGAGTGCAATCAACAGGATGTTCAGGGAATTTACAAAGCCAAAGGTACATGTTGGTGTGAAACAAACATAGCTTTACATCAGAATTTCGAGCTCTATCTAATGAGCTCTACCTCAAACTTATCAATGCTGCCGTTGATGAGATATTCTTCAAATTTAAAACTGAAAAATAATTCTTCGCACCTGCGACGAACTGTGAAGGGTATGTTTCTAGGCTGAAATTTCACACAGAATTCAAATACGTCGTCTAATAGCTTCTAGAGGAGCTATCTTTTGAAGAAAAATTGTGTGCATCACACCGTTTTGGACATGTCTCCAAACCAACATTCTACGCAGAACTCAATCACGAAATTTGTATCCTATCCTATTACATACAAAAGAGTTGTGTGTAATTTTTGTATATATATATATATATATCATTCAAGCGGTCTGGAACTTTAGCCGTGGGGGTAGTCGAAATCTCTGAACACGAATCTGAAGTTCGTTTTTAAAGTTTTAATCGCCATCAACCGATATTGATCAAATTATCGATTCTATGTGGATGTCAATCAAGCGGTGCGAAACTTCAGCCCTCGGGGTAATCGAGGGCTCTGAACACATATAGTCTTTCATTGCCCTCGGAAGCAGCCCGCAGAATTCGCAGGGTCTGAACCGTGAATGTGATTAGCAGCAGGGGTATGCGCAAATGAAATTTCAAATGTCCTAAATCGTAAATCGTAATTACGAAAAAAACTGTCGTAAATAGTAAATCGTAAACGGTAAATCGTAAGAGTCACCTTACCTGCAGTACAGCACAAGTAGCTTTCCAGAGTGTCCTTGTCTGCTAATGTTAATCAGATGTGATTCAATATTTATTTGTCGTATTGTTTTCAGCTCAGGATGAACAGTCTCTTACCAAGATATTTCCCTTTTTCACGCCTTCTTGATATCAAAACGTCTTTCAAATATAACTTTACATGTTTCAAGGAAGTCGAAAAGACTGTAGATTCAAAATCTTTACTTTAGCCTATGCACGGTATATACCTCCCGCCAGCGCTCATCCACACCCTGGCGCGGCTCTTCACACGTTACCTGTCGGAGTGCAAGGTTCCATCTCAGTGGAAGACCAGCAGGACCGTCTTGCTGTACAAGAAGGGAGACGTGCACGACATTGGCAACTATCGCCCGATCTGCCTGTTGCCCGTAGTCTACAAGCTGTTCACTCGAGTCATCCTGAATAGGATTAGTAGAACGCTGGACGAAGGACAGCCATGCGAACAAGCAGGATTTCGGAGAGGATTCATCACGATCGACCACATACACACCATTACGAAGCTCATCGAAGTGTCGCGAGAGTACAAGCTGCCGCTGTGCCTTACGTTCATCGACCTGAAGAAGGCATTCGACTCTGTCGAAACTGAAGCGGTCATCGAAGCCCTGCTCACTCAGGGCGTTCCTACTCAGTACATCAGAGTCCTTCGAGAGCTGTACAGTGGATTCACGACCAACATCTCACCATTCTACAACGACGTGGTCGTCGACGTGAAGAGAGGGGTTCGGCAAGGGGATACCATATCCCCGAAGCCCTTCAGCGCCACCCTCGAAAACGTTATGCGCGAACTAGAATGGGAAGACATGGGAGTGAAGGTCGACGGTCGGCAACTAAATCATCTTCGCTTCGCTGACGACATCGTGCTCATAACACCGAGCATCAGCCAGGCGGAGCGAATGCTGGCCGACTTCGATCGTGTATGTGGGAACGTTGGAGTGCAGCTGAATCTTACGAAGACGATGTTCATGAGGAACGGATGGGTTTCTGATGCCCCATTCTCGCTCAACGGAACGAACATCTCCGAATGCTCCAGCTATGTGTATCTGGGTCGCGAAGTCAACATGGCCAACGACCTAGCACCAGAGCTGAGCAGAAGGAAAAGAGCGGCTTGGGGAGCTTTTAAGAGCGTCGAAGAAGTCGCGAAGAAGACGAAGAACGTCCGACTCCGTGCCCACCTATTCGACTCCACTGTTCTTTCTGCCCTAATGTACGCCTCAGAGACCTGGGCTATACGAGAGCAGGATGAACGCGCGATCAGCGTCGCGCAGCGTGGAGTCGAGAGGACGATGCTCGGAGTGACGCGACTCACGCAAGTGAGAGAAGGCCTCCGGAGTTCCGAGCTTGGCCGACGTTCGAAGATCAGAGACGCTGTCGCGTGGGCCAAGTTGTCGAAAATTAGGTGAGCTGGCCACGTAATGCGCTTCGCAGACACACGCTGGACGAGAGCCATCACCGACTGGATTCCGCGGGATGTCAAAAGAACACCAGGACGCCCACCAACGCGTTGGTCGGACTTCTTCGTTAAGGCCCTGAACGACCGATACGACGCTCTTCGTGTCCCTCGAGCGAGGAGGATCCATTGGACCACTCTGGCACGCGACAGGGACGAATTGAGACGCTGCTGGCACCCGCTCGAGCAATTCGATGATCAACGGGACGGCAGGTGATACAGGTGATGCACGGTATTCCAACAAAAAGCCTGCATCATTTGAACACCCATTAAAATCCTAATTCACAATTTATATGTTGTTACAGGATGTTTTGTTGCGATAAAAACTCTTGTGCCAGGCGGGACTCGAATCCGCATCTTCCGGGCAGCGATGTTCGCCTTACACAACCGACCGCACGTAACATCCGCGATATCCTCGAGGTCTGTCAGCACCCACCACGTGATACTGCATGTTGTTACAGGATGTTTTGTTGCGATAAAAACTGGCGCAAGAGTTTTGATCGCAACAAAACATCCTGTAACAACATATAGCTACTCTACCAGGCTTATGCAAATGTGTTCAAGCATTGTTACTAGTGAGGTCTTCAGCTTAACCGGCTGCATGCTGATATCAGCGGCCGGCCCATCCCGTATCACGGGTGGGTGCTGACAGACCTCGAGGATATCGCCGATGTTACGTGCGCTCAAACAGCGCCGGTGGTGTAAGGCGAACATCGCTGCCCGGAAAGCAGAAGATGCGGGTTCGAGTCCCGCCTGGCGCAAGAGTTTTGATCGCAACAAAACATTCTGTAACAACATATAGCCACTCTACCAGTTGCTCCAGGCTTATGCAAATGTGTTCACAATCTATGTTTAGATTGGGTATAAATCTAGGATTTAGCAGAAAAATAGCAAAAAAGTCGTTGTCAAAACTAGAAAAAAATCATTTCACCACTGACCAAAAAATTCATTTTCAAAAACAGCAACTTCTCGTGTTATAATCCAACAAACATACTGAGTCGGACGACGTGGTTGCGGCAATCGCATTGATTGAACGCATAGCGCGATCCCACCGTGTGACGCACCGAAACATCTCCGCTTTTCTACATTTTGGAATATTCCCATAGTATAAGCATAAGAAAGCTTGCCCGGCGGAATTGTATAACTACAACTCTTGGGCGACTTCTGTATTCGCTTCTAAATGGGACGTTTATCGTATTCCTTGAGGCAACCTTCTCGAGGCATTCAGTTTGATTCCATAGAACAGCCAATTTCGATTTAGAGTGTATTTTGCCGACTTAAAGGTAACCTCATTTGAGTTGTGAGTTGGGAAGAACGCGGTTTAAGCTAAAAGATGTTCAGTTTCAGTTTGCCAAAGTCCAATCTTAGACGCAGCAAGTGAAAAGTGTGTATGGACCGCTGCAGGAAGGTATAATAATTACACATCCACTGCCTAATGAGAGGGCACCAATAAGCACAACGTGAGACTCGAACTCAGAAGCTCTGAGGCCAGGTCCATTGAGATCGATGGCAGTGCGCTTGTTCGAGTGACAGACTTCAAGTGCCTTGGTTCTGTAATCGCGTCTAATGGTCTGACGTTTGAAGTTAAGTCACGCGTGAGCGCAGCGTGGTCCAAATCCAAGGCACGCGATGACAGGCGTTATATGCGACACGAACATACTGCAACGCCTTAAATCGCAGATTTATAGAAACATCGTCCGACCAGTAGCGGTGTATGGAGCTGAGTGCTGGCCTGCAACTAAGGAGGTTGAGACTCGCCTCAGCGTAATGGAAACGGAAATGCTGCGCTGGACGGCTGGTGTTACGCGTCTGGACCGCATTCACAACGACGAAATAGATCAGAGGTTCCAAGTCGCTCCAATTGCTTACAAGTTACGTGGAGCTCGCCTTCGGTGGTATGGCCACCTACTTCGCGCTAGTGATGAAACTGTTCGGAAGATTGGTCTCAACATAGATGTGCCCGGAAAGCGGCTTAAATGGAGGCCGAAGCAGCGTCGGCTTGATGCATTGCATATGGACATGAACGTGGCTGGTATCCACCCCGATCAAGCATTTGGTCGCGCAAAGTGGCGTCACTCGAGGAAGAAGAAGAGCGTCATATCATCCGTTCAGAAACTCCTTGAGGAAGAGAGCCCAACGTTTTGGTGTTCTTGACTCTTGACATCCCTCGAGTCCAGTCGGTGATGGCTCTCGTCCAGTGGGTGTCAAAGAAGTGCATTACGTGACCGGCACACCTAATTTTCGACGACATGGACTCTGTTACAGCGTCTCTAATCCTCGAACATCGACGAAGCCCCGCACTCTGGAAGCTTTCGCAATGTTGCGTGAATTGTGTCACACCTAGTATCGTCCTCTCGATTCCCTGCTGCGCAATGTTGCTCGCGTCTTCATTCTGCTTTCGCATAGCCCATGTTTCTGAAGCAGATGTTAGGAAGAACAGTGGAGTCAAATGTCGAATAGGTGAGCACTATACATAGCACGATCGAACATCTTCGGATAATTGGATGAATCGGAAAATGGGAATTTCGCAGACCTCGGATTTTTGGATGATTCGGATAATGGCAATTTCGCGGATCCCGGATATCCGAATAGTATATCCCACTCTTTACGCAAGATGCAGTTTAACAACAACAGCAACAACAACAGTCATGTATCGATAGACTCTCACTTCTTATCAAGGAATGAAACATCAGGACTTCACACATTATTTCGTTACACATAAAATTTGCGAACTTTCCGAGTGTCATTATGTTTGCTATTTCCATTACTTATTCGATTTCTGAATAAGCGTGCCTTGCTTTCGTGTGTTTTGCATAGCATGTGGAGTGTGGCAGTCATCGACCTGAAGAACGCATTCGTCTCTGTCGAAACTGAAGCGGTCATCGAAGCCCTGCTTACTCAGGGCGTTCCTACTCAGTACATCAGAGTCCTTCGAGAGCTGTACAGTGGATTGAATTGAATTAAGGTTTATAATACATTATGTTTGATCACGCTGCCTCTATTCAATAGTCTCCCTCACGCTCAGAGATGATGGACCTCAGGAACTTACAACAAAAGGATAAGGATTGCGTGGTTCAGCAATGATTCATCTTTAAATGAGGAGGTCAACAGTTACTACCTGTTATATTAGGCGCAGCAACGATTATCCTGATTTTCAACTCGAAATGATGATGGGCAACCAGTACTTACCTCCTCCTGTTTGCAAGTTTGTAGGCGAAGGGTGAGAGGGTGGTGGAAGATCGTGTATTTCCTTTAGTCCTAAATAGTTTCGATACCGGTAGGAATGCTCTAAGAGAATTTTGTCAAGAAAAAAGGGCGCAAAGTCAAATTACACAAGAAATAGCCTAACGCAGTTCACAAATGAGGGAGGACACACCAGTGTTTACCAATAATTTTAATTTCGAGCAGCACGAAGCGCGGGATGGGCTGCTGTACATGGTGGGCCCCGACCCAGTTTGCTCCGAATATTATACAGTGTGAAATGGCGAAGTACCTATCAGAGTACGTGCTTAACCCCTTCTCTCACTGTCCCACGGCAGCTCGACATATTTGAAGAAAATGATGCCAAGATTGACGTAGCCCTCGTTATTGACTTCATTACTACACTATTTCACAGTGTGACGCGAAAAGGTATGACACAGAACAGCAGCGTGCCCACCGCGGAATTCCACTTGAATGTGTTTTTGTCCGAGTGCGCGATTTCAGAACGGAGCAACGAAATTGAACGGGTACCCCGTTTTACTCGAATCATCGCATTTCTTCAGGGTCCGGATAATTGGATGATTCGGATAATGGCAATTTTGAAGACCACGGATTTTTGGATTATTCGGATACGAGCAATTTCAGTGGAGCCGGATAATTGGATCGTTCTGACAGGAAAATCCGAATCCGATATTTGAAAATGATTCATTCTGATCCAATGCTTAGTGGGCAAGGAGTTAGACGTTCTTCGCCTTCTTCACATCTTCGACGCGCTTGACAGCACTCCGAGCCGCTCGTCTCTTCCTGCTCAGCTCCCGCGCTAGGACGCTGGTCGGCTTGCCTTTTCGCACTCGGAGGTATTCGTTCCGTTGAGAATGGCGCATCGGAAACACGAAGCAGTGCACGTTGGCGCGTAGGTCGGAAAAGACAAAATGCTTGACAAAGGCACCGTTGTTTGTCCATCCGTCACGATCGTATTACAACAACACCTTGTTCTCTTGTTCTGCTGTCAGCTTCCTGTTGTAGTACGCACCTAAAACTCTTCTAATTTGTTCAGATCACTGAAGAGGAACTAACAGTGAACAAATTCTTTGTTAATACGCTGTGGCATGATACCACTAAAGTGCGTGGTATGCCTCAAACCATTAAGCCTGCGGGTAGGGCATTCTGTTTTTGCGAGAACAAGACAAACGGAATGAGGCGCTCCTCCTAATCTCCACGAGTATATCGCCAATTTCTTACTGGTTAATCCTCCCCACAAACTCTCGTTGAGTACGACTTTGTACTTAAGATAGGAGGAAAGTTACCTGGTCACGAAAACGTTTCTCCTTCGTAGTCATTTGCAACTTTTTGTCACTGGAAGATATTCCTCCTTTTTCACAGCGATATTAATAATATTTCAATGAGTTTTTTCGCACCTAAACTGCTACTGTAAAAATTTACCATGTGTACAGGCGGTTCAGTGGCAGACACTTTATCCGACAAAGCAAGCCTCGATCAAGAAAGCCGCCGTTTATATGCTCTAGCGACATTAACAGGTAAATATTACACAGCAAAAAGAATGCGTCTAGGCTAATACATCGCGATTTCGCAATTCCTTGCGACACTCGCGGGGGAGCGAAATCTCATTAACAACCAAGCAACACCAAAACTAAAGTAAAATAAACAAATCACTGCTTAGGTCTACATTCCATAACGGGAAGACGATCTTTAGGACCTTGATGCTATTTTGTAAGTTTTTGAATGTACGTGGTTTTAGTTCACTGACACTTATGACAACTAATATTTGGGTGCACGCCAATGAGGGGACGAACTTTCAACGGTACGTCCGTTCTACCCTTCGCCCCTCTGGCGTATCCACCCCTCCCACCTCCTATGTCTCGTCGAGAGTATAGTGGCTGCATTCCTTTGTACATCATGCAGCATGTCTTTCCGGTTCAACTATTATTCAAATGCGTGTAAAATGGACTTTCTTACTGGGATTGCACCAGTATCTGCCTTTTATAAAATGCTTTGAAGACGCTAGAGAAACCGATGCGTTCAGTGCTTCACATTAAGTTCTGCTGCCATTTTGTTACGTCTGTACCTTAGCGAAAAGTGGATGGTCGTAAGAATCGGTGGCAGAACTTTATTCAGCAGCAAAAAAACCATACAATAAAAACATGCTGTTTATATACCACCCCCTAGGATGCAAGTCAGTGATGCGATAATCAAGGCTGATTAATCGCCATCTTATTCGTGCACAACAAATTTATGGGCAGGGCACGGGCTCTGGCTTCCACTTCCCGTTGTCACATTCGAATTCCTGGACATGATCAGCGGCTGGAAAGAAAGCAGTTGTAGCTGCGAATCTGAGCAACTGCATGGTTTACATACCAGTTGTGGAACTTTCGGCTTTGCAGAAGGCCCTAGCTTTGACTCGGTGTTGGACCTCGTCTTCGTTAACGTTGCGCACGATAGGAATCAACTGCGCTAGCCTTGGCATAGGGTTGAGCTCTTCCCCTTTAGTTGTTGCATTGACGCACAGGAATTTCCCGCTTTCCTTCAAGCTGCTGAGCGAACACATCCCTAAATTTTTTAAATTCCTTAAACTATTAGTGATGAATAGAACTGGAACACCGTATTTTCTCGTGTTTTGAAAGCAAGCCGGGCGAAACCCTACTGTTTGAGAAAACACAATCAACACTACTGACGTCTGATTTCTGAGGTTGCAGTTGACGCGAATAATGGGGAGAAATTTCTTCAGTGAAGAAAAAATCACAGCAACTCGATAATGTGAACTACACACGATAGGCGGGAACGCGCCAGCGTATTAGAGCAGAAGCTGGCCGCGACACGCATACCAATCAGGACGTCGATTAGGCACATTTCCACTGCGTGGCACACCCGATCGATGCGGCTTGATTGGTCGTTTTCGCTCCCACCTGCTGATGCTGGCCACATTAACGACTGTTGACAAAAATGCAAGCAATAATGGAGTCCCTCATGCTTTTTTCACAGCGGTAAGTGTGTCAGTCGTTGTAGGAGTTCTATTGCTTTAATTCGCCAACTTCTGGAAAAATTCGGAAACCACCACCGTTGCGATAGATACTCTTCTCTATTACGAAAAATTGAAGGAACTCACTTGGGCAGTCTCCAAGCTCAGGAACCCATCTGCCACTCACACATACAGCTTTGGGTGATCTTAAAAGTCAGCTGATATGTCGTGATCGCAATCGGAAAATCTTCGAAAAATTACCCATTGATGACTGGACCAGTTTCGCAATAAGGCCTCGTTACGGAACCATTCCGGTAATCCACCCCGTTCCAAATTCCGTGCCTTCCTACACGTGGGATGTTGGGCATGTTGGGCATGTCATAGGTGATATCACTGTACATGGGCGAAGGCCGTTTTTCCTTAGGCATATCGAATAGCGTTTCGAAAAGTCCGTCGCAACCTGAATTGAATATATCCTGATAGCTAGCTGTGCTAATCCACTGAACCACGTAACAGAGGTGTTCATTAGATCAAACTAGAAATTTTATCAACTAGCTGTAGATATCGCTGAAAAGTTGTCTAAATCAACACAGCTACCGTTATTTCGCACCTCGTCGCGCTCTCTAGGTCTAGATTTCTGCGCATTTTGCTTTTGTGCGCCAACAATTTCAAAATAACGTACTCTACCGCAGCCAAAAATTACCAAAATTCATAGGCTCGTTAAGGGGCACATATATTTTGCGAAACTTCGCACCATTTTCAAACAAAAAATTGGAAACCATAAGTGCAAAATTAACAAAATTAAGGTAATGTTTGCAACTTTCTATGGCTCCTAAACAACTCTTGCAAGTCCATCTCGCTTTTGCTAATTGGAGGAGGTCATTATTTTTCTGAAGCTTAGCCCAAGTACCAGAATACGTGAAAAGTCTCAGGAAAAAAAAGAAAACACATTACCACATCTCTCTTGCCGCAGAGAATTTGCGGTCAAATGACCAGACGTGCAGGTGTAGTTGTGATTTCCTGGAAGGAGAAATCATAGTCACCGTGCTGCGGTAATTCTATAAACGAACTAACTTCTAATAGGAGCATTTCTTTCAGATTGACAAGACGCAAAGAGAATAATTTAAAAATGCGACCAACTTACCTCTTCCACATATCAATTCTACCGTCGTTCCGTTTCTTGCTGCCTTTCTTTCCTTTCCGTTGACTAGCATTCCAGTGTAGCCTTTGTCTCTCTCTTCATCGGTGAATTTGCAGCGCACTAAATTCCAAGCGATAATCCTTAATTGAACGCGTAGAATCTTAGTGCTATGCAGTTATAGGATTAATTGGACCTAAGAAAGGTCCAGCTAAAAATAGCAAAAACTTGCTTGATCTAAATTAATCTTTTGCACACGTTCTTGCATTTACTTTCACTAACAAATAAAAAACCACTTGTGTAGACGTCGAGTTTCCAACAAAACTGACGTAGAGTCGGCGAATTTAAAATAAGCATATATGTAGTGGCTGAGAATCGTTACCAGATGTATTTGATCACGCTCTATGTAAGCTCTGTCTAATCTTAAGCTGCCTTGTTTGGCAAAAGCTAGGGTAACCAGGTTGTCTGTTATAAGGGGTTTGACGGGCGACATGCCCAAGGAGATAGGACTTCAACGTGAACAAGCCTCTATCCTGATAGAATCATGCCGACAATGATGGCCGTCACCTCTCCTCACATTCTGAAACTCCAGCTTCTAGCGTTGGGGCGAGCTTCAAATCCCCTGCTAGGGATGACGTAGAGTTTCCTTACTCAGGATATTCTGAATGAGAGAAAATATACGTAAAACATACGGTTTGCAGCGTTGATGAAGGTGAGGAAGCCTAAAACGAGGAAAAGGCGATACATTACTCTGTCGCGAATTCGCGAGAGGCCGGGTGGCTCCTGCTCCTGAAAGTGTAGAACATCACAAAGCATTTAGCGTTCTACCGCCTGCCAAACGCCCGATCTCGGCTTCACTATCACTAAATCTCGAAAGTGGAAAGGCTGGCTGCAGCGGTTTGCTGCTTCTTTTTGGATCTTTGTGGTTTTATTTATTGGAAAAACTGCTTTAAAACTGTATGGAATAGCATTATGAGGAAGGCAGTTGGTGCTAGGCCAATGCACCCTCATCGCAATGTGCGATTACCACTCCTAAGTGTCTAATCTAGGTCTCTGGTCTAGCTTCAGTCTGTCCACTGATTCAAACTTTGCCATATAGGGATAAATGGATAGTAGTCAGAAGAATTGGTTTGGACGCAGATGAGTATTAAGTCTTCAGACATTCGTTGCACAGCGCCAACGACACGCCTTCTGATTACAAGCCCTCCCGAATCGACGATGCTGACACAGATTTCGAATCGGAACGCACGCGGTAATTTGGAAACGTCTGAGACAGACGACCCACCGTACGAATGGTATTTTATGTACAGTAGAAAGTGCTCAATCCTTTCATAAGCAGTGAGCCTTCTTCGTTCGATAACGGCTTCTGACGTACTACTACTTAATAAGCTTCGGGTGGTACTTCAATTTTCAAACATAAGGGAGAAATTAAAAAGTAAATAAAAATAAAAAACGACAATTAATTTTTATCAGATATTGTGTGAAATCCATAATTTGCAAGGCCGCGTGGAGTCACAATTTAAGGGGCAAAGAATGCCGCGTGCCCACAGACTTAAAGCTTGTCGATCAAGTCCTGTGCCCACTAACCAAACCTGTTGGGAAGGTGCACTTTCTATTGCAATAATAGTTGAATTGCTGTTTAAATACGAATAAATCTAGGATCAGTAAGACAGATTGCAACGTCGAGGTACCGGAAAAGCGGCCTCAGGGGCGACCAAAGCAGCGTTGGTTGGACACGCTGCATCAGGACTTGAATGGGGATGGGATGCCCGAGGTTAGACATTCGACGCTTTGATTTAAAAAAAAAACACACCCCGATCCGATCGGGGTGGTGGAAGCAACACATCAAAGGCACAGACACCGCCAGTAGTCGGGTGAACGCTAAAGAAGAAAAAGGAGAAGGAGGAGAAGAAGAAGTAGAAGAAGAAGAACAAGAGGAAGAAGGAAAAGAAGAAAAAATGTTCTGGACCAGTGAACGTACTAATCTGTGAAAAAAAGCAACAATTCTTCAACAATTCTTTTTGTCGGTGCATCTCACGGTGCATTTAGAAGATTAGATTGGATAGAAGAGTAGAGCTTTTATGCTCATTCAAATTGTGTTCACATTTCTGCTGAAGGCGTACTATATAGAAGTGTTTTATTCAAAAAATTAACAAAAAGTGACTCCTCTTTTTTACAAGGTGTCTATCTTGAATTTAGGTACGATACGACGAGCACGGTTTTTAATGAAAAATTTCATGTTTAAAGAAAATATGATAGGAGTCCTGTAATTCTCCGTAGTAGTCACCACATAAGTTCACAGTACAGTAAACGGTAAAGGCTAATGTTAATTGATCTCATTGATGTGACTTGAGATGTCTGGAAAGACCCCTGTGTTGGAAGGTTGTTGTTGGCCTATACGGAAAGTACAAATCAAGAACCTTGCATTGGGGTGCAGACGACAGCCGGCACCTCTTCCTACTGCGCTATCAAGCGTACAATACACTGCTAGGGATATTTTGGAGGAAGGTTTATAGCACGATTTGCGTGAGGAGGGTCGCTTGATGTAACAACGCGGATGTAGTGGCCCAGCGTCTCATCCTGCCGTTCCAGCTTTTATTCTGTTCGTCTTTGGTTATGTACATCCCTGCGCTCTGATTTGACATGGCTTCTCTTCGCTGAAGCAAATTTGTCCAGCTTTGCGCTGTCAGTCTTTCATGCGTCGATTTGACGACAGTGCGCGGAGCTGTGCTGATATTGCCATGAATCGTTCTTTCTTCAAACAGACGCCGGCGGTTCCGCTCAGTGTGAGTTTGCATTGACATGGTAGCGGGCACTGTTTCAGCTTTTCAGTGCAACAGAAACGGTTGGCGTTCTCTGCAATTCTCAGCAATAGTAGATGTAGTTCGAGCACAGCACACTCACAAGGAGAGCCTCCAAAGTGGCGGTGAGCTTTTGCGATGCAATTTTCACAGGATGTAGGATACTTAGCAGAAAAGCGTCAATTTTCGGTATCATGCCATAGACCCAAGAATGACGACGGAACGCTTTCTTAGCCCGTGCATGGAGGGTCATGGTGTAGAGACGTCCTTTAGCGACTGCCTACTCTTCCATAAAGCCGAAATTATAAATAGCTCACAGTCTCTCTGCATAAGAGATTTTCACACAATTTTTTAAAAAATTTCTGCCCTTGTTACAAAGTGACTGTTTTGACTTGGGATATGTTTTAAGCCGCCATTCGTGAGCTAAGCAGACTATTCGCATAGTTTGGCAACCCACAGTTAGGTTGGCTTCGCGAGCCAGATACACGTTGCTGGAGCATCCGGAGATGTTCCTGACGTTGAGCGAGAAGGGCCCATCAGAAGCTCGTTTGGAGTTATTATTGACGATAGCCTCATTCTCCAGTCAAGTTCACTCTGTCTTAAGAAAGACCTATTCGAGCTTGCTCTCTATTCATCAAAATGTGAAGTGCTCATCTGAAGGTGTACTGTTCGCTGGTATGGAGTCCCCACTCAAGAAAGGATGTCAACAAAATTGAAAAGTACAGCAAGTGTTCGCTCGCCTTTTTGACACATACTGGCACTTACCAGTGGTAAGCAGAATATCCCAAGCTACCTCCAAAGGCTTTTCGTCTTTAGACTAGGACGCTGGAGGAAATGCGAGTAGGTTTGGGCCTGACCTTTTCATTTCGAATTTTCCGCAGGGAACTCAGTCTAATGCCAAGTAAGTACTGGGTGTTAAAGCCTACCATGTGGGTTTAATATTCACTATGCGAAGGTTTAAAGAAAGAGATACACCATGATGTTTGACAACGTTTTTAACAGATGTGCAAGGTGGCTCCAGTTGCTCCCACCAGAGGTAGTTCACGCTACGAGCGGCTGTGCATTCAAGAGCAAACTGGATTAATGCATAGAATTGTCTTCACAGTCTTTAGCCTCAACCAACATTGACTTCTGTCCGACCATGAAGTTCTGAACTCTTGTCCTCTTTTCTCCCTTAAGCCGCTCAACGCTTATCTCTTCCTTTGATTTCATTGTGTTATTTGTTCTTTTTATACATCATCGCCTTTTGGCATTAGTTTTAAACGTTTTATTCATTGATGATAGCAGTCCATGTTTCCATGCATTCCATTAATTTCCCTCATAGTAAGTGGTGTCACACAATATGTAACGCTATGCAACCCTCGCTGTCTAAATGGGTTACTATCGCCGCAGCCTGCATCCCGCTAGGGTGCATAACGTTCGTATCGGCTGGTTGTAGGCGCCGCGGCCGCGCGCCCAGGTGGCCATACCTGCGGCGTCATTCCCTGCTCGCCCTCCCAGCTCACGCTGTAATACCCGTCGCGAGCGTGGCATACAACGGCCCGACTGATGAGCGGAACACGCAGGTCGACCACATTTTCTGGGAGTGCAATCAACAGGATGTTCAGGGAATTTACAAAGCCAAAGGTACATGTTGGTGTGAAACAAACATAGCTTTACATCAGAATTTCGAGCTCTATCTAATGAGCTCTACCTCAAACTTATCAATGCTGCCGTTGATGAGATATTCTTCAAATTTAAAACTGAAAAATAATTCTTCGCACCTGCGACGAACTGTGAAGGGTATGTTTCTAGGCTGAAATTTCACACAGAATTCAAATACGTCGTCTAATACCTTCTAGAGGAGCTATCTTTTGAAGAAAAATTGTGTGCATCACACCGTTTTGGACATGTCTCCAAACCAACATTCTACGCAGAACTCAATCACGAAATTTGTATCCTATCCTATTACATACAAAAGAGTTGTGTGTAATTTTTGTATATATATATATATATATATATATATATATATATATATATATATATCATTCAAGCGGTCTGGAACTTTAGCCGTGGGGGTAGTCGAAATCTCTGAACACGAATCTGAAGTTCGTTTTTAAAGTTTTAATCGCCATCAACCGATATTGATCAAATTATCGATTCTTTGTGGATGTCAATCAAGCGGTGCGAAACTTCAGCCCTCGGGGTAATCGAGGGCTCTGAACACATATAGTCTTTCATTGCCCTCGGAAGCAGCCCGCAGAATTCGCAGGGTCTGAACCGTGAATGTGATTAGCAGCAGGGGTATGCGCAAATGAAATTTCAAATGTCCTAAATCGTAAATCGTAATTACGAAAAAAACTGTCGTAAATAGTAAATCGTAAACGGTAAATCGTAAGAGTCACCTTACCTGCAGTACAGCACAAGTAGCTTTCCAGAGTGTCCTTGTCTGCTAATGTTAATCAGATGTGATTCAATATTTATTTGTCGTATTGTTTTCAGCTCAGGATGAACAGTCTCTTACCAAGATATTTCCCTTTTTCACGCCTTCTTGATATCAAAACATCTTTCAAATATAACTTTACATGTTTCAAGGAAGTCGAAAAGACTGTAGATTCAAAATCTTTACTTTAGCCTATGCACGGTATATACCTCCCGCCAGCGCTCATCCACACCCTGGCGCGGCTCTTCACACGTTACCTGTCGGAGTGCAAGGTTCCATCTCAGTGGAAGACCAGCAGGACCGTCTTGCTGTTCAAGAAGGGAGACGTGCACGACATTGGCAACTATCGCCCGATCTGCCTGTTGCCCGTAGTCTACAAGCTGTTCACTCGAGTCATCCTGAATAGGATTAGTAGAACGCTGGACGAAGGACAGCCATGCGAACAAGCAGGATTTCGGAGAGGATTCATCACGATCGACCACATACACACCATTACGAAGCTCATCGAAGTGTCGCGAGAGTACAAGCTGCCGCTGTGCCTTACGTTCATCGACCTGAAGAAGGCATTCGACTCTGTCGAAACTGAAGCGGTCATCGAAGCCCTGCTCACTCAGGGCGTTCTTACTCAGTACATCAGAGTCCTTCGAGAGCTGTACAGTGGATTCACGACCAACATCTCACCATTCTACAACGACGTGGTCGTCGACGTGAAGAGAGGGGTTCGGCAAGGGGATACCATATCCCCGAAGCCCTTCAGCGCCACCCTCGAAAACGTTATGCGCGAACTAGAATGGGAAGACATGGGAGTGAAGGTCGACGGTCGGCAACTAAATCATCTTCGCTTCGCTGACGACATCGTGCTCATAACACCGAGCATCAGCCAGGCGGAGCGAATGCTGGCCGACTTCGATCGTGTATGTGGGAACGTTGGAGTGCAGCTGAATCTTACGAAGACGATGTTCATGAGGAACGGATGGGTTTCTGATGCCCCATTCTCGCTCAACGGAACGAACATCTCCGAATGCTCCAGCTATGTGTATCTGGGTCGCGAAGTCAACATGGCCAACGACCTAGCACCAGAGCTGAGCAGAAGGAAAAGAGCGGCTTGGGGAGCTTTTAAGAGCGTCGAAGAAGTCGCGAAGAAGACGAAGAACGTCCGACTCCGTGCCCACCTATTCGACTCCACTGTTCTTTCTGCCCTAATGTACGCCTCAGAGACCTGGGCTATACGAGAGCAGGATGAACGCGCGATCAGCGTCGCGCAGCGTGGAGTCGAGAGGACGATGCTCGGAGTGACGCGACTCACGCAAGTGAGAAAAGGCCTCCGGAGTTCCGAGCTTGGCCGACGTTCGAAGATCAGAGACGCTGTCGCGTGGGCCAAGTTGTCGAAAATTAGGTGAGCTGGCCACGTAATGCGCTTCGCAGACACACGCTGGACGAGAGCCATCACCGACTGGATTCCGCGGGATGTCAAAAGAACACCAGGACGCCCACCAACGCGTTGGTCGGACTTCTTCGTTAAGGCCCTGAACGACCGATACGACGCTCTTCGTGTCCCTCGAGCGAGGAGGATCCATTGGACCACTCTGGAACGCGACAGGGACGAATTGAGACGCTGCTGGCACCCGCTCGAGCAATTCGATGATCAACGGGACGGCAGGTGATACAGGTGATGCACGGTATTCCAACAAAAAGCCTGCATCATTTGAACACCCATTAAAATCCTAATTCACAATTTATATGTTGTTACAGGATGTTTTGTTGCGATAAAAACTCTTGTGCCAGGCGGGACTCGAATCCGCATCTTCCGGGCAGCGATGTTCGCCTTACACAACCGACCGCACGTAACATCCGCGATATCCTCGAGGTCTGTCAGCACCCACCCGTGATACTGCATGTTGTTACAGGATGTTTTGTTGCGATAAAAACTGGCGCAAGAGTTTTGATCGCAACAAAACATCCTGTAACAACATATAGCTACTCTACCAGGCTTATGCAAATGTGTTCAAGCATTGTTACTAGTGAGGTCTTCAGCTTAACCGGCTGCATGCTGATATCAGCGGCCGGCCCATCCCGTATCACGGGTGGGTGCTGACAGACCTCGAGGATATCGCCGATGTTACGTGCGCTCAAACAGCGCCGGTGGTGTAAGGCGAACATCGCTGCCCGGAAAGCAGAAGATGCGGGTTCGAGTCCCGCCTGGCGCAAGAGTTTTGATCGCAACAAAACATTCTGTAACAACATATAGCCACTCTACCAGTTGCTCCAGGCTTATGCAAATGTGTTCACAATCTATGTTTAGATTGGGTATAAATCTAGGATTTAGCAGAAAAATAGCAAAAAAGTCGTTGTCAAAACTAGAAAAAAATCATTTCACCACTGACCAAAAAATTCATTTTCAAAAACAGCAACTTCTCGTGTTATAATCCAACAAACATACTGAGTCGGACGACGTGGTTGCGGCAATCGCATTGATTGAACGCATAGCGCGATCCCACCGTGTGACGCACCGAAACATCTCCGCTTTTCTACATTTTGGAATATTCCCATAGTATAAGCATAAGAAAGCTTGCCCGGCGGAATTGTATAACTACAACTCTTGGGCGACTTCTGTATTCGCTTCTAAATGGGACGTTTATCGTATTCCTTGAGGCAACCTTCTCGAGGCATTCAGTTTGATTCCATAGAACAGCCAATTTCGATTTAGAGTGTATTTTGCCGACTTAAAGGTAACCTCATTTGAGTTGTGAGTTGGGAAGAACGCGGTTTAAGCTAAAAGATGTTCAGTTTCAGTTTGCCAAAGTCCAATCTTAGACGCAGCAAGTGAAAAGTGTGTATGGACCGCTGCAGGAAGGTATAATAATTACACATCCACTGCCTAATGAGAGGGCACCAATAAGCACAACGTGAGACTCGAACTCAGATGCTCTGAGGCCAGGTCCATTGAGATCGATGGCAGTGCGCTTGTTCGAGTGACAGACTTCAAGTGCCTTGGTTCTGTAATCGCGTCTAATGGTCTGACGTTTGAAGTTAAGTCACGCGTGAGCGCAGCGTGGTCCAAATCCAAGGCACGCGATGACAGGCGTTATATGCGACACGAACATACTGCAACGCCTTAAATCGCAGATTTATAGAAACATCGTCCGACCAGTAGCGGTGTATGGAGCTGAGTGCTGGCCTGCAACTAAGGAGGTTGAGACTCGCCTCAGCGTAATGGAAACGGAAATGCTGCGCTGGACGGCTGGTGTTACGCGTCTGGACCGCATTCACAACGACGAAATAGATCAGAGGTTCCAAGTCGCTCCAATTGCTTACAAGTTACGTGGAGCTCGCCTTCGGTGGTATGGCCACCTACTTCGCGCTAGTGATGAAACTGTTCGGAAGATTGGTCTTAACATAGATGTGCCCGGAAAGCGGCTTAAATGGAGGCCGAAGCAGCGTCGGCTTGATGCATTGCATATGGACATGAACGTGGCTGGTATCCACCCCGATCAAGCATTTGGTCGCGCAAAGTGGCGTCACTCGAGGAAGAAGAAGAGCGTCATATCATCCGTTCAGAAACTCCTTGAGGAAGAGAGCCCAACGTTTTGGTGTTCTTGACTCTTGACATCCCTCGAGTCCAGTCGGTGATGGCTCTCGTCCAGTGGGTGTCAAAGAAGTGCATTACGTGACCGGCACACCTAATTTTCGACGACATGGACTCTGTTACAGCGTCTCTAATCCTCGAACATCGACGAAGCCCCGCACTCTGGAAGCTTTCGCAATGTTGCGTGAATTGTGTCACACCTAGTATCGTCCTCTCGATTCCCTGCTGCGCAATGTTGCTCGCGTCTTCATTCTGCTTTCGCATAGCCCATGTTTCTGAAGCAGATGTTAGGAAGAACAGTGGAGTCAAATGTCGAATAGGTGAGCACTATACATAGCACGATCGAACATCTTCGGATAATTGGATGAATCGGAAAATGGGAATTTCGCAGACCTCGGATTTTTGGATGATTCGGATAATGGCAATTTCGCGGATCCGGATATCCGAATAGTATATCCCACTCTTTACGCAAGATGCAGTTTAACAACAACAGCAACAACAACAGTCATGTATCGATAGACTCTCACTTCTTATCAAGGAATGAAACATCAGGACTTCACACATTATTTCGTTACACATAAAATTTGCGAACTTTCCGAGTGTCATTATGTTTGCTATTTCCATTACTTATTCGATTTCTGAATAAGCGTGCCTTGCTTTCGTGTGTTTTGCATAGCATGTGGAGTGTGGCAGTCATCGACCTGAAGAACGCATTCGTCTCTGTCGAAACTGAAGCGGTCATCGAAGCCCTGCTTACTCAGGGCGTTCCTACTCAGTACATCAGAGTCCTTCGAGAGCTGTACAGTGGATTGAATTGAATTAAGGTTTATAATACATTATGTTTGATCACGCTGCCTCTATTCAATAGTCTCCCTCACGCTCAGAGATGATGGACCTCAGGAACTTACAACAAAAGGATAAGGATTGCGTGGTTCAGCAATGATTCATCTTTAAATGAGGAGGTCAACAGTTACTACCTGTTATATTAGGCGCAGCAACGATTATCCTGATTTTCAACTCGAAATGATGATGGGCAACCAGTACTTACCTCCTCCTGTTTGCAAGTTTGTAGGCGAAGGGTGAGAGGGTGGTGGAAGATCGTGTATTTCCTTTAGTCGTAAATAGTTTCGATACCGGTAGGAATGCTCTAAGAGAATTTTGTCAAGAAAAAAGGGCGCAAAGTCAAATTACACAAGAAATAGCCTAACGCAGTTCACAAATGAGGGAGGACACACCAGTGTTTACCAATAATTTTAATTTCGAGCAGCACGAAGCGCGGGATGGGCTGCTGTACATGGTGGGCCCCGACCCAGTTTGCTCCGAATATTATACAGTGTGAAATGGCGAAGTACCTATCAGAGTACGTGCTTAACCCCTTCTCTCACTGTCCCACGGCAGCTCGACATATTTGAAGAAAATGATGCCAAGATTGACGTAGCCCTCGTTATTGACTTCATTACTACACTATTTCACAGTGTGACGCGAAAAGGTATGACACAGAACAGCAGCGTGCCCACCGCGGAATTCCACTTGAATGTGTTTTTGTCCGAGTGCGCGATTTCAGAACGGAGCAACGAAATTGAACGGGTACCCCGTTTTACTCGAATCATCGCATTTCTTCAGGGTCCGGATAATTGGATGATTCGGATAATGGCAATTTTGAAGACCACGGATTTTTGGATTATTCGGATACGAGCAATTTCACTGGAGCCGGATAATTGGATCGTTCTGACAGGAAAATCCGAATCCGATATTTGAAAATGATTCATTCTGATCCAATGCTTAGTGGGCAAGGAGTTAGACGTTCTTCGCCTTCTTCACATCTTCGACGCGCTTGACAGCACTCCGAGCCGCTCGTCTCTTCCTGCCCAGCTCCCGCGCTAGGACGCTGGTCGGCTTGCCTTTTCGCATTCGGAGGTATTCGTTCCGTTGAGAATGGCGCATCGGAAACACGAAGCAGTGCACGTTGGCGCGTAGGTCGGAAAAGACAAAATGCTTGACAAAGGCACCGTTGTTTGTCCATCCGTCACGATCGTATTACAACAACACCTTGTTCTCTTGTTCTGCTGTCAGCTTCCTGTTGTAGTACGCACCTAAAACTCTTCTAATTTGTTCAGATCACTGAAGAGGAACTAACAGTGAACAAATTCTTTGTTAATACGCTGTGGCATGATACCACTAAAGTGCGTGGTATGCCTCAAACCATTAAGCCTGCGGGTAGGGCATTCTGTTTTTGCGAGAACAAGACAAACGGAATGAGGCGCTCCTCCTAATCTCCACGAGTATATCGCCAATTTCTTACTGGTTAATCCTCCCCACAAACTCTCGTTGAGTACGACTTTGTACTTAAGATAGGAGGAAAGTTACCTGGTCACGAAAACGTTTCTCCTTCGTAGTCATTTGCAACTTTTTGTCACTGGAAGATATTCCTCCTTTTTCACAGCGATATTAATAATATTTCAATGAGTTTTTTCGCACCTAAACTGCTACTGTAAAAATTTACCATGTGTACAGGCGGTTCAGTGGCAGACACTTTATCCGACAAAGCAAGCCTCGATCAAGAAAGCCGCCGTTTATATGCTCTAGCGACATTAACAGGTAAATATTACACAGCAAAAAGAATGCGTCTAGGCTAATACATCGCGATTTCGCAATTCCTTGCGACACTCGCGGGGGGAGCGAAATCTCATTAACAACCAAGCAACACCAAAACTAAAGTAAAATAAACAAATCACTGCTTAGGTCTACATTCCATAACGGGAAGACGATCTTTAGGACCTTGATGCTATTTTGTAAGTTTTTGAATGTACGTGGTTTTAGTTCACTGACACTTATGACAACTAATATTTGGGTGCACGCCAATGAGGGGACGAACTTTCAACGGTACGTCCGTTCTACCCTTCGCCCCTCTGGCGTATCCACCCCTCCCACCTCCTATGTCTCGTCGAGAGTATAGTGGCTGCATTCCTTTGTACATCATGCAGCATGTCTTTCCGGTTCAACTATTATTCAAATGCGTGTAAAATGGACTTTCTTACTGGGATTGCACCAGTATCTGCCTTTTATAAAATGCTTTGAAGACGCTAGAGAAACCGATGCGTTCAGTGCTTCACATTAAGTTCTGCTGCCATTTTGTTACGTCTGTACCTTAGCGAAAAGTGGATGGTCGTAAGAATCGGTGGCAGAACTTTATTCAGCAGCAAAAAAACCATACAATAAAAACATGCTGTTTATATACCACCCCCTAGGATGCAAGTCAGTGATGCGATAATCAAGGCTGATTAATCGCCATCTTATTCGTGCACAACAAATTTATGGGCAGGGCACGGGCTCTGGCTTCCACTTCCCGTTGTCACATTCGAATTCCTGGACATGATCAGCGGCTGGAAAGAAAGCAGTTGTAGCTGCGAATCTGAGCAACTGCATGGTTTACATACCAGTTGTGGAACTTTCGGCTTTGCAGAAGGCCCTAGCTTTGACTCGGTGTTGGACCTCGTCTTCGTTAACGTTGCGCACGATAGGAATCAACTGCGCTAGCCTTGGCATAGGGTTGAGCTCTTCCCCTTTAGTTGTTGCATTGACGCACAGGAATTTCCCGCTTTCCTTCAAGCTGCTGAGCGAACACATCCCTAAATTTTTTAAATTCCTTAAACTATTAGTGATGAATAGAACTGGAACACCGTATTTTCTCGTGTTTTGAAAGCAAGCCGGGCGAAACCCTACTGTTTGAGAAAACACAATCAACACTACTGACGTCTGATTTCTGAGGTTGCAGTTGACGCGAATAATGGGGAGAAATTTCTTCAGTGAAGAAAAAATCACAGCAACTCGATAATGTGAACTACACACGAAAGGCGGGAACGCGCCAGCGTATTAGAGCAGAAGCTGGCCGCGACACGCATACCAATCAGGACGTCGATTAGGCACATTTCCACTGCGTGGCACACCCGATCGATGCGGCTTGATTGGTCGTTTTCGCTCCCACCTGCTGATGCTGGCCACATTAACGACTGTTGACAAAAATGCAAGCAATAATGGAGTCCCTCATGCTTTTTTCACAGCGGTAAGTGTGTCAGTCGTTGTAGGAGTTCTATTGCTTTAATTCGCCTACTTCTGGAAAAATTCGGAAACCACCACCGTTGCGATAGATACTCTTCTCTATTACGAAAAATTGAAGGAACTCACTTGGGCAGTCTCCAAGCTCAGGAACCCATCTGCCACTCACACATACAGCTTTGGGTGATCTTAAAAGTCAGCTGATATGTCGTGATCGCAATCGGAAAATCTTCGAAAAATTACCCATTGATGACTGGACCAGTTTCGCAATAAGGCCTCGTTACGGAACCATTCCGGTAATCCACCCCGTTCCAAATTCCGTGCCTTCCTACACGTGGGATGTTGGGCATGTTGGGCATGTCATAGGTGATATCACTGTACATGGGCGAAGGCCGTTTTTCCTTAGGCATATCGAATAGCGTTTCGAAAAGTCCGTCGCAACCTGAATTGAATATATCCTGATAGCTAGCTGTGCTAATCCACTGAACCACGTAACAGAGGTGTTCATTAGATCAAACTAGAAATTTTATCAACTAGCTGTAGATATCGCTGAAAAGTTGTCTAAATCAACACAGCTACCGTTATTTCGCACCTCGTCGCGCTCTCTAGGTCTAGATTTCTGCGCATTTTGCTTTTGTGCGCCAACAATTTCAAAATAACGTACTCTACCGCAGCCAAAAATTACCAAAATTCATAGGCTCGTTAAGGGGCACATATATTTTGCGAAACTTTGCACCATTTTCAAACAAAAAATTGGAAACCATAAGTGCAAAATTAACAAAATTAAGGTAATGTTTGCAACTTTCTATGGCTCCTAAACAACTCTTGCAAGTCCATCTCGCTTTTGCTAATTGGAGGAGGTCATTATTTTTCTGAAGCTTAGCCCAAGTACCAGAATACGTGAAAAGTCTCAGGAAAAAAAAGAAAACACATTACCACATCTCTCTTGCCGCAGAGAATTTGCGGTCAAATGACCAGACGTGCAGGTGTAGTTGTGATTTCCTGGAAGGAGAAATCATAATCACCGTGCTGCGGTAATTCTATAAACGAACTAACTTCTAATAGGAGCATTTCTTTCAGATTGACAAGACGCAAAGAGAATAATTTAAAAATGCGACCAACTTACCTCTTCCACATATCAATTCTACCGTCGTTCCGTTTCTTGCTGCCTTTCTTTCCTTTCCGTTGACTAGCATTCCAGTGTAGCCTTTGTCTCTCTCTTCATCGGTGAATTTGCAGCGCACTAAATTCCAAGCGATAATCCTTAATTGAACGCGTAGAATCTTAGTGCTATGCAGTTATAGGATTAATCGGACCTAAGAAAGGTCCAGCTAAAAATAGCAAAAACTTGCTTGATCTAAATTAATCTTTTGCACACGTTCTTGCATTTACTTTCACTAACAAATAAAAAACCACTTGTGTAGACGTCGAGTTTCCAACAAAACTGACGTAGAGTCGGCGAATTTAAAATAAGCATATATGTAGTGGCTGAGAATCGTTACCAGATGTATTTGATCACGCTCTATGTAAGCTCTGTCTAATCTTAAGCTGCCTTGTTTGGCAAAAGCTAGGGTAACCAGGTTGTCTGTTATAAGGGGTTTGACGGGCGACATGCCCAAGGAGATAGGACTTCAACGTGAACAAGCCTCTATCCTGATAGAATCATGCCGACAATGATGGCCGTCACCTCTCCTCACATTCTGAAACTCCAGCTTCTAGCGTTGGGGCGAGCTTCAAATCCCCTGCTAGGGATGACGTAGAGTTTCCTTACTCAGGATATTCTGAATGAGAGAAAATATACGTAAAACATACGGTTTGCAGCGTTGATGAAGGTGAGGAAGCCTAAAACGAGGAAAAGGCGATACATTACTCTGTCGCGAATTCGCGAGAGGCCGGGTGGTTCCTGCTCCTGAAAGTGTAGAACATCACAAAGCATTTAGCGTTCTACCGCCTGCCAAACGCCCGATCTCGGCTTCACTATCACTAAATCTCGAAAGTGGAAAGGCTGGCTGCAGCGGTTTGCTGCTTCTTTTTGGATCTTTGTGGTTTTATTTATTGGAAAAACTGCTTTAAAACTGTATGGAATAGCATTATGAGGAAGGCAGTTGGTGCTAGGCCAATGCACCCTCATCGCAATGTGCGATTACCACTCCTAAGTGTCTAATCTAGGTCTCTGGTCTAGCTTCAGTCTGTCCACTGATTCAAACTTTGCCATATAGGGATAAATGGATAGTAGTCAGAAGAATTGGTTTGGACGCAGATGAGTATTAAGTCTTCAGACATTCGTTGCACAGCGCCAACGACACGCCTTCTGAGTACAAGCCCTCCCGAATCGACGATGCTGACACAGATTTCGAATCGGAACGCACGCGGTAATTTGGAAACGTCTGAGACAGACGACCCACCGTACGAATGGTATTTTATGTACAGTAGAAAGTGCTCAATCCTTTCATAAGCAGTGAGCCTTCTTCGTTCGATAACGGCTTCTGACGTACTACTACTTAATAAGCTTCGGGTGGTACTTCAATTTTCAAACATAAGGGAGAAATTAAAAAGTAAATAAAAATAAAAAACGACAATTAATTTTTATCAGATATTGTGTGAAATCCATAATTTGCAAGGCCGCGTGGAGTCACAATTTAAGGGGCAAAGAATGCCGCGTGCCCACAGACTTAAAGCTTGTCGATCAAGTCCTGTGCCCACTAACCAAACCTGTTGGGAAGGTGCACTTTCTATTGCAATAATAGTTGAATTGCTGTTTAAATACGAATAAATCTAGGATCAGTAAGACAGATTGCAACGTCGAGGTACCGGAAAAGCGGCCTCAGGGGCGACCAAAGCAGCGTTGGTTGGACACGCTGCATCAGGACTTGAATGGGGATGGGATGCCCGAGGTTAGACATTCGACGCTTTGATTTAAAAAAAAACACACCCCGATCCGATCGGGGTGGTGGAAGCAACACATCAAAGGCACAGACACCGCCAGTAGTCGGGTGAACGCTAAAGAAGAAAAAGGAGAAGGAGGAGAAGAAGAAGTAGAAGAAGAAGAACAAGAGGAAGAAGGAAAAGAAGAAAAAATGTTCTGGACCAGTGAACGTACTAATCTGTGAAAAAAAACAACAATTCTTCAACAATTCTTTTTGTCGGTGCATCTCACGGTGCATTTAGAAGATTAGATTGGATAGAAGAGTAGAGCTTTTATGCTCATTCAAATTGTGTTCACATTTCTGCTGAAGGCGTACTATATAGAAGTGTTTTATTCAAAAAATTAACAAAAAGTGACTCCTCTTTTTTACAAGGTGTCTATCTTGAATTTAGGTACGATACGACGAGCACGGTTTTTAATGAAAAATTTTATGTTTAAAGAAAATATGATAGGAGTCCTGTAATTCTCCGTAGTAGTCACCACATAGGTTCACAGTACAGTAAACGGTAAAGGCTAATGTTAATTGATCTCATTGATGTGACTTGAGATGTCTGGAAAGACCCCTGTGTTGGAAGGTTGTTGTTGGCCTATACGGAAAGTACAAATCAAGAACCTTGCATTGGGGTGCAGACGACAGCCGGCACCTCTTCCTACTGGGCTATCAAGCGTACAATACACTGCTAGGGATATTTTGGAGGAAGGTTTATAGCACGATTTGCGTGAGGAGGGTCGCTTGATGTAACAACGCGGATGTAGTGGCCCAGCGTCTCATCCTGCCGTTCCAGCTTTTATTCTGTTCGTCTTTGGTTATGTACATCCCTGCGCTCTGATTTGACATGGCTTCTCTTCGCTGAAGCAAATTTGTCCAGCTTTGCGCTGTCAGTCTTTCATGCGTCGATTTGACGACAGTGCGCGGAGCTGTGCTGATATTGCCATGAATCGTTCTTTCTTCAAACAGACGCCGGCGGTTCCGCTCAGTGTGAGTTTGCATTGACATGGTAGCGGGCACTGTTTCAGCTTTTCAGTGCAACAGAAACGGTTGGCGTTCTCTGCAATTCTCAGCAATAGTAGATGTAGTTCGAGCACAGCACACTCACAAGGAGAGCCTCCAAAGTGGCGGTGAGCTTTTGCGATGCAATTTTCACAGGATGTAGGGATACTTAGCAGAAAAGCGTCAATTCTCGGTATCATGCCATAGACCCAAGAATGACGACGGAACGCTTTCTTAGCCCGTGCATGGAGGGTCATGGTGTAGAGACGTCCTTTAGCGACTGCCTCCTCTTCCATAAAGCCGAAATTATAAATAGCTCACAGTCTCTCTGCATAAGAGATTTTCACACAATTTTTTAAAAAATTTCTGCCTTTGTTACAAAGTGACTGTTTTGACTTGGGATATGTTTTAAGCCGCCATTCGTGAGCTAAGCAGACTATTCGCATAGTTTGGCAACCCACAGTTAGGTTGGCTTCGCGAGCCAGATACACGTTGCTGGAGCATCCGGAGATGTTCCTGACGTTGAGCGAGAAGGGCCCATCAGAAGCTCGTTTGGAGTTATTATTGACGATAGCCTCATTCTCCAGTCAAGTTCACTCTGTCTTAAGAAAGACCTATTCGAGCTTGCTCTCTATTCATCAAAATGTGAAGTGCTCATCTGAAGGTGTACTGTTCGCTGGTATGGAGTCCCCACTCAAGAAAGGATGTCAACAAAATTGAAAAGTACAGCAAGTGTTCGCTCGCCTTTTTGACACATACTGGCACTTACCAGTGGTAAGCAGAATATCCCAAGCTACCTCCAAAGGCTTTTCGTCTTTAGACTAGGACGCTGGAGGAAATGCGAGTAGGTTTGGGCCTGACCTTTTCATTTCGAATTTTCCGCAGGGAACTCAGTCTAATGCCAAGTAAGTACTGGGTGTTAAAGCCTACCATGTGGGTTTAATATTCACTATGCGAAGGTTTAAAGAAAGAGATACACCATGATGTTTGACAACGTTTTTAACAGATGTGCAAGGTGGCTCCAGTTGCTCCCACCAGAGGTAGTTCACGCTACGAGCGGCTGTGCATTCAAGAGCAAACTGGATTAATGCATAGAATTGTCTTCACAGTCTTTAGCCTCAACCAACATTGACTTCTGTCCGACCATGAAGTTCTGAACTCTTGTCCTCTTTTCTCCCTTAAGCCGCTCAACGCTTATCTCTTCCTTTGATTTCATTGTGTTATTTGTTCTTTTTATACATCATCGCCTTTTGGCATTAGTTTTAAACGTTTTATTCATTGATGATAGCAGTCCATGTTTCCATGCATTCCATTAATTTCCCTCATAGTAAGTGGTGTCACACAATATGTAACGCTATGCAACCCTCGCTGTCTAAATGGGTTACTATCGCCGCAGCCTGCATCCCGCTAGGGTGCATAACGTTCGTATCGGCTGGTTGTAGGCGCCGCGGCCGCGCGCCCAGGTGGCCATACCTGCGGCGTCATTCCCTGCTCGCCCTCCCAGCTCACGCTGTAATACCCGTCGCGAGCGTGGCATACAACGGCCCGACTGATGAGCGGAACACGCAGGTCGACCACATTTTCTGGGAGTGCAATCAACAGGATGTTCAGGGAATTTACAAAGCCAAAGGTACATGTTGGTGTGAAACAAACATAGCTTTACATCAGAATTTCGAGCTCTATCTAATGAGCTCTACCTCAAACTTATCAATGCTGCCGTTGATGAGATATTCTTCAAATTTAAAACTGAAAAATAATTCTTCGCACCTGCGACGAACTGTGAAGGGTATGTTTCTAGGCTGAAATTTCACACAGAATTCAAATACGTCGTCTAATACCTTCTAGAGGAGCTATCTTTTGAAGAAAAATTGTGTGCATCACACCGTTTTGGACATGTCTCCAAACCAACATTCTACGCAGAACTCAATCACGAAATTTGTATCCTATCCTATTACATACAAAAGAGTTGTGTGTAATTTTTGTATATATATATATATATATATATATCATTCAAGCGGTCTGGAACTTTAGCCGTGGGGGTAGTCGAAATCTCTGAACACGAATCTGAAGTTCGTTTTTAAAGTTTTAATCGCCATCAACCGATATTGATCAAATTATCGATTCTATGTGGATGTCAATCAAGCGGTGCGAAACTTCAGCCCTCGGGGTAATCGAGGGCTCTGAACACATATAGTCTTTCATTGCCCTCGGAAGCAGCCCGCAGAATTCGCAGGGTCTGAACCGTGAATGTGATTAGCAGCAGGGGTATGCGCAAATGAAATTTCAAATGTCCTAAATCGTAAATCGTAATTACGAAAAAAACTGTCGTAAATAGTAAATCGTAAACGGTAAATCGTAAGAGTCACCTTACCTGCAGTACAGCACAAGTAGCTTTCCAGAGTGTCCTTGTCTGCTAATGTTAATCAGATGTGATTCAATATTTATTTGTCGTATTGTTTTCAGCTCAGGATGAACAGTCTCTTACCAAGATATTTCCTTTTTTCACGCCTTCTTGATATCAAAACATCTTTCAAATATAACTTTACATGTTTCAAGGAAGTCGAAAAGACTGTAGATTCAAAATCTTTACTTTAGCCTATGCACGGTATATACCTCCCGCCAGCGCTCATCCACACCCTGGCGCGGCTCTTCACACGTTACCTGTCGGAGTGCAAGGTTCCATCTCAGTGGAAGACCAGCAGGACCGTCTTGCTGTACAAGAAGGGAGACGTGCACGACATTGGCAACTATCGCCCGATCTGCCTGTTGCCCGTAGTCTACAAGCTGTTCACTCGAGTCATCCTGAATAGGATTAGTAGAACGCTGGACGAAGGACAGCCATGCGAACAAGCAGGATTTCGGAGAGGATTCATCACGATCGACCACATACACACCATTACGAAGCTCATCGAAGTGTCGCGAGAGTACAAGCTGCCGCTGTGCCTTACGTTCATCGACCTGAAGAAGGCATTCGACTCTGTCGAAACTGAAGCGGTCATCGAAGCCCTGCTCACTCAGGGCGTTCCTACTCAGTACATCAGAGTCCTTCGAGAGCTGTACAGTGGATTCACGACCAACATCTCACCATTCTACAACGACGTGGTCGTCGACGTGAAGAGAGGGGTTCGGCAAGGGGATACCATATCCCCGAAGCCCTTCAGCGCCACCCTCGAAAACGTTATGCGCGAACTAGAATGGGAAGACATGGGAGTGAAGGTCGACGGTCGGCAACTAAATCATCTTCGCTTCGCTGACGACATCGTGCTCATAACACCGAGCATCAGCCAGGCGGAGCGAATGCTGGCCGACTTCGATCGTGTATGTGGGAACGTTGGAGTGCAGCTGAATCTTACGAAGACGATGTTCATGAGGAACGGATGGGTTTCTGATGCCCCATTCTCGCTCAACGGAACGAACATCTCCGAATGCTCCAGCTATGTGTATCTGGGTCGCGAAGTCAACATGGCCAACGACCTAGCACCAGAGCTGAGCAGAAGGAAAAGAGCGGCTTGGGGAGCTTTTAAGAGCGTCGAAGAAGTCGCGAAGAAGACGAAGAACGTCCGACTCCGTGCCCACCTATTCGACTCCACTGTTCTTTCTGCCCTAATGTACGCCTCAGAGACCTGGGCTATACGAGAGCAGGATGAACGCGCGATCAGCGTCGCGCAGCGTGGAGTCGAGAGGACGATGCTCGGAGTGACGCGACTCACGCAAGTGAGAGAAGGCCTCCGGAGTTCCGAGCTTGGCCGACGTTCGAAGATCAGAGACGCTGTCGCGTGGGCCAAGTTGTCGAAAATTAGGTGAGCTGGCCACGTAATGCGCTTCGCAGACACACGCTGGACGAGAGCCATCACCGACTGGATTCCGCGGGATGTCAAAAGAACACCAGGACGCCCACCAACGCGTTGGTCGGACTTCTTCGTTAAGGCCCTGAACGACCGATACGACGCTCTTCGTGTCCCTCGAGCGAGGAGGATCCATTGGACCACTCTGGCACGCGACAGGGACGAATTGAGACGCTGCTGGCACCCGCTCGAGCAATTCGATGATCAACGGGACGGCAGGTGATACAGGTGATGCACGGTATTCCAACAAAAAGCCTGCATCATTTGAACACCCATTAAAATCCTAATTCACAATTTATATGTTGTTACAGGATGTTTTGTTGCGATAAAAACTCTTGTGCCAGGCGGGACTCGAATCCGCATCTTCCGGGCAGCGATGTTCGCCTTACACAACCGACCGCACGTAACATCCGCGATATCCTCGAGGTCTGTCAGCACCCACCACGTGATACTGCATGTTGTTACAGGATGTTTTGTTGCGATAAAAACTGGCGCAAGAGTTTTGATCGCAACAAAACATCCTGTAACAACATATAGCTACTCTACCAGGCTTATGCAAATGTGTTCAAGCATTGTTACTAGTGAGGTCTTCAGCTTAACCGGCTGCATGCTGATATCAGCGGCCGGCCCATCCCGTATCACGGGTGGGTGCTGACAGACCTCGAGGATATCGCCGATGTTACGTGCGCTCAAACAGCGCCGGTGGTGTAAGGCGAACATCGCTGCCCGGAAAGCAGAAGATGCGGGTTCGAGTCCCGCCTGGCGCAAGAGTTTTGATCGCAACAAAACATTCTGTAACAACATATAGCCACTCTACCAGTTGCTCCAGGCTTATGCAAATGTGTTCACAATCTATGTTTAGATTGGGTATAAATCTAGGATTTAGCAGAAAAATAGCAAAAAAGTCGTTGTCAAAACTAGAAAAAAATCATTTCACCACTGACCAAAAAATTCATTTTCAAAAACAGCAACTTCTCGTGTTATAATCCAACAAACATACTGAGTCGGACGACGTGGTTGCGGCAATCGCATTGATTGAACGCATAGCGCGATCCCACCGTGTGACGCACCGAAACATCTCCGCTTTTCTACATTTTGGAATATTCCCATAGTATAAGCATAAGAAAGCTTGCCCGGCGGAATTGTATAACTACAACTCTTGGGCGACTTCTGTATTCGCTTCTAAATGGGACGTTTATCGTATTCCTTGAGGCAACCTTCTCGAGGCATTCAGTTTGATTCCATAGAACAGCCAATTTCGATTTAGAGTGTATTTTGCCGACTTAAAGGTAACCTCATTTGAGTTGTGAGTTGGGAAGAACGCGGTTTAAGCTAAAAGATGTTCAGTTTCAGTTTGCCAAAGTCCAATCTTAGACGCAGCAAGTAAAAAGTGTGTATGGACCGCTGCAGGAAGGTATAATAATTACACATCCACTGCCTAATGAGAGGGCACCAATAAGCACAACGTGAGACTCGAACTCAGATGCTCTGAGGCCAGGTCCATTGAGATCGATGGCAGTGCGCTTGTTCGAGTGACAGACTTCAAGTGCCTTGGTTCTGTAATCGCGTCTAATGGTCTGACGTTTGAAGTTAAGTCACGCGTGAGCGCAGCGTGGTCCAAATCCAAGGCACGCGATGACAGGCGTTATATGCGACACGAACATACTGCAACGCCTTAAATCGCAGATTTATAGAAACATCGTCCGACCAGTAGCGGTGTATGGAGCTGAGTGCTGGCCTGCAACTAAGGAGGTTGAGACTCGCCTCAGCGTAATGGAAACGGAAATGCTGCGCTGGACGGCTGGTGTTACGCGTCTGGACCGCATTCACAACGACGAAATAGATCAGAGGTTCCAAGTCGCTCCAATTGCTTACAAGTTACGTGGAGCTCGCCTTCGGTGGTATGGCCACCTACTTCGCGCTAGTGATGAAACTGTTCGGAAGATTGGTCTTAACATAGATGTGCCCGGAAAGCGGCTTAAATGGAGGCCGAAGCAGCGTCGGCTTGATGCATTGCATATGGACATGAACGTGGCTGGTATCCACCCCGATCAAGCATTTGGTCGCGCAAAGTGGCGTCACTCGAGGAAGAAGAAGAGCGTCATATCATCCGTTCAGAAA
The DNA here is from genome assembly GCA_947359475.1 of Heligmosomoides polygyrus bakeri. Classification (NCBI taxonomy): domain Eukaryota; kingdom Metazoa; phylum Nematoda; class Chromadorea; order Rhabditida; family Heligmosomidae; genus Heligmosomoides; species Heligmosomoides polygyrus. The sequence continues at coordinate 3,230,936 of OX375868.1, forward strand.
CTCCTTGAGGAAGAGAGCCCAACGTTTTGGTGTTCTTGACTCTTGACATCCCTCGAGTCCAGTCGGTGATGGCTCTCGTCCAGTGGGTGTCAAAGAAGTGCATTACGTGACCGGCACACCTAATTTTCGACGACATGGACTCTGTTACAGCGTCTCTAATCCTCGAACATCGACGAAGCCCCGCACTCTGGAAGCTTTCGCAATGTTGCGTGAATTGTGTCACACCTAGTATCGTCCTCTCGATTCCCTGCTGCGCAATGTTGCTCGCGTCTTCATTCTGCTTTCGCATAGCCCATGTTTCTGAAGCAGATGTTAGGAAGAACAGTGGAGTCAAATGTCGAATAGGTGAGCACTATACATAGCACGATCGAACATCTTCGGATAATTGGATGAATCGGAAAATGGGAATTTCGCGGACCTCGGATTTTTGGATGATTCGGATAATGGCAATTTCGCGGATCCGGATATCCGAATAGTATATCCCACTCTTTACGCAAGATGCAGTTTAACAACAACAGCAACAACAACAGTCATGTATCGATAGACTCTCACTTCTTATCAAGGAATGAAACATCAGGACTTCACACATTATTTCGTTACACATAAAATTTGCGAACTTTCCGAGTGTCATTATGTTTGCTATTTCCATTACTTATTCGATTTCTGAATAAGCGTGCCTTGCTTTCGTGTGTTTTGCATAGCATGTGGAGTGTGGCAGTCATCGACCTGAAGAACGCATTCGTCTCTGTCGAAACTGAAGCGGTCATCGAAGCCCTGCTTACTCAGGGCGTTCCTACTCAGTACATCAGAGTCCTTCGAGAGCTGTACAGTGGATTGAATTGAATTAAGGTTTATAATACATTATGTTTGATCACGCTGCCTCTATTCAATAGTCTCCCTCACGCTCAGAGATGATGGACCTCAGGAACTTACAACAAAAGGATAAGGATTGCGTGGTTCAGCAATGATTCATCTTTAAATGAGGAGGTCAACAGTTACTACCTGTTATATTAGGCGCAGCAACGATTATCCTGATTTTCAACTCGAAATGATGATGGGCAACCAGTACTTACCTCCTCCTGTTTGCAAGTTTGTAGGCGAAGGGTGAGAGGGTGGTGGAAGATCGTGTATTTCCTTTAGTCGTAAATAGTTTCGATACCGGTAGGAATGCTCTAAGAGAATTTTGTCAAGAAAAAAGGGCGCAAAGTCAAATTACACAAGAAATAGCCTAACGCAGTTCACAAATGAGGGAGGACACACCAGTGTTTACCAATAATTTTAATTTCGAGCAGCACGAAGCGCGGGATGGGCTGCTGTACATGGTGGGCCCCGACCCAGTTTGCTCCGAATATTATACAGTGTGAAATGGCGAAGTACCTATCAGAGTACGTGCTTAACCCCTTCTCTCACTGTCCCACGGCAGCTCGACATATTTGAAGAAAATGATGCCAAGATTGACGTAGCCCTCGTTATTGACTTCATTACTACACTATTTCACAGTGTGACGCGAAAAGGTATGACACAGAACAGCAGCGTGCCCACCGCGGAATTCCACTTGAATGTGTTTTTGTCCGAGTGCGCGATTTCAGAACGGAGCAACGAAATTGAACGGGTACCCCGTTTTACTCGAATCATCGCATTTCTTCAGGGTCCGGATAATTGGATGATTCGGATAATGGCAATTTTGAAGACCACGGATTTTTGGATTATTCGGATACGAGCAATTTCAGTGGAGCCGGATAATTGGATCGTTCTGACAGGAAAATCCGAATCCGATATTTGAAAATGATTCATTCTGATCCAATGCTTAGTGGGCAAGGAGTTAGACGTTCTTCGCCTTCTTCACATCTTCGACGCGCTTGACAGCACTCCGAGCCGCTCGTCTCTTCCTGCTCAGCTCCCGCGCTAGGACGCTGGTCGGCTTGCCTTTTCGCACTCGGAGGTATTCGTTCCGTTGAGAATGGCGCATCGGAAACACGAAGCAGTGCACGTTGGCGCGTAGGTCGGAAAAGACAAAATGCTTGACAAAGGCACCGTTGTTTGTCCATCCGTCACGATCGTATTACAACAACACCTTGTTCTCTTGTTCTGCTGTCAGCTTCCTGTTGTAGTACGCACCTAAAACTCTTCTAATTTGTTCAGATCACTGAAGAGGAACTAACAGTGAACAAATTCTTTGTTAATACGCTGTGGCATGATACCACTAAAGTGCGTGGTATGCCTCAAACCATTAAGCCTGCGGGTAGGGCATTCTGTTTTTGCGAGAACAAGACAAACGGAATGAGGCGCTCCTCCTAATCTCCACGAGTATATCGCCAATTTCTTACTGGTTAATCCTCCCCACAAACTCTCGTTGAGTACGACTTTGTACTTAAGATAGGAGGAAAGTTACCTGGTCACGAAAACGTTTCTCCTTCGTAGTCATTTGCAACTTTTTGTCACTGGAAGATATTCCTCCTTTTTCACAGCGATATTAATAATATTTCAATGAGTTTTTTCGCACCTAAACTGCTACTGTAAAAATTTACCATGTGTACAGGCGGTTCAGTGGCAGACACTTTATCCGACAAAGCAAGCCTCGATCAAGAAAGCCGCCGTTTATATGCTCTAGCGACATTAACAGGTAAATATTACACAGCAAAAAGAATGCGTCTAGGCTAATACATCGCGATTTCGCAATTCCTTGCGACACTCGCGGGGGAGCGAAATCTCATTAACAACCAAGCAACACCAAAACTAAAGTAAAATAAACAAATCACTGCTTAGGTCTACATTCCATAACGGGAAGACGATCTTTAGGACCTTGATGCTATTTTGTAAGTTTTTGAATGTACGTGGTTTTAGTTCACTGACACTTATGACAACTAATATTTGGGTGCACGCCAATGAGGGGACGAACTTTCAACGGTACGTCCGTTCTACCCTTCGCCCCTCTGGCGTATCCACCCCTCCCACCTCCTATGTCTCGTCGAGAGTATAGTGGCTGCATTCCTTTGTACATCATGCAGCATGTCTTTCCGGTTCAACTATTATTCAAATGCGTGTAAAATGGACTTTCTTACTGGGATTGCACCAGTATCTGCCTTTTATAAAATGCTTTGAAGACGCTAGAGAAACCGATGCGTTCAGTGCTTCACATTAAGTTCTGCTGCCATTTTGTTACGTCTGTACCTTAGCGAAAAGTGGATGGTCGTAAGAATCGGTGGCAGAACTTTATTCAGCAGCAAAAAAACCATACAATAAAAACATGCTGTTTATATACCACCCCCTAGGATGCAAGTCAGTGATGCGATAATCAAGGCTGATTAATCGCCATCTTATTCGTGCACAACAAATTTATGGGCAGGGCACGGGCTCTGGCTTCCACTTCCCGTTGTCACATTCGAATTCCTGGACATGATCAGCGGCTGGAAAGAAAGCAGTTGTAGCTGCGAATCTGAGCAACTGCATGGTTTACATACCAGTTGTGGAACTTTCGGCTTTGCAGAAGGCCCTAGCTTTGACTCGGTGTTGGACCTCGTCTTCGTTAACGTTGCGCACGATAGGAATCAACTGCGCTAGCCTTGGCATAGGGTTGAGCTCTTCCCCTTTAGTTGTTGCATTGACGCACAGGAATTTCCCGCTTTCCTTCAAGCTGCTGAGCGAACACATCCCTAAATTTTTTAAATTCCTTAAACTATTAGTGATGAATAGAACTGGAACACCGTATTTTCTCGTGTTTTGAAAGCAAGCCGGGCGAAACCCTACTGTTTGAGAAAACACAATCAACACTACTGACGTCTGATTTCTGAGGTTGCAGTTGACGCGAATAATGGGGAGAAATTTCTTCAGTGAAGAAAAAATCACAGCAACTCGATAATGTGAACTACACACGAAAGGCGGGAACGCGCCAGCGTATTAGAGCAGAAGCTGGCCGCGACACGCATACCAATCAGGACGTCGATTAGGCACATTTCCACTGCGTGGCACACCCGATCGATGCGGCTTGATTGGTCGTTTTCGCTCCCACCTGCTGATGCTGGCCACATTAACGACTGTTGACAAAAATGCAAGCAATAATGGAGTCCCTCATGCTTTTTTCACAGCGGTAAGTGTGTCAGTCGTTGTAGGAGTTCTATTGCTTTAATTCGCCTACTTCTGGAAAAATTCGGAAACCACCACCGTTGCGATAGATACTCTTCTCTATTACGAAAAATTGAAGGAACTCACTTGGGCAGTCTCCAAGCTCAGGAACCCATCTGCCACTCACACATACAGCTTTGGGTGATCTTAAAAGTCAGCTGATATGTCGTGATCGCAATCGGAAAATCTTCGAAAAATTACCCATTGATGACTGGACCAGTTTCGCAATAAGGCCTCGTTACGGAACCATTCCGGTAATCCACCCCGTTCCAAATTCCGTGCCTTCCTACACGTGGGATGTTGGGCATGTTGGGCATGTCATAGGTGATATCACTGTACATGGGCGAAGGCCGTTTTTCCTTAGGCATATCGAATAGCGTTTCGAAAAGTCCGTCGCAACCTGAATTGAATATATCCTGATAGCTAGCTGTGCTAATCCACTGAACCACGTAACAGAGGTGTTCATTAGATCAAACTAGAAATTTTATCAACTAGCTGTAGATATCGCTGAAAAGTTGTCTAAATCAACACAGCTACCGTTATTTCGCACCTCGTCGCGCTCTCTAGGTCTAGATTTCTGCGCATTTTGCTTTTGTGCGCCAACAATTTCAAAATAACGTACTCTACCGCAGCCAAAAATTACCAAAATTCATAGGCTCGTTAAGGGGCACATATATTTTGCGAAACTTTGCACCATTTTCAAACAAAAAATTGGAAACCATAAGTGCAAAATTAACAAAATTAAGGTAATGTTTGCAACTTTCTATGGCTCCTAAACAACTCTTGCAAGTCCATCTCGCTTTTGCTAATTGGAGGAGGTCATTATTTTTCTGAAGCTTAGCCCAAGTACCAGAATACGTGAAAAGTCTCAGGAAAAAAAAGAAAACACATTACCACATCTCTCTTGCCGCAGAGAATTTGCGGTCAAATGACCAGACGTGCAGGTGTAGTTGTGATTTCCTGGAAGGAGAAATCATAATCACCGTGCTGCGGTAATTCTATAAACGAACTAACTTCTAATAGGAGCATTTCTTTCAGATTGACAAGACGCAAAGAGAATAATTTAAAAATGCGACCAACTTACCTCTTCCACATATCAATTCTACCGTCGTTCCGTTTCTTGCTGCCTTTCTTTCCTTTCCGTTGACTAGCATTCCAGTGTAGCCTTTGTCTCTCTCTTCATCGGTGAATTTGCAGCGCACTAAATTCCAAGCGATAATCCTTAATTGAACGCGTAGAATCTTAGTGCTATGCAGTTATAGGATTAATCGGACCTAAGAAAGGTCCAGCTAAAAATAGCAAAAACTTGCTTGATCTAAATTAATCTTTTGCACACGTTCTTGCATTTACTTTCACTAACAAATAAAAAACCACTTGTGTAGACGTCGAGTTTCCAACAAAACTGACGTAGAGTCGGCGAATTTAAAATAAGCATATATGTAGTGGCTGAGAATCGTTACCAGATGTATTTGATCACGCTCTATGTAAGCTCTGTCTAATCTTAAGCTGCCTTGTTTGGCAAAAGCTAGGGTAACCAGGTTGTCTGTTATAAGGGGTTTGACGGGCGACATGCCCAAGGAGATAGGACTTCAACGTGAACAAGCCTCTATCCTGATAGAATCATGCCGACAATGATGGCCGTCACCTCTCCTCACATTCTGAAACTCCAGCTTCTAGCGTTGGGGCGAGCTTCAAATCCCCTGCTAGGGATGACGTAGAGTTTCCTTACTCAGGATATTCTGAATGAGAGAAAATATACGTAAAACATACGGTTTGCAGCGTTGATGAAGGTGAGGAAGCCTAAAACGAGGAAAAGGCGATACATTACTCTGTCGCGAATTCGCGAGAGGCCGGGTGGTTCCTGCTCCTGAAAGTGTAGAACATCACAAAGCATTTAGCGTTCTACCGCCTGCCAAACGCCCGATCTCGGCTTCACTATCACTAAATCTCGAAAGTGGAAAGGCTGGCTGCAGCGGTTTGCTGCTTCTTTTTGGATCTTTGTGGTTTTATTTATTGGAAAAACTGCTTTAAAACTGTATGGAATAGCATTATGAGGAAGGCAGTTGGTGCTAGGCCAATGCACCCTCATCGCAATGTGCGATTACCACTCCTAAGTGTCTAATCTAGGTCTCTGGTCTAGCTTCAGTCTGTCCACTGATTCAAACTTTGCCATATAGGAATAAATGGATAGTAGTCAGAAGAATTGGTTTGGACGCAGATGAGTATTAAGTCTTCAGACATTCGTTGCACAGCGCCAACGACACGCCTTCTGAGTACAAGCCCTCCCGAATCGACGATGCTGACACAGATTTCGAATCGGAACGCACGCGGTAATTTGGAAACGTCTGAGACAGACGACCCACCGTACGAATGGTATTTTATGTACAGTAGAAAGTGCTCAATCCTTTCATAAGCAGTGAGCCTTCTTCGTTCGATAACGGCTTCTGACGTACTACTACTTAATAAGCTTCGGGTGTTACTTCAATTTTCAAACATAAGGGAGAAATTAAAAAGTAAATAAAAATAAAAAACGACAATTAATTTTTATCAGATATTGTGTGAAATCCATAATTTGCAAGGCCGCGTGGAGTCACAATTTAAGGGGCAAAGAATGCCGCGTGCCCACAGACTTAAAGCTTGTCGATCAAGTCCTGTGCCCACTAACCAAACCTGTTGGGAAGGTGCACTTTCTATTGCAATAATAGTTGAATTGCTGTTTAAATACGAATAAATCTAGGATCAGTAAGACAGATTGCAACGTCGAGGTACCGGAAAAGCGGCCTCAGGGGCGACCAAAGCAGCGTTGGTTGGACACGCTGCATCAGGACTTGAATGGGGATGGGATGCCCGAGGTTAGACATTCGACGCTTTGATTTAAAAAAAAACACACCCCGATCCGATCGGGGTGGTGGAAGCAACACATCAAAGGCACAGACACCGCCAGTAGTCGGGTGAACGCTAAAGAAGAAAAAGGAGAAGGAGGAGAAGAAGAAGTAGAAGAAGAAGAACAAGAGGAAGAAGGAAAAGAAGAAAAAATGTTCTGGACCAGTGAACGTACTAATCTGTGAAAAAAAACAACAATTCTTCAACAATTCTTTTTGTCGGTGCATCTCGCGGTGCATTTAGAAGATTAGATTGGATAGAAGAGTAGAGCTTTTATGCTCATTCAAATTGTGTTCACATTTCTGCTGAAGGCGTACTATATAGAAGTGTTTTATTTAAAAAATTAACAAAAAGTGACTCCTCTTTTTTACAAGGTGTCTATCTTGAATTTAGGTACGATACGACGAGCACGGTTTTTAATGAAAAATTTTATGTTTAAAGAAAATATGATAGGAGTCCTGTAATTCTCCGTAGTAGTCACCACATAGGTTCACAGTACAGTAAACGGTAAAGGCTAATGTTAATTGATCTCATTGATGTGACTTGAGATGTCTGGAAAGACCCCTGTGTTGGAAGGTTGTTGTTGGCCTATACGGAAAGTACAAATCAAGAACCTTGCATTGGGGTGCAGACGACAGCCGGCACCTCTTCCTACTGGGCTATCAAGCGTACAATACACTGCTAGGGATATTTTGGAGGAAGGTTTATAGCACGATTTGCGTGAGGAGGGTCGCTTGATGTAACAACGCGGATGTAGTGGCCCAGCGTCTCATCCTGCCGTTCCAGCTTTTATTCTGTTCGTCTTTGGTTATGTACATCCCTGCGCTCTGATTTGACATGGCTTCTCTTCGCTGAAGCAAATTTGTCCAGCTTTGCGCTGTCAGTCTTTCATGCGTCGATTTGACGACAGTGCGCGGAGCTGTGCTGATATTGCCATGAATCGTTCTTTCTTCAAACAGACGCCGGCGGTTCCGCTCAGTGTGAGTTTGCATTGACATGGTAGCGGGCACTGTTTCAGCTTTTCAGTGCAACAGAAACGGTTGGCGTTCTCTGCAATTCTCAGCAATAGTAGATGTAGTTCGAGCACAGCACACTCACAAGGAGAGCCTCCAAAGTGGCGGTGAGCTTTTGCGATGCAATTTTCACAGGATGTAGGATACTTAGCAGAAAAGCGTCAATTTTCGGTATCATGCCATAGACCCAAGAATGACGACGGAACGCTTTCTTAGCCCGTGCATGGAGGGTCATGGTGTAGAGACGTCCTTTAGCGACTGCCTACTCTTCCATAAAGCCGAAATTATAAATAGCTCACAGTCTCTCTGCATAAGAGATTTTCACACAATTTTTTAAAAAATTTCTGCCCTTGTTACAAAGTGACTGTTTTGACTTGGGATATGTTTTAAGCCGCCATTCGTGAGCTAAGCAGACTATTCGCATAGTTTGGCAACCCACAGTTAGGTTGGCTTCGCGAGCCAGATACACGTTGCTGGAGCATCCGGAGATGTTCCTGACGTTGAGCGAGAAGGGCCCATCAGAAGCTCGTTTGGAGTTATTATTGACGATAGCCTCATTCTCCAGTCAAGTTCACTCTGTCTTAAGAAAGACCTATTCGAGCTTGCTCTCTATTCATCAAAATGTGAAGTGCTCATCTGAAGGTGTACTGTTCGCTGGTATGGAGTCCCCACTCAAGAAAGGATGTCAACAAAATTGAAAAGTACAGCAAGTGTTCGCTCGCCTTTTTGACACATACTGGCACTTACCAGTGGTAAGCAGAATATCCCAAGCTACCTCCAAAGGCTTTTCGTCTTTAGACTAGGACGCTGGAGGAAATGCGAGTAGGTTTGGGCCTGACCTTTTCATTTCGAATTTTCCGCAGGGAACTCAGTCTAATGCCAAGTAAGTACTGGGTGTTAAAGCCTACCATGTGGGTTTAATATTCACTATGCGAAGGTTTAAAGAAAGAGATACACCATGATGTTTGACAACGTTTTTAACAGATGTGCAAGGTGGCTCCAGTTGCTCCCACCAGAGGTAGTTCACGCTACGAGCGGCTGTGCATTCAAGAGCAAACTGGATTAATGCATAGAATTGTCTTCACAGTCTTTAGCCTCAACCAACATTGACTTCTGTCCGACCATGAAGTTCTGAACTCTTGTCCTCTTTTCTCCCTTAAGCCGCTCAACGCTTATCTCTTCCTTTGATTTCATTGTGTTATTTGTTCTTTTTATACATCATCGCCTTTTGGCATTAGTTTTAAACGTTTTATTCATTGATGATAGCAGTCCATGTTTCCATGCATTCCATTAATTTCCCTCATAGTAAGTGGTGTCACACAATATGTAACGCTATGCAACCCTCGCTGTCTAAATGGGTTACTATCGCCGCAGCCTGCATCCCGCTAGGGTGCATAACGTTCGTATCGGCTGGTTGTAGGCGCCGCGGCCGCGCGCCCAGGTGGCCATACCTGCGGCGTCATTCCCTGCTCGCCCTCCCAGCTCACGCTGTAATACCCGTCGCGAGCGTGGCATACAACGGCCCGACTGATGAGCGGAACACGCAGGTCGACCACATTTTCTGGGAGTGCAATCAACAGGATGTTCAGGGAATTTACAAAGCCAAAGGTACATGTTGGTGTGAAACAAACATAGCTTTACATCAGAATTTCGAGCTCTATCTAATGAGCTCTACCTCAAACTTATCAATGCTGCCGTTGATGAGATATTCTTCAAATTTAAAACTGAAAAATAATTCTTCGCACCTGCGACGAACTGTGAAGGGTATGTTTCTAGGCTGAAATTTCACACAGAATTCAAATACGTCGTCTAATACCTTCTAGAGGAGCTATCTTTTGAAGAAAAATTGTGTGCATCACACCGTTTTGGACATGTCTCCAAACCAACATTCTACGCAGAACTCAATCACGAAATTTGTATCCTATCCTATTACATACAAAAGAGTTGTGTGTAATTTTTGTATATATATATATATATATATATCATTCAAGCGGTCTGGAACTTTAGCCGTGGGGGTAGTCGAAATCTCTGAACACGAATCTGAAGTTCGTTTTTAAAGTTTTAATCGCCATCAACCGATATTGATCAAATTATCGATTCTATGTGGATGTCAATCAAGCGGTGCGAAACTTCAGCCCTCGGGGTAATCGCGGGCTCTGAACACATATAGTCTTTCATTGCCCTCGGAAGCAGCCCGCAGAATTCGCAGGGTCTGAACCGTGAATGTGATTAGCAGCAGGGGTATGCGCAAATGAAATTTCAAATGTCCTAAATCGTAAATCGTAATTACGAAAAAAACTGTCGTAAATAGTAAATCGTAAACGGTAAATCGTAAGAGTCACCTTACCTGCAGTACAGCACAAGTAGCTTTCCAGAGTGTCCTTGTCTGCTAATGTTAATCAGATGTGATTCAATATTTATTTGTCGTATTGTTTTCAGCTCAGGATGAACAGTCTCTTACCAAGATATTTCCTTTTTTTCACGCCTTCTTGATATCAAAACATCTTTCAAATATAACTTTACATGTTTCAAGGAAGTCGAAAAGACTGTAGATTCAAAATCTTTACTTTAGCCTATGCACGGTATATACCTCCCGCCAGCGCTCATCCACACCCTGGCGCGGCTCTTCACACGTTACCTGTCGGAGTGCAAGGTTCCATCTCAGTGGAAGACCAGCAGGACCGTCTTGCTGTACAAGAAGGGAGACGTGCACGACATTGGCAACTATCGCCCGATCTGCCTGTTGCCCGTAGTCTACAAGCTGTTCACTCGAGTCATCCTGAATAGGATTAGTAGAACGCTGGACGAAGGACAGCCATGCGAACAAGCAGGATTTCGGAGAGGATTCATCACGATCGACCACATACACACCATTACGAAGCTCATCGAAGTGTCGCGAGAGTACAAGCTGCCGCTGTGCCTTACGTTCATCGACCTGAAGAAGGCATTCGACTCTGTCGAAACTGAAGCGGTCATCGAAGCCCTGCTCACTCAGGGCGTTCCTACTCAGTACATCAGAGTCCTTCGAGAGCTGTACAGTGGATTCACGACCAACATCTCACCATTCTACAACGACGTGGTCGTCGACGTGAAGAGAGGGGTTCGGCAAGGGGATACCATATCCCCGAAGCCCTTCAGCGCCACCCTCGAAAACGTTATGCGCGAACTAGAATGGGAAGACATGGGAGTGAAGGTCGACGGTCGGCAACTAAATCATCTTCGCTTCGCTGACGACATCGTGCTCATAACACCGAGCATCAGCCAGGCGGAGCGAATGCTGGCCGACTTCGATCGTGTATGTGGGAACGTTGGAGTGCAGCTGAATCTTACGAAGACGATGTTCATGAGGAACGGATGGGTTTCTGATGCCCCATTCTCGCTCAACGGAACGAACATCTCCGAATGCTCCAGCTATGTGTATCTGGGTCGCGAAGTCAACATGGCCAACGACCTAGCACCAGAGCTGAGCAGAAGGAAAAGAGCGGCTTGGGGAGCTTTTAAGAGCGTCGAAGAAGTCGCGAAGAAGACGAAGAACGTCCGACTCCGTGCCCACCTATTCGACTCCACTGTTCTTTCTGCCCTAATGTACGCCTCAGAGACCTGGGCTATACGAGAGCAGGATGAACGCGCGATCAGCGTCGCGCAGCGTGGAGTCGAGAGGACGATGCTCGGAGTGACGCGACTCACGCAAGTGAGAGAAGGCCTCCGGAGTTCCGAGCTTGGCCGACGTTCGAAGATCAGAGACGCTGTCGCGTGGGCCAAGTTGTCGAAAATTAGGTGAGCTGGCCACGTAATGCGCTTCGCAGACACACGCTGGACGAGAGCCATCACCGACTGGATTCCGCGGGATGTCAAAAGAACACCAGGACGCCCACCAACGCGTTGGTCGGACTTCTTCGTTAAGGCCCTGAACGACCGATACGACGCTCTTCGTGTCCCTCGAGCGAGGAGGATCCATTGGACCACTCTGGCACGCGACAGGGACGAATTGAGACGCTGCTGGCACCCGCTCGAGCAATTCGATGATCAACGGGACGGCAGGTGATACAGGTGATGCACGGTATTCCAACAAAAAGCCTGCATCATTTGAACACCCATTAAAATCCTAATTCACAATTTATATGTTGTTACAGGATGTTTTGTTGCGATAAAAACTCTTGTGCCAGGCGGGACTCGAATCCGCATCTTCCGGGCAGCGATGTTCGCCTTACACAACCGACCGCACGTAACATCCGCGATATCCTCGAGGTCTGTCAGCACCCACCACGTGATACTGCATGTTGTTACAGGATGTTTTGTTGCGATAAAAACTGGCGCAAGAGTTTTGATCGCAACAAAACATCCTGTAACAACATATAGCTACTCTACCAGGCTTATGCAAATGTGTTCAAGCATTGTTACTAGTGAGGTCTTCAGCTTAACCGGCTGCATGCTGATATCAGCGGCCGGCCCATCCCGTATCACGGGTGGGTGCTGACAGACCTCGAGGATATCGCCGATGTTACGTGCGCTCAAACAGCGCCGGTGGTGTAAGGCGAACATCGCTGCCCGGAAAGCAGAAGATGCGGGTTCGAGTCCCGCCTGGCGCAAGAGTTTTGATCGCAACAAAACATTCTGTAACAACATATAGCCACTCTACCAGTTGCTCCAGGCTTATGCAAATGTGTTCACAATCTATGTTTAGATTGGGTATAAATCTAGGATTTAGCAGAAAAATAGCAAAAAAGTCGTTGTCAAAACTAGAAAAAAATCATTTCACCACTGACCAAAAAATTCATTTTCAAAAACAGCAACTTCTCGTGTTATAATCCAACAAACATACTGAGTCGGACGACGTGGTTGCGGCAATCGCATTGATTGAACGCATAGCGCGATCCCACCGTGTGACGCACCGAAACATCTCCGCTTTTCTACATTTTGGAATATTCCCATAGTATAAGCATAAGAAAGCTTGCCCGGCGGAATTGTATAACTACAACTCTTGGGCGACTTCTGTATTCGCTTCTAAATGGGACGTTTATCGTATTCCTTGAGGCAACCTTCTCGAGGCATTCAGTTTGATTCCATAGAACAGCCAATTTCGATTTAGAGTGTATTTTGCCGACTTAAAGGTAACCTCATTTGAGTTGTGAGTTGGGAAGAACGCGGTTTAAGCTAAAAGATGTTCAGTTTCAGTTTGCCAAAGTCCAATCTTAGACGCAGCAAGTGAAAAGTGTGTATGGACCGCTGCAGGAAGGTATAATAATTACACATCCACTGCCTAATGAGAGGGCACCAATAAGCACAACGTGAGACTCGAACTCAGATGCTCTGAGGCCAGGTCCATTGAGATCGATGGCAGTGCGCTTGTTCGAGTGACAGACTTCAAGTGCCTTGGTTCTGTAATCGCGTCTAATGGTCTGACGTTTGAAGTTAAGTCACGCGTGAGCGCAGCGTGGTCCAAATCCAAGGCACGCGATGACAGGCGTTATATGCGACACGAACATACTGCAACGCCTTAAATCGCAGATTTATAGAAACATCGTCCGACCAGTAGCGGTGTATGGAGCTGAGTGCTGGCCTGCAACTAAGGAGGTTGAGACTCGCCTCAGCGTAATGGAAACGGAAATGCTGCGCTGGACGGCTGGTGTTACGCGTCTGGACCGCATTCACAACGACGAAATAGATCAGAGGTTCCAAGTCGCTCCAATTGCTTACAAGTTACGTGGAGCTCGCCTTCGGTGGTATGGCCACCTACTTCGCGCTAGTGATGAAACTGTTCGGAAGATTGGTCTTAACATAGATGTGCCCGGAAAGCGGCTTAAATGGCGGCCGAAGCAGCGTCGGTTTGATGCATTGCATATGGACATGAACGTGGCTGGTATCCACCCCGATCAAGCATTTGGTCGCGCAAAGTGGCGTCACTCGAGGAAGAAGAAGAGCGTCATATCATCCGTTCAGAAACTCCTTGAGGAGGAGAGCCCAACGTTTTGGTGTTCTTGACTCTTGACATCCCTCGAGTCCAGTCGGTGATGGCTCTCGTCCAGTGGGTGTCAAAGAAGTGCATTACGTGACCGGCACACCTAATTTTCGACGACATGGACTCTGTTACAGCGTCTCTAATCCTCGAACATCGACGAAGCCCCGCACTCTGGAAGCTTTCGCAATGTTGCGTGAATTGTGTCACACCTAGTATCGTCCTCTCGATTCCCTGCTGCGCAATGTTGCTCGCGTCTTCATTCTGCTTTCGCATAGCCCATGTTTCTGAAGCAGATGTTAGGAAGAACAGTGGAGTCAAATGTCGAATAGGTGAGCACTATACATAGCACGATCGAACATCTTCGGATAATTGGATGAATCGGAAAATGGGAATTTCGCGGACCTCGGATTTTTGGATGATTCGGATAATGGCAATTTCGCGGATCCGGATATCCGAATAGTATATCCCACTCTTTACGCAAGATGCAGTTTAACAACAACAGCAACAACAACAATCATGTATCGATAGACTCTCACTTCTTATCAAGGAATGAAACATCAGGACTTCACACATTATTTCGTTACACATAAAATTTGCGAACTTTCCGAGTGTCATTATGTTTGCTATTTCCATTACTTATTCGATTTCTGAATAAGCGTGCCTTGCTTTCGTCTGTTTTTCATAGCATGTGGAGTGTGGCAGTCATCGACCTGAAGAACGCATTCGACTCTGTCGAAACTGAAGCGGTCATCGAAGCCCTGCTTACTCAGGGCGTTCCTACTCAGTACATCAGAGTCCTTCGAGAGCTGTACAGTGGATTGAATTGAATTAAGGTTTATAATACATTATGTTTGATCACGCTGCCTCTATTCAATAGTCTCCCTCACGCTCAGAGATGACGGACCTCAGGAACTTATTACAAAAGGATAAGGATTGCGTGGTTCAGCAATGATTCATCTTTAAATGAGGAGGTCAACAGTTACTACCTGTTATATTAGGCGCAGCAACGATTATCCTGATTTTCAACTCGAAATGATGATGGGCAACCAGTACTTACCTCTTCCTGTTTGCAAGTTTGTAGGCGAAGGGTGAGAGGGTGGTGGAAGATCGTGTATTTCCTTTAGTCGTAAATAGTTTCGATACCGGTAGGAATGCTCTAAGATAATTTTGTCAAGAAAAAAGGGCGCAAAGTCAAATTACACAAGAAATAGCCTAACGCAGTTCACAAATGAGGGAGGACACACCAGTGTTTACCAATAATTTTAATTTCGAGCAGCACGAAGCGCGGGATGGGCTGCTGTACATGGTGGGCCCCGACCCAGTTTGCTCCGAATATTATACAGTGTGAAATGGCGAAGTACCTATCAGAGTACGTGCTTTACCCCTTCTCTCACTGTCCCACGGCAGCTCGACATATTTGAAGAAAATGATGCCAAGATTGACGTAGCCCTCGTTATTGACTTCATTACTACACTATTTCACAGTGTGACGCGAAAAGGTATGACACAGAACAGCAGCGTGCCCACCGCGGAATTCCACTTGAATGTGTTTTTGTCCGAGTGCGCGATTTCAGAACGGAGCAACGAAATTGAACGGGTACCCCGTTTTACTCGAATCATCGCATTTCTCCAGGGTCCGGATAATTGGATGATTCGGATAATGGCAATTTTGAAGACCACGGATTTCTGGATGATTCGGATACGAGCAATTTCACTGGAGCCGGATAATTGGATCGTTCTGACAGGAAAATCCGAATCCGATATTTGAAAATGATTCATTCTGATCCAATGCTTAGTGGGCAAGGAGTTAGACGTTCTTCGCCTTCTTCACATCTTCGACGCGCTTGACAGCACTCCGAGCCGCTCGTCTCTTCCTGCCCAGCTAGGACGCTGGTCGTGTTGCCTTTTCGCACTCGGAGGTATTCGTTCCGTTGAGAATGGCGCATCGGAAACACGAAGCAGTGCACGTTGGCGCGTAGGTCGGAAAAGACAAAATGCCTTGACAAAGGCACCGTTGTTTGTCCATCCGTCACGATCGTATTACAACAACACCTTGTTCTCTTGTTCTGCTGTCAGCTTCCTGTTGTAGTACGCACCTAAAACTCTTCTAATTTGTTCAGATCACTGAAGAGGAACTAACAGTGAACAAATTCTTTGTTAATACGCTGTGGCATGATACCACTAAAGTGCGTGGTATGCCTCAAACCATTAAGCCTGCGGGTAGCGCATTCTGTTTTTGCGAGAACAAGACAAACGGAATGAGGCGCTCCTCCTAATCTCCACGAGTATATCGCCAATTTCTTACTGGTTAGTCCTCCCCACAAACTCTCGTTGATTACGACTTTGTACTTAAGATAGGAGGAAAGTTACCTGGTCACGAAAACGTTTTTCCTTCGTAGTCATTTGCAACTTTTTGTCACTGGAAGATATTCCTCCTTTTTCACAGCGATATTAATAATTTTTAATGAGTTTTTTCGCACCAGACTGCTACTGTAAAAATTTACCATGTGTACAGGCGGTTCAGTGGCAGACACTTTATCCGACAAAGCAAGCCTCGATCAAGAAAGCCGCCGTTTATATGCTCTAGCGACATTAACAGGTAAATATTACACAGCAAAAAGAATGGGTCTAGGCTAACACATCGCAATTTCGCAATTCCTTGCGACACTCGCGGGGGGAGCAAAATCTCATTAACAACCAAGCAACACCAAAACTAAGGTGGAATAAACAAATCACTGTTTAGGTCCACATTCCATAATGGGAAGACGATCTTTAGGACCTTGATGCTATTTTGTAAGTTTTTGAATGTACGTGGTTTTAGTTCACTGACACTTATGGCAACTAATATTTGGGTGCAGGCCAATGAGGGGACGAACTTTCAACGGTAGGTCCGTTGTACCCTTCGCCCCTCTGGCGTATCCACCCCTCCCACCTTCTATGCCTCGTCGAGAGTATAGTGGCTGCATTCCTTTGTACATCATGCAGCATGTCTTTCCGCTTCAACTATTATTCAAATGCGTGTAAAATGAACTTTCTTACTGGGATTGCACCAGTATCTGCCTTTTTTAAAGTTCTTTGAAGACGCTAGAGAAACCGATGCGTTCAGTGCTTCACATTAAGTTCTGCTGCCAATTTGTTACGTCTGTACCCTAGCGAAAAGTGGATGGTCGTAAGAATCGGTGGCAGAACTTTATTCAGCAGCAAAAAAACCATACAATAAAAACATGCTATTTATATACCACCCCCTAGGATGCAAGTCAGTGATGCGATAATCAAGGCTGATTAATCGCCATCTTATTCGTGCACAACAAATTTATGGGCAGGGCACGGGCTCTGGTTTCCACTTCCCGTTGTCACATTCGAATTCCTGGACATGATCAGCGGCTGGAAAGAAAACAGTTGTAGCTGTGAATCTGAGCAGCTGCATGGTTTACATACCAGTTGTGGAACTCTCGGCTTTACAGAAACCCCTAGCTTTGACTCGGTGTTGGACCTCGTCTTCGTTAACGTTGCGCACGATAGGAATCAACTGCGCTAGCTTTGGCATAGGGTTGAGCTCTTCTCCTTTAGTTGTTGCATTGACGTACCGGAATTTCCCGCTTTCCTTCAAGCTGCTGAGCGAACACATCCCTAAATTTTTAAATTCATTAAACTACTAGTGATGAATAGAACTGGAACACCGTATTTTCTCGTGTTTTGAAAGTAAGCCGGGCGAAACCCTACTGTTCGAGAAAACACAATCAACACTACTGAGTCTGATTTCAGAGGTTGCAAGGGTTTCAGTCGTTATAGGAGCTCTATTTCTTTAGTTCTCCTACTTCTGGAAAAACCCGGAAACCAGTACCGTTGCGACAGATACTCTTCTCTATTAGGAAAAATTGAAGGAACTCACTTGGGCAGTCTCCAAGCTCAGGAACCCATCTGCCACTCACACATACAGCTTCGGGTGATCTTAAAAGTCAGCTGATATGTCGTGATCGCAATCGGAAAATCTTCGAAAAATTACCCATTGATGACTGGACCAGTTTCGCAATAAGGCCTCGTTACGGAACCATTCCGGTAATCCACCCCGTTCCAAATTCCGTGCCTTCCTACACGTGGGATGTTGGGCATGTTGGGCATGTCATAGGTGACATCACTGTACATGGGCGAAGGCCGTTTTTCCTTAGGCATATCGAATAGCGTTTCGAAAAGTCCGTCGCAACCTGAATTGGATATATCATGATAGCCAGCTGTGCTTGCTACTCCACTGAATCATGTAACAGAGGAGTTTATTAGTTCAGACTCGAAAGTTCTTCAACTGGCTGTAGGTATCGCTGAAAAGTTGTCTAATTCATCACAGCTACCGTTATTTCGCACCTCGTCGCGCTCTCTAGGTCTAAGATTTCTGCGCATTTTGCTTTTGGGCGCCAACAATTTCAAAATAACGTACTCTACCGCAGCCAAAAATTACCAAAATTCATAGGCTCGTTAAGGGGCACATATATTTTGCGAAACTTTGCACCATTTTCAAACAAAAAATTGGAAACCATAAGTGCAAAATTAACAAAATTAAGGTAATGTTTGCAACTTTCTATGGCTCCTAAACAACTCTTGCAAGTCCATCTCGCTTTTGCTAATTGGAGGAGGTCATTATTTTTCTGAAGCCTAGCCCAAGTACCAGAATACGTGAAAAGTCTCAGGAAAAAAAAAGAAAACACATTACCACATCTCTCTTGCCGCAGAGAATTTGCCGTCAAATTACCGGACGTGCAGGTGTAGTTGTGATTTCCTGGAAGGGGAAATCATAATCACCGTGCTACGGTAATTCTATAAACAAATTAACTTCTAATAGGAGCATTTCTTTCAGATTGACTACACTCAAAGAGGATAATTTAAAAATGCGACCAACTTACCTCTTCCACATATCAATTCTACCGTCGTTCCGTTTCTTGCTGCCTTTCTTTCCTTTCCGTTGACGAGCATTCCAGTGTAGCCTTTGTCTCTCTCTTCATCGGTGAATTTGCAGCGCACTAAATTCCAAGCGATAATCCTTAATTGAACGCGTAGAATCTTAGTGCTATGCAGTTATAGGATTAATCGGACCTAAGGAAGGTCCAGCTAAAAATAGCAAAAACTTGCTTGATCTAAATTAATCTTTTGCACACGTTCTTGCATTTACTTTCACTAACAAATAAAAAACCACTTGTGTAGACGTCGAGTTTCCTACAAAACTGATGTTAGAGTCGGCGAATTTAAAATAAGCGTAGATGTAGTGGTGGCTGCGAATGGTTACCAGATGTATTTGATCACGCTCTATATAAGCTCTGTCTAATCTTAAGCTGCCTTGTTTGGCAAAAACTATGGTAACCAGGTTGTCAGTTATAAAGAGTTTGACGGGCGACATGCCCAAGCAATGGAGATAGGACTTGAACGTGATCAAGCCTCTATCCTGATCGAATCATGGTGACAATAACGGCCGTCACCTCTCTACACACTCTGAGATTCCAACTTGCAGCGTTGGAGCTTGAAATTCCCGTGCTAGGAATGACGTGAGAGTTTCCTTGCTCAGGATATTCTGAATGAGAGAAAATAAATATACGTAAGACATACGGTTTGCAGCGTTGATGAATGTGAGGAAGCCTAAAACGAGAAAAAGGCGATACATTACTCTGTCGCGAGTTCGCGAGAGGCCGGGTAGCTCCTGCTCCTGAAAGTGTAGAACATCACAAAGCGTTTAGCTTTCTACCGCCTGCCAAACGCCCGATCTCGGCTTCGCTATCACTAAATCTCGAAAGTGGAAACGCTGGCTGCAGCGGTTTTACTGCTTCTTTTTGGATCTTTGTGGATTTATTTATTTGGAAGAACCGCTTTGTGTTCAATCCTTTTATAAACAGTGAGTCTTCTTCGTTCGATAACGGCTTCTGACGTAGTACTGCTATATAAGCTTCGGGTGGTACTTCAATTTTCAAACAAATAAGGGGAAATTGAAAAGTAAATAAAAATAAAAAATGACAACGAATTTTCATAAGATATTATGTGAAATCCATAACTTGCAAGGCCGCGTGTAGTCGCAATTTAAGGGGCAAAGAATGCCGCGTGCACACAGACTTAAAGTTTGTCGTTCAAGTCCTGTGCCCACTAACCGAGCCTGTCTGGAGAGGTGCACCTTTTTCTTCAATAATAGTTGAATTGCTGTTTAAATACGAATAAATCTTGGATCAGTAAGACAGATTGTAACCTCGAGGTACCGGGAAAACAGCCTCAGGAGCGATCGAAGCAGCGTTGGTTCGACACGTTGCATCAGGACTTGAATGCAGCTGGTATACCCGTGGTCAGGCATTCGACGCTTTGATTTAAAAAAACACACCCCGATCCGATCGGGGTGGTGGAAGCAACACATTAAAGGCACGGACACCGCCAGTAGTCGGGTGAACGCTAAAGAAGAAAAAGAAGAAGGAGGAGAAGAAGAGGTAGAAGAAGAAGAGGATGAGGAAGAGAGAGAAAAAGAAGAAAATGTTCTGAACCAGTGAACGTACAAATCTCTTGGGAAAAAAAACATTTCTTCAACAACTCTTTTTGTCGGTGCACCTAGAGGATCAGATTGCATAGAAGAATAGAGTTTTTATGCTCATTCTAATTGTGTACACATTTCTGCTGAAGGCGTACTATGTAGGAGTGTTTTTATTCAAAAAAGGTTATTTCCCTTTTCTATAAAGTGTCTATCTTGAATTTAGGTACGATACGACGAGTACGGTTTTTATTGAAAAAATTCATGTTTAAAGAGAATATGACAAAGTCCTTTAATTCCCAGTAGTTGTTATCTCATTAGGTTCATGGTACAGTAAATACAGTAAACGGTAAAGGCTACTGTTAATCGATCTCATTGATGTGATTTTAAGTTCCTTTTAACATGAGAGTCTGCGATCAGCCCAACCTTTCTTCATTGATGGAAAGGTTGGCCCAGTCGCGAGTTGAGCATAGAAACGATAAAGGTGTGCCCGAAACAGTGCCACTCGAATAATTTAAGGGACAAAGGACTAAGCTCGGCGCTACGCAATTTCTTTTGGGATGCGCCACGCATCCTACTTCTTCGTGATATCGTGGAGTCGATGTGAGTGCGAATTTGGCCATACAGTAACTTGCGATGGCCAATTGAAGATCTAGTTCAGTTTTTCACCCTTCTCAGAGAAGTCTGGTAAGACTCCGGGGGTTGGAAGGTTCTTGTTGGTCTATACGGAAAGCACAAGTCAAGAACCTTGCATCTTGTACAGATGACAGCCGACACCTCTTCCTACTGAGCTACAATAAACTGCTAGGGAAATTTTGGAGAAAAGTTTATAACACGATTTGGGTGAGCAGGGTCGCTTGATGTAGCGCAACACGGAGGTAGCGGCCCAATGTTTCATCCTGCCGTTCCAGCTTTTATTCTGTTCGTGTTTGGCTATGTACATCCCTGCGCTCTGATTTAACACTGCTTCTCTTCGCTGAAGCAATTTCGTCCAGCCTTGCACTGTCAGTCTTTCATGCATCGATTTGACGACACTGCTCAGTGTTAGCTTGCATTGACATGGTATCCGGCACTGCTTCAGCTTTTCAGTGCAACTGAAACGGCTGACGTTTTCTGCAAATCTCAGCAATAGTCGATGAAGTTCGAGCACATCTCACAGACAAGGAGAGCCTCTGGCGGTGAGCTTTTGCGATGGAAAAGCTCATAGGCAGAGGGTGTGATGTAGGGTCCCGTGTGGGCAGTCCAAAACCATAGTTACTTTTTCGGTATGCTCTTTGTAGTCGGAAAAAAGCGTGTGGACTCGTGAGCGCGAAGTTCATGACGCTCTGCTGCCACGCAGCCAAATGTGGTTGGTTAGCGGAGTGGTAGTGTTGTCGCTCACGGGAGCATGGTCATGGGTTCGATTCCGCAATGCACTGGTGTTTTTGCATTTTGCGATTCATCGTCAATGAGGCCCATTATCCCGTTTCCAGCACATTTTTGAACAAAAACACGGCAACAAATTCCGTTTACGTTCATCGAGCTCTTGAAAGTGGAAAAGTGAGAATTTTTGACTTCCTTGTTAACAAAGTCAAAAACTGATGCCAGAGTCGTGATCAGAAACCCAAGTAACCCCCTTGCACAGTTTGGACGATTATTCTGGCTTACACATGTTTTGTACTAATTGCATTTGAACAGAGATTGATGTAGACGTAGATATATCGCGCACTTGGAGCAATTCTTAACTATCTTGTGTCTCATAGGAAAATTTGGTGGTGCTCCTGGGCTGACAGTAGTGACCAAGAAGAGTATGTACTATAAAGTAAGCATCTCTCAACTAAAATGCATGATTACACCGTCACATTGCAGAAAACCGCAAAAATGCTTTTATTTTTGCAGCGACCGGAGCTCCATCTCTTGCTGGGTCAAGCATTTTCATGCATCTGCAGCCACTGCATACCTAGACGGAAACGCCATTGTTGTTTTTCCTCTTCAAAGTGTATTCTCATCACTGCCGTCAAGTATGCGATCATGTGCAAATAATGCAATGGATGTAGACCCTTTTTGAGAAGGGGCAAGCTCTGCTGATTCATACGAAATTTCGTGAACTTCAAGTGATAGAAGATGGCAACATTGCTCTTTTTCAATGTGCGGATGAAGTCGTGGCTCCAGCTGCCACCCCCTTCACAGGCCCTGCCCATGACGGAATGAGGAAATACCGTATCCTTGTCCACGTAACTACCTGCTTTGTTGAACGTGTTTGATCGCGCTATCGACAACCGCTCATGTGTCGCGGGTATTTTCTCCCCTGCCGGCAGGCATTTTCTTCCCTGACAGCGGACATTTTCTTCCTAGTTTCGGGCATTTTCTCGCACCAAAACAGACGCGGCGCGGTTCGGGCACTTCCTCTCGTAGTCGTCTGAATGACAGGTCATTTCGGCGCGATTGTTTGACTGGCGCGCTCACATCGCACAATGCTGCCCATGTTCGCGATATGTACCAAAAAACTTAAAAGAGAGTCATACTAAATTTTTCAATAACAAAAAATGTTTTAACCCCGTTGTAGTTTCTATTTTAATCTGTAGGACGCTCGTTTTCTCTTGAAGAGGATTAGTTTTGATTTCAGGATTGTCAAACATGCTTAGAAGGGTGTCCAATTTGATTTGAATATTGTGCAGTTTGGTTTGAAAAGTGTCCAATTTGTTTTGAATAATGTGCACTTCAAGGAGAAGATGTCAAATTTGAATTTAATAATAGCATATTTATAATTCCTCTAGCTTGACTTCTTTATTCTTTTTTGGTGGTCAGATCGCTTGTCTGCGGCAGAAAAGCCATTCACGTTCGCATGGTGATTAGCATGCAGATGATTAAAAAACATAAAATGTTCGTTTACTCGACCTGTAAACCTGTGCTCTTTAGAGCGACTTCCTATTTCTCCGCCGCTGCTCACTTCGGATGTCTATTCAGAAACAACATTTATCTTCTTCACAAACCTTCTAACAGTTTTCATGAACACTTACTAAAAAACAGTATGCCATTTTCCGTAATCGCATGTTCGGATGGGTACGAATTTGTCCTGAAAACCGGGAACATCCAGATTAAATTTTTTCCCTTCATGAAATTGACAAAATTTAATCTGGATGGTTACCTACAATACTGGATGGACCTGCGACAAGTCTTCGTCGTCAGAACTTCGGAGGCGGTTCATTAATGGCAGCCACATTCTGCTGCAGCGCAAATCTGCAGCTTAATTTTCCGTCATGTTGTGTGGACAGTCTGCTGCGTCCAACTGTGCTGGAGATTAGCCTTCTTCCTTTCGTGAAAGGCAGGAGGCGGCGGACACATGTGCTGCAGCATCGGACAGAACAGAGATCAGGACTTCGCTGCAGTCCACTTGTCCAAATCGCTGAAAACTTGCACATCGTAACGAAATTCGAGTATTGGACTGACCGCCCAGTACCTCTCCTGACTGCAGCTCAATGGAGAACACGGGGGGCATGTTGGTTCGACGCGTCGAATAACCGATAGTTCTATGACGTGACGGCGTGGCGACAGCATGGGAAAACATCGAAGACAAATCCAGAACCTCTTCGACAGCATGCATTATAGGATGTACGATGTTATAAGCAATAACGCTGAGCCGATGGGCCTTCTAGTTAAATAAAAATTTCGTTTTTTGTAGGTGGATACATACTTTGGAAACAGCCGGTTTTTTCAATGAAGTCTGTTTCTTATGTGAGTTGAAATTTTTTTTTTTTTGAAAGTGAGCTGCTACCTATTTCTGCCCATTGGGAATTTAACTGAGCTAGATCTGGCTTGCAGAGCTGATCGCGTAACGAAAAATGGGCAAATTATGGGGTGGATACATACTTTTGAAACGCACTGTGGGAAGTTCAGCTGACCTAGTGGTGATCTGTTACTTCGTACTTCGTACTTGTACTGTTTTATTGCCACTACTATTAACACAATGCGGGTTCGAGTCCCGCCTGGCGCAAGAGTTTTGATCGCAACAAAACATCCTGTAACAGCATATAGCCTCTCTACCAGCCGCTCCTGGCTTAAGTAAATGTGTTAAAGCATTGTTACTAGTAAGGTCTTCAGCTTAACCGGTTCCATGCTGATATCAGGGGCCGGCCCATCCGGTATCACGGGTGGGTGCTGACAGACCTCGAGGATATCGCGGATGTTGCGTGCGGTCAAACAGCGCCGGTGGTGTAAGGCGAACATCGCTGCCTGGAAAGCAGAAGATGCTTTCCAGGCCCTTCTGAACCCTTGTCCTCCTTTTTTCCCTTAAACCGTTCAACGTTTATGGCCTCTGTTATACTCCCGCGGGAGCATCCGCGGAACGTCCGCGGACTAAGGGTGCACCTCGGACGGCGGGCGTGGCGGGGCGCGGCGATTGGCCAGGTGAGGGATCCCGGCGCGATTCTCGCCCTTCCGCGGATGGTCCCGCGGGAGTATAACAGAGGCCTATCTCTTCCTTCGATTTCATTGTGTTATTTGTTCTTTTTTATACACCATCGCATTTTGGCATTAGTTTTAAAGCTTTCTTCATTGATGATAACAGTCCATTTTTCAATGCATTCCATTAATTTCCTTCATAGTAAGTGGTAGCAAACAATATGTAACACTATGCAACCCTCGCTGTCTAAATGGGTTACTGTCACCGCAGCCTGCATCTCGCTAGCCTGCTTTACCCATCCTGTCGGTTCCACGTGGGAGGTTGGTGTTTCGAAGCTCTGACATGTCCCCATTGTCAAGAAAGGCGACATCAAAGCCAACTGGTGGGGTATTTGCAGGTTACGGCCTATTCATACTTCGCGAGAGCAGCGACAAGAGCGACGAGAGCGCAGCGCGCGCCGTGCGGAAGTATGAACAGGCGAGAGCAGCGATTGGAGCGATAAGAGCGACTGGAGCGACAGCACCGGCGGTCGAGTGTGAACACTTTTCGACGGCGCGCGCTCGGTTTTAATCGATATGCATGTTTTACAGGGGCGACGAGTCGCTCTTGTCGCGAAGTATGAACAGGTCCTTAGGATTGCAGGCTGGGTAGGTAGCAATACTGTAGGCAGTAATTTTGTATGATTTCTAAGCACACTATTTAAAAAAATGGTTTAGAAACAGTTTATGCTATTCAACGTTGTCCATGCGGTATTACTAATTGCTTCTTCCTACATTTCTAGTTGAGCACACCTTTGTTGAGTGTATTGAATAAATAAATAAATAAAAGGATAAAGGATAAAGGACGGCGTTACTCAATCCCTTTTGGAATGCGCCACGCATTCTACTTCTACGGGATGTCGTGGAGGCGATTTAAATGCGCAATTGGCCATACAATGACTTGCGGTGGCCAGCCGATGAACACGTCAGCGCTTTATCCTTCCCAGACAAGTCTGGCACTAATTCACCGACCCTGAAGGGATGGAAGGCTTGGTTGGCCTGTGCGGGAAATCCGTACCAGGAACCTGGTGAGGGTGCAGGTGACAGACAGCGCCTCCTCCGACTGTGCCGCACGCGCCCTGAATAAATAAATAAATAAATAAATAAATAAATAAGTATACCTAATGAAATGTGCGAACTTCTGAGGAAAAAACGCACTAAAATATCACAAGTTGATAAACGTTTAGTTGTGATAAATGATGTTATAATGAAATATAGGGCGCCCTTGGACATGTAGGCGGAGCGAAAGTTCTGCACGTGGCATTCCGGGCAAATTCAGGTGAGGCGCGGAAATTTTGATGTCAAATTAAACACTTTTCGCTGCGAACTTGACACACATGTAACAAAACTGAACATCTTCGAAATCAATATGGTGAAACAAGAGAACGCCTAAATAAACCTTAGATTTGAAAATTTTGCTATAACTTTCGTTAAGAATTAACAATTTATCTGCAAAAAAACAAGAAAAAATGAACTCATAAATTGAAAAAAATGAACTCACAAACAACTTGTCAGAGGTGAGATGTGTATAAAATTTCATTGAATAAAGGAAAAACGGATTAAAATTATTTTTAGATTTATTTTTGCAGCAGTTCTTGAGTGTGCACGAGGAGCGCCATGTACTCTTTCAATACGCAATCTGCGAACCTGATTGATAGTGATATTATTGATATTGATACTGCCTACTTTTTTGCGGTTGATTGGAATCAAATGCAGCGTGCTTGACGAGTGCACGACAGGGTCCGTTCTCTCGGCTCACCGAAAAATTACCATTTCCTACTATCTGACTAAGCGTTTTTGTAGTTAGAAGGATGAAGCTTTTATAAGATTTCATACGCCTTTTAAGGAAAGCCATAGATAATTTAAAAAAAGAAAAATTTTAAAAAGGTGCATAGTATAATTTAGGTCCAGTTTACCTCGAGAAGCGTCCAGTTATACGTGAAAATGTTAAATATGGAAGCAAACTCCAAATTCTGTCATTCCGAAACCGTCTTGAACCATTTACACGGCAAATTAGACACCCTTACAAGCAAGCCTAACGCCTTTTGAAACCAAACTGAACACAATTCAAATCAAAACGAGTTTTTTTCACACTACGCTAGAGAGTCACCGAAAAATGTAGAATAATTTTTTGTTGAAAGAAAATTTTAGTGCGGCTTTCGTTGAAGTTTTAATTCACCTACTCACCAAGTGAACGCATAGCTTGAAGTTTTTTAAATCTCTCATTTTATGGTGAAAAATAATGATTTAAAACTTGCTTTGAAGAGCAGAAAGGCGGCCGTTTTTCAGTATTAGAAGAAGAGGTCGCGCCGTTCCCTCGTTCAAAATGTGGCGATTTTTATTCAATTGATAGCAAAATTTCTGTTTTTATGGAAACTCACACTGGTAAACTTACAGCAAAAACAATCCTAAAACACACACATCCTCACTTTGATGCTTTTTGCAGACAGCACAGGTTTAGATTATTATATGTTCTCTAAAATTGATAATTTTATAAAACTATTAGGCCTCGTTTTTACTTCCGACGCCGAGCGACGCCACGGCATGTAAAGTGCAAAATTGATCGATCGCGCCGCTCAATCAATATGGCTGCTATACGTGGCGTCGCACCGCTCAGCGTCGAACTATAAACGGGGCCTTAGGCCTCTGTTATACTCCCGCGGGAGCATCCGCGGAACGCCCGCGGAGCAATGATGCACGGCGGAGGCGGGCGTGGCGAGGCGCGGCGATTGGCCAGGAGAGGAGTCTCGGCGCGATTCCTGCCCTTCCGTGGATGCTCCCGCGGGAGTATAACTCAGGCCTTACACTCTTTCGGGCCGCGACCAAAGGTTCAACGAAAGTTATACCCAGTTTTACGTCTTACTTTTACATCTTGGAAATACTGTAGTTTAACCTGCGGGAAGCTCGTTTCTACTAGGAAGACGTTCACGCTGGCCTTCGATTTCACGAGCAACAACCGTGTTTAGAAGAGTGTCCAACTTGCCTTGAAAAGTGTCCAATATGAGGCGAAAATGCTAGAGTACATCTGGGAAAAGCGGTTTGAACCGCTTGCCGCTGGCGGCGGCTTTGCATTCATAATGTACCATGGGGTTGTGGATAAGCCTGCCACTTTACCATAAAAGGGTGTGGAGCTTTTTAGTGAAAGCCACGTAGGACCATATTCCTATTGAAGCTGGAAATTAAAGTAAACCTGTAAGATACATTGAGTGGATGCCTTGACTCAGGCTGTCAACAGTATCTAGAAGTAAAAGTGGCACAAAAATGGTGCGGTACGATCTAGACAGTGGGAAAGGTGCGATCGGCACCTCTCTTCGTTTCATTAGCTTTTATTCTGCCGCGGCTTGCCAATCAAAATTGTCAACTTAAAATTAAAGGAGTTATGAGCATGCGACGGTTTGCGACGGAAAAATCCGTCGCAAACCGTCGCATGCTCATAACTCCTTTAATTTTAAGTTGTTTGAGAAACTGTTGATACCGTTCGATTCGTCTCCTCGAGATCTACACCAACATCCATAAAACTTTACCAGAACTCCGCGTTTTCGCCGTGGGTGGCCTAAAAAATAACTGCGTCAGGCTTTTGCGATTAGAGCACCTTATTTTCCAGGACGTGCACGTGACGTGCAGTGTTTTCGGAGTATCTCAAGCATGGCGTACGTTGTCAGCTCTGCTCTGTTATGCCTGGAATGCTCCAAGAGTGCGCCGTGCACAATGTATATAGGATCGACCCTATCAATCGAGCGGGAGAAAGCATGTTCACTCCGCTTCTATCTTCCCTTACTGGAAAATGTAAAGCCTTCAAGACTATTTCGAACCGTTTGGAGAATTCTATATGAAATTTCGGGCCCTCCTACTCAGTATTTGCTCCAATCTGCCCCTGCGAGGTTTTGGAGTGCACCGTGGACAACCATATAGAATCGAACCGAATTGGCGCGACAACATGTAGAGTGAGCGTCTGGAGAACTTTATCAGAAATTTCCAGCCACCCTACTCGGGAATTGCTCCAATCTGTCCCGGCGGAACTTAAGTGTGCGCCGTGTGCAATGCGTATAGAGATGAACCTATCAATCGAGTGGGTTCGACAACTGGTAGAATGAGCGTTTGAGGACTTCTATCATAAATTTCCGGACGTCCTACTAAGGAATTGCTCTAAGGGTGTCCAGCTAGCCTTTGGAGTGTGCGGTGAACAATGCATATAGAATCGAACCTTTCAATCGAGGGGGACGACCGTTTGCAAATTGCGCGCGCGGGCATGTTCGGAGCGCAATAACTCTTTCAAGTTCAAATCGTTTCGACTGCAACTCGAGGATTTTGTAGGCAGTAAAACGGACTAACAGTACGCTAAAGTAGAACGGTGTAGTTTACGAAGAGACAATGTTACAGGGGTGGGAAAATGCAGGTGAGGCTTGTGTGACGCATTTTTTTCCGAGTTCCGTGGACCACTGCGGGAAGACCCGGAGAGCAAACGGCCTTAAGATGCGTATGCAAACAGAGCGCTTAAGGTACCTCACGATGACGTGCTCAGAACTCCTCAGCTTCCTAAACTGCCTTAGCCTCAGCTGCCAGTTTAAAGCGGCGAAGATAGCGGTTAGAGTTTCTTGCGCTCTTACTCGCCCAGATTTGAGTGCTCGGCACTCGCAATGGCACCGTCCTGTTCAGCATGAAAAGCGCTATCGAATGGTGCCAATTTCGACCGATTTTGGAAACATCGATTTTTTGGCAGATTCGCATCGACGACGAGGCCGCTCGAGGCCGCGGCAGGTGGACGTTGACGTCGTTGAAAATCGATATCTTCGAATTGGACCACGCTTGATACCACTCGATAGAGCTTTTCATGCTGAGTTGAATGGTGTTATTGGGTGTAGGGAAAACTGCAATGTGGGCGAGTAAGAGCGAGGGGAACATCGATCGTTGTCCTAAATTGCAGGCGCGCGCGTGTTCTGAGCTCGATAACTCTGTCATGTGTGAACCTTTCCGGTTGCAGCTTTTGGGTTTCGTAGGCAGCAAAATGCTCTAGTAGTGCGCTGAAATACGTAGCTTATGGCTGTACAAAGTTACAGCAGTGCGAAAACGCAGGTTAGCCTTGTGTGATACGATTTTTCCAGTTTCAGTCGACCCTTGCAGGAAGAAGCAGAGAGCTAACGGCCTACAAATGAGCATGCGAGCAGAACGCGTAAGGTTCTTTACGATAACGTGCTCACAACTCCCTAACTGATTAAACTGCCTTAGCACCAGCTGCCACTTTAGGGTGGCGGAGTTTTATGGTTTGAAGTTTCCTGCGCCATTATTCGCCCAGATTTGAGTTTTCGACACTCTCAATTTGTTCTCCACGAAATGCTCTATCGAACGATGTCAATCTCGGCCAATTTCAGAAAAATCGATTTTTTGGCAATTTCCCGTCCAGGACGGGGGCGCAGCTGCTTCGAACCGTTTGAAGAATTTTATAAGAAATTTTCGGCCCTCCTGCTCAGCATTTGCTCCAATCTGTCCCTGCGAGACTTTGGAGTGCGCCGTGGACAATGCTTATGGAATCGAACCTATCAATCGAGTGGGCGGAAGCGGTTCAAATGTCGTGCTAAACAGGACAGCTTGTCCTCTTTAGGTGCTTCAGTGCACACAATGACAGCATCAATACAAATGCTTAGTTTTTATGAAGAGAGCTTTGCGAGAAATTATAAAGCAGATAATTTCTCTAACCACACTCCAGAGCTGTCTAAAGATGAACGAAACTCTTTCTCCCCTCTGCGATCAATCGAGTAGGCGAACGCATGTTCACTGCGCTTCAGTCTCCTCTTAATGGAAAATGTAAAGTCACGAGGCTATTTCGAACCGTTTGAAGGATTTTATAAGAAATTTCCGGCCTATCAAAGATTAACTCGGTGGCTGAAGTCCGCCATTCTGCATTCGCCATTCTGATTTCTTCATGTTTGTGCACTAATAAGGCAAGCGTAGATAATCCAGGGCAGCTGGTCGAAAAGCTAAAGAGATTAAATGGGATGAAGTGCTGATCATATGTGCCTGTTTGCTCTCAATGAGCTCATGAACACCTCATCCCCAACAGCTGAATCCTCCGTATAATGAAGGGGATGAGGCTAAGGCCTGTGTTATACTCCCGCGGGAGCATCCGCGGAACGTCCGCGGACGAAGGGTGCACTGTAGATGGCGGGCGTGGCGTGGCGCGGCGATTGGCCAGGCGAGGGATCTCGGCGCGATTCCCGCCCATCCGCGGATGCTCCCGCGGGAGTATAACTCAGGCCTAAAGGCCTCCACAGAGTTCTGCGGCAGCGCCGCGGCCCTATGCTTAACCATAGGGCAGAGACGCAGAGCTCGCCGGCGGCGGCGTCCCTGCCCTATCCTTAACCATTGCGGCGAGCGGCGTTGCCGCAGAACTCTGTGGGGGCCTTAACCCTGTAGGACAGCACATGTAGCGCCTCGTGTTGCGAGTAAGAGATTCGGTTTGCGGGGTCTCCAGGCTACTCGCCCCCGTGACGTCACAGTCGCGAACGGAGTTTCGCACGACGTCTGGCGTCTCTCGCTGCCAACCGAATCTCTCACTCGCAGCCGGAGCGTCCACCTCTCCGTGCACTTTTGCACGTGGGTTCATGAGAATCCGTTTCACTTAGTGGCAGTAAACCATCTCCGGAGTGAGTTAATTGGTGCCAGACGTGCCCAGGAATGGTGAAACACTGACTAGCCTTTTAACAGAAATCCGTGAGTCCTTGGATTTGCAAAATATGCACTTGAACTACGGTGATGATCCCAACGATGCGCCAGGCATTCTGCTTCGACAGTATCCCGTATTACCATACGGACACTGTTACGAGCATCTTAACCAGGGATAGGGGCTGGTCTATCATATTTGCCTTTAATAGAGAAGGCCTGTACGTGATGGTAGCTTTTGTATCAGACATCAGGCCCTTATTTTCTGTGCTTAACGCCAGAAATTGAGTCCTGGGCGTTTTCAGATATCCAGCGGGTTCTTTCGAAGCGTTTATGGATATGCCTGGATCATGGGAAACATATGGCACATGGCTATAGATGCAAATTAACCAGAGGGGGTCAACATGTACTCAATGGCTATTCCGCCTTGCCCCAAGCGCTGCATAGTGCTGTCCTACAGGGTGAGCCTCACTCCTTCTTATACGGAAGACCTTAGTGTTGGGGATGAGATGCTCATGAGCTCATTGAGAGGAAAGAGGCACATATGACCAATATTCTTCACTCCATTTAAGCTCTTTAGCTTTTCGGCCAGCTGTCCTAGGTTATCTACACTGACTGTGTATGTGTCGACTCTTCGACTCATGCCACGCCACTGTCGTAAAGACGGTAGGAAAAATCCTAGGAGCATTGCAGACCTCTATTAAGAATATTATGAGGACATTCAGGTGTCTGGTTAGACCTCGAAGGTCCCAGAGAGGTGGAGAAAGAGCTTTCGTCCATCCTTAGACAGCTTTGGAGTGTAGTTCGAGAAGTTATCTGCCTGGAGCATTTGAGTCGTGCACCTTCACTCCTCCTTAAAAATCTTCCCCTCCTATGGTTTCTCGCAAATATTTCAATGTGACCTCCTAAGCGTGTCAATGCAACCGGCCTTTGCGTGATGTGGTCGGTACCAGTCCCTGTAGATTTCGTAAGCCGTCATCGTGCTTGGAGACTCCCTCATCGCGGCCGTGAGCTCATGATTCACACGTGGACCAAGTATGGAGACATTCGCGCCCGCGTGCACTCTTTCGTCTGGAATCTCTCCTGCCGCGCTCGCAACCGCGGTCGCGGGGGCGAGTAGCCCCGCAACCGGTTTGCGGCGAGAGACGCCAGACGTCGTGCGAAACCTCGTTCGCGCGCGGAATGTGACGTCACGGGGGCGAGTAGCGCGGAGACCTCAGCCGGTAGTGGTTCACTACTTGCCCCATTAGTGCACAAACATGAAGAAATCAGAATGGCGAACGCAGAATGGCGGACTTCAGCCACCGAGTTAATCCTTGATAGGCCGGAAATTTCTTTTAAAATTCTTCAAACGGTTCGAAATAGCCTCGTGACTTTACATTTTCCATTAAGAGGAGACTGAAGCGCAGTGAACAGGCGTTCGCCCACTCGATTGATAGGTTCGATTCCATAAGCATTGTCCACGGCGCACTCCAAAGTCTCGCAGGGACAGATTGGAGCAAATGCTGAGCAGGAGGGCCGAAAATTTCTTATAAAATTCTTCAAACGGTTCTAAGCAGCTGCGCCCCCGTCCTGGACGGGAAATTGCCAAAAAATCGATTTTTCTGAAATTGGCCGAGATTGACATCGTTCGATAGAGCATTTCGTGGAGAACAAATGGTGTTACTGAGAGTGTCGAAAACTCAAATCTGGGCGAATAATGGCGCAGGAAACTTCAAACCATAAAACTCCGCCACCCTAAAATGGCAGCTGGTGCTAAGGCAGTTTAATCAGTTAGGGAGTTGTGAGCACGTTATCGTAAAGAACCTTACGCGTTCTGCTCGCATGCTCATTTGTAGGCCGTTAGCTCTCTGCTTCTTCCTGCAAGGGTCGACTGAAACTGGAAAAATCGTATCACACAAGGCTAACCTGCGTTTTCGCACTGCTGTAACTTTGTACAGCCATAAGCTACGTATTTCAGCGCACTACTAGAGCATTTTGCTGCCTACGAAACCCAAAAGCTGCAACCGGAAAGGTTCACACATGACAGAGTTATCGAGCTCAGAACACGCGCGCGCCTGCAATTTAGGACAACGATCGATGTTCCCCTCGCTCTTACTCGCCCACATTGCAGTTTTCCCTACACCCAATA
This sequence comes from Heligmosomoides polygyrus bakeri, assembly GCA_947359475.1. NCBI lineage: Eukaryota > Metazoa > Nematoda > Chromadorea > Rhabditida > Heligmosomidae > Heligmosomoides > Heligmosomoides polygyrus. The sequence goes on from OX375868.1 coordinate 3,264,609, forward strand.
ACACCATTCAACTCAGCATGAAAAGCTCTATCGAGTGGTATCAAGCGTGGTCCAATTCGAAGATATCGATTTTCAACGACGTCAACGTCCACCTGCCGCGGCCTCGAGCGGCCTCGTCGTCGATGCGAATCTGCCAAAAAATCGATGTTTCCAAAATCGGTCGAAATTGGTACCATTCGATAGCGCTTTTCATGCTGAACAGGACGGTGCCATTGCGAGTGCCGAGCACTCAAATCTGGGCGAGTAAGAGCGCAAGAAACTCTAACTGCTATCTTCGCCGCTTTAAACTGGCAGCTGAGGCTAAGGCAGTTTAGGAAGCTGAGGAGTTCTGAGCACGTCATCGTGAGGTACCTTAAGCGCTCTGTTTGCATACGCATCTTAAGGCCGTTTGCTCTCCGGGTCTTCCCGCAGTGGTCCACGGAACTCGGAAAAAATGCGTCACACAAGCCTCACCTGCATTTTCCCACCCCTGTAACATTGTCTCTTCGTAAACTACATCGTTCTACTTCAGCGTACTGTTAGTCCGTTTTACTGCCTACAAAATCCTCGAGTTGCAGTCGAAACGATTTGAACTTGAAAGAGTTATTGCGCTCCGAACATGCCCGCGCGCGCAATTTGCAAGCGGTCGTCCCCCTCGATTGAAAGGTTCGATTCTATATGCATTGTTCACCGCACACTCCAAAGGCTATCTGGACACCCTTAGAGCAATTCCTTAGTAGGACGTCCGGAAATTCATGATAGAAGTCCCCAAACGCTCATTCTACCAGTTGTCGAACCCACTCGATTGATAGGTTCATCTCTATACGCATTGCACACGGCGCACACTTAAGTTCCGCCGGGACAGATTGGAGCAATTCCCGAGTAGGGTGGCTGGAAATTTCTGATAAAGTTCTCCAGACGCTCACTCTACATGTTGTCGCGCCAATTCGGTTCGATTCTATATGGTTGTCCACGGTGCACTCCAAAACCTCGCAGGGGCAGATTGGAGCAAATACTGAGTAGGAGGGCCCGAAATTTCATATAGAATTCTCCAAACGGTTCGAAATAGTCTTGAAGGCTTTACATTTTCCAGTAAGGGAAGATAGAAGCGAAGTGAACATGCTTTCTCCCGCTCGATTGATAGGGTCGATCCTATATACGTTGTGCACGGCGCACTCTCGGAGCATTCCAGGCATAACAGAGCAGAGCTGACAACGTACGCCATGCTTGAGATACTCCGAAAACACTGCACGTCACGTGCACGTCCTGGAAAATAAGGTGCTCTAATCGCAAAAGCCTGACGCAGTTATTTTTTAGGCCACCCACGGCGAAAACGCGGAGTTCTGGTAAAGTTTTATGGATGTTGGTGTAGATCTCGAGGAGACCAATCGAACGGTATCAACAGTTTCTCAAACAACTTAAAATTAAAGGAGTTATGAGCATGCGACGGTTTGCGACGGATTTTTCCGTCGCGAACCGTCTTTTTGACCGCGCGACGCGGGCGGTATTGTAGTGTTTTGGTTCAGGTTCAGTATCAGGACGACATTTCATAGTTAATATGTATGGAGTCCCATGCTAAAAGCAGACAAATAAAACTAGAAAAAATAGGAGAACTTTCACACGAATCTCAATGTTCAAATGTTTTCCAAGTGCAGATTACCCAAGGAGCATGCCCAACTATAAAGAGCGGCTAAGATTTTTCAACCTTCGTAGTCCAGTCTTCTATATCGAAGAGTGGTTAACGATCTAACATTTTGTTTCAAATATTGAATGGAGAGCTTAAACTGGAAGCTAGTAAATACTGGATTTTCAGACCCAGTCGAGGACTGCACTGTGAAAGAATTTATAGTAGACACGGAAATGGGCTATTAAACTCACTGTCCTTTCGAACAGCGAGATGGCTTCAATTAATTCCATGCAATGTTATAGAGGCACCTAATGTTCCGACATTCAAGAAGAGACTTTGAAAAGTAGATATGCTATCAACTCTTAACATTCCAGATCTGTAAACACCATCTGTACAGATCAATAAAGCTCAGAATGAAGACATCCTGATTATCCCGGCATATGAAGGCGTTCGCTCTTTATTTATGCAGCTACACGAAGGAAACCAGAAATCATTAGGAGAAGAAGACATACTACAATAATTATACCGTTTCTTTCTCAATAGCGGAAACGGACTACCTTACTATGATTACATAACGCTAGCATCCCCTTATAAGGATAAATAATGATAATAATTCTTCAGACGTTCCCGACATTGCTCTATTACAAGCACGGGCTCCGATATTTACATCGAAATGGTCAATTATTCTCGCGGGCTACAATGACGATATCTATATACCTATATCTATTTGTATCCATATTGCTCGACTGTTCTCACGATTATAACGACTATACTGCCTATATATCTACATATATCATTTATAGCGCACAAATATGTGCATTGTAATAAATAAATAGTCGCTCTTTGCTTTAGCTACAACTCGGCTTGTTAAGTGAATTTTATAAGTTGAATGAATCATGAACATTACTCTACCTAGCACTATAAGGCAATTCAGAACAGTAGTTGAGCGGTATTTCCAAGAGGATTCCTAATTGTTTGCTGCTTTTCTAGACTTTTTGATTTCTGTGCTTGTTTGTAGGATTGAAACCTATGACTTCATTTACTATACCCTTTGTTGGTTTGTAACTATTTTTGTTTCTGTTATGTTTGTTTCTTCTTACCTACGTGGTTATCCACGTATAAATAAATAAATAAATAAATAAATCCTGTAGCTGCAATTCTGTAATCAGAGCTGGTTTCCATTCGGATGGAAGGTAGAGCATTGTACTTGAGGCATCCGGATCGTAGAGCATAGGCACTTGTTTATCAGAAACGAGCAGAAATACTGCCCATTTTGTACATTGTAGCTACATTTTCAGAAGGCGCAATGAATGCTTTCAATAATAACGCGGGTTAAGGATCTACTTTAAAGAAAATCAACATAAACAAGGCTCTGGCTTCGACTGTCCGTGTAGGAGTAGAGCTTTTCACATTAGACCCATTATTGCCTATTGTATGTAAGCCAGAGGTGAGGCTTGGTGGGCCGATGTAATAGTCATTTCGTTGTTCCCAACAATATTTGCGAAACATTGTTGAAACTGACCTTACTGGTTGCTGTGTTTTAAAGACACCAACCGAACAAAATAATCGAGGCTGCTTTTTTTTAACATAACTTCGAACATCCTTCATTAATCTTTAACTTTCAAGAAGGGTGAAGAATAAAGTTCTGCGTTAAACGACTTTTCTGGGGTGCACCACGCATTTCACTTTTACTTCTACGGGATATTATGGATACATAGACGCTTATTTAGCACAGACAATGGCTCTCTGGACCAACCGATAGGCATATTGGTGTATTGGTGTTTCTTCATAAATTCGCACTGCATCAGTGAACCGCTTTCCAAGTGGTTGAAGATTTGGTTGATCTTGGCGGCACCAGAAAACTGGAATTCATTTTGAACTGCGCGCGAGAGTCAGCATCTCCATCGGCTGGCTATTTGCTCTACCAGTTTGGCGTACGGCACAAAAAATCAATAAAGTTTGCAATAATTTATGGACTGGAGACCCGTGTTCAGCAACAAGCTGTAGTAATGGTTTATTAGGGAGATGAAGGATAACGGCGTTAATCAGCCGGCATTAGAGATGCCACGAATGTTCCTTTGGGGTAAACTGGAGGCAATGTTAATGTGTATTTGGGCTATACAATGACTTTATGTGATCAGCCAATAGACAGGTCAGTGTATTCTCCTTCTTAAACAGACCTGGTAACGGTTCACCGATTCCATAGAGAAAGGGCTTGGTTGGCCTGATCAGGAAATTCGAGCGAAGAATCCACGATTGCCTACAACAGTCGGCGTCAAAGCCACAATGACTGTTGGAAAGCTGAACGATGTCACGAATTCGTCCATCGACAACTCACTCAAAGACCTTCATGGTGTGCGAAAGTAAGGGAATCAGACATTAACTTGAGGAGTCTGCAGTACTGCCCTTCTTCTTCCCAATGGAGTCGTCGTGCTTTGGCGCCAACACTAAGGCACCTTCCTCGCCCTCGAATCTCAACTGACCAGCCTTAGAAGGAAAGGTTGCCAACTCAAGGTGAGCTTTTGCGATGGTATTTTGACAGGATGTAGGGCCTTGTGGGCGGAGTCCAGAACCACAGTTAGTTTTTGCTGAAGGCGTTTTTAGAGACCTGAAAAGGAGATCTGAAAGCGTGCGCGTAACAATCACCAACCCTTACGACACTCCACAAGAGGTGCTTCGGCGGCGCCGTAGGAGTGCCGCCTCATAGGAGTACTCAGGCGGGCTTTTGGGTTCGAGTCCGCGTACTGCCGACAATTTCGCACATATTATTTTGTTGTTATTACGCTTTCTCATGATCACAGTAGTCAATTTTAAACCATCAATGCTTATAACAAACCAAGGCTGTCTATTTGCGCCTTCATACGAGGTGGTTCATTTCGTGGGTGGCAGTTGGTTACGTCGATGTTCACCCAGGACCCTTCTTTACACCAACATATTACGCGTTCAACAAAGAAGAAGTGGTAATTCCTTGCCAGAGAGAAGAGTGTTCCTCACTGGCTGTTGTAAGATGCTGCAGGTGTGACACGCGATTGTATTTTACTTGTTTCATAGATTTGTACCATAGCTGTCGACTAAAAGGGAAGAGCAAGACAGGACTCTTTATTTCCAGAGAAATGATATGGTGCTGATAGGCATGGTTGAAAATGTTGATATTCGAAGACAATTTGATTATTGACATATGAAGACGCAAATAGACAGCCTTGGTTTGTTGTAAGCATTGATGGTCTAAAATTGACTCCTGCGATCATGAAAAAGCGTAATAACAACAAATTAATATGTGCAAAAATACCGGCAAGACGCGGACTCGAACTCAAAAACCCGCCGGTGTGCTCCTTTGAGGCGGCACACCTACCGGCTGCGCCACGGAGACACGTCTCGTGGGTGTTACAGGGTTCATGTGTGTTGCGCTCACGTTTTCACACCTATTTTTCAGGTTTTTAAAAAAGCGTTCAGCAAAAACTAACTGTGGTTCTGAACTCCGCTCACAGGGCCCTACATCCTGTCAAAATAGCATCACAAAAGCTCACCTTGAGTTGGGAAACTTTCCTAGTTAGACCTACACCTAGTTCCTCCCAGGCTGTGCATATCGGACGACAGGACTTCTCCATTGATGCCTGTCTTGTGAAAATTGTTCACCTTCGTTCCTTGAAATATTTAGTAGTTGGAGGTCCTTTTCGAATGTTCGCCTCCATGTTTCTCGGACGACAGCGGGCACTGCTACAACCTTCAGGAATCCAACACATAGTCACTCGAGGAAATCGGTGCTCAGGCATTCACAGTACCCTGCGAGGCGTAGACGTCTTTCTGCGATAAATGTAGAGAGCTTATTTGACCCGCTCCGGTTTAGAACTTCGCTATTAGTCACGAAATCCGTATGTCGTACTCTCACTATCTGTCGAAGACATCTCTGGTGGGAGGCGTCTAGGTTCTTGGTGAACTTCACAGATATTGCCCATATTTCACTCGCGTAGGTAACAATAGCTACGATATTTAGCGCGATGGATGATAGCCTCCACATTGGTCCAAGCTTCGAAACACATACGCCGTCTTAACAATCCTCGCATGTACTTCTGATTCCATATTCCTGTCGCTGACACGGTATTTCCAAGACATGCGAACTTCTGCACAGTTCCGATTAGTGATGCCTCGACGTTGGTATCTACGTTCATATATGTTCTCCCAAATAAACTTTTCTAAAATTTAGGCAACTGACCAATGAAAATTCACAACTTCTACCCCATGAAGTGACGCCGCTATCCACTGCGCCCTGATCCAGTGCCAGTGTGGGCATCGCGAACATACGAGGGAGCGCTAGTGATGGCTGTCGCCGTGACTCCATAGGCCCATGTTAAACTCCCGCGGGAGCATCCGCGAATGGGCGGAAATCGCGCCGGGACCCCGCGCCAGGCCACTCGTCGCGGCCCGCCACACCCGCCGTCCTTGGATCGCCGCCGACAGACGACGAGGGGGCTGTTATACTTCCCGCCCGCGGGATGGCAGCCGTCCGTGGTGCAGTGCACCGCGGAAAGCTGTCGTCCCATAGAGCTCGGCGCAGGAAACGCGCTTCAATGCGACGCTAGCTGTCACGCGACGACGACGACCGTCCGCGGTGCACGTTCCGCCCGCAGTATAACATAGGCCATAGTGAATTAGGGACCTCCTTCTCCTTTGGTTCAATGCCATGACAAAAACGAAACACGCTTTTATAGTACAATACCTGCACTATCTTTTGGTCTTCGAGCGGAAATGCGGAAAAACACATTTTTCGCTGCTTTTCCCAGCCCTCTTCATATTGCGTGCTTTGGAAAGTAAATCCGATATTTGGTATCAGCATCGAAGGTTCGTGCTCCTTCGCTAGAGTGTTGTCTGGGCATAATATTCACATCTTCACCTCGGCCACCCACGGCTGTGGACCACCAGTCCAATAGCGAAATTTCGCCGGTAGGTGAGCGGAATTTCACCAGTAATACCAGTAGCTGAGCTACCCTACAGGGTTCATGTGTGTTGCGCTCACGTTTTCACACCTATTTTTCAGGTTTTTAAAAAAGCGTTCAGCAAAAACTAACTGTGGGTCTGAACTCCGCTCACAGGGCCCTACATCCTGTCAAAATAGCATCACAAAAGCTCACCTTGAGTTGGGAAACTTTCCTAGTTAGACCTACACCTAGTTCCTCCCAGGCTGTGCATATCGGACGACAGGACTTCTCCATTGATGCCTGTCTTGTGAAAATTGTTCACCTTCGTTCCTTGAAATATTTAGTAGTTGGAGGTCCTTTTCGAATGTTCGCCTCCATGTTTCTCGGACGACAGCGGGCACTGCTACAACCTTCAGGAATCCAACACATAGTCACTCGAGGAAATCGGTGCTCAGGCATTCACAGTACCCTGCGAGGCGTAGACGTCTTTCTGCGATAAATGTAGAGAGCTTATTTGACCCGCTCCGGTTTAGAACTTCGCTATTAGTCACGAAATCCGTATGTCGTACTCTCACTATCTGTCGAAGACATCTCTGGTTGGAGGCGTCTAGGTTCTTGGTGAACTTCACAGATATTGCCCATATTTCACTCGCGTAGGTAACAATAGCTACGATATTCAGCGTGATGGATGATAGCCTCCACATTGGTCCAAGCTTCGAAACACATACGCCGTCTTAACAATCCTCGCATGTACTTCTGATTCCATATTCCTGTCGCTGACACGGTATTTCCAAGACATGCGAACTTCTGCACAGTTCCGATTAGTGATGCCTCGACGTTGGTATCTACGTTCATATATGTTCTCCCAAATAAACTTTTCTAAAATTTAGGCAACTGACCAATGAAAATTCACAACTTCTACCCCATGAAGTGACGCCGCTATCCACTGCGCCCTGATCCAGTGCCAGTGTGGGCATCGCGAACATACGAGGGAGCGCTAGTGATGGCTGTCGCCGTGACTCCATAGGCCCATGTTAAACTCCCGCGGGAGCATCCGCGAATGGGCGGAAATCGCGCCGGGACCCCGCGCCAGGCCACTCGTCGCGGCCCGCCACACCCGCCGTCCTTGGATCGCCGCCGACAGACGACGAGGGGGCTGTTATACTTCCCGCCCGCGGGATGGCAGCCGTCCGTGGTGCAGTGCACCGCGGAAAGCTGTCGTCCCATAGAGCTCGGCGCAGGAAACGCGCTTCAATGCGACGCTAGCTGTCACGCGACGACGACGACCGTCCGCGGTGCACGTTCCGCCCGCAGTATAACATAGGCCATAGTGAATTAGGGACCCCTTCTCCTTTGGTTCAATGCCATGACAAAAACGAAACACGCTTTTATAGTACAATACCTGCATTATCTTTTGGTCTTCGAGCGGAAATGCGGAAAAACACATTTTTCGCTGCTTTTCCCAGCCCTCTTCATATTGCGTGCTTTGGAAAGTAAATCCGATATTTGGTATCAGCATCGAAGGTTCGTGCTCCTTCGCTAGAGTGTTGTCTGGGCATAATATTCACATCTTCACCTCGGCCACCCACGGCTGTGGACCACCAGTCCAATAGCGAAATTTCGCCGGTAGGTGAGCGGAATTTCACCAGTAATACCAGTAGCTGAGCTACCCTCTCTAGGCGTGGAATTTGAAATTGGTTAAATCTTGTCGCAAGACAGTGTCAAACCTCCGCCATACTGTAGGTGTCGTGTTTGAGAATTCGGCCGATTATGGTAGGTTACGGTAGGTACGGGTAACTAAAACTGTCGAGGATATAATCACCGATTTCAACCAAACTTCGGCCAGGGGCGTTATTTGAGGTTATGATCCCGAATCTGACATCCGTTCTTCGTTTGACGCTGGAGTATGATAGGTTACGGTAGGTATCGGTGACTAAGGTATGGCCGCCGATTTCGCCCAGTAAGGAACGCTTTAGAATAACTGAAAAGGCATCATACCTTTGCACAGCAGCAGTAACTACGGGACCATTTGCATCCTGTGCCACTACCGTAGCGCTCAGATAACCCCGGAAGCGAAGGTTTGAGCGAAATCGATGTTCAACTCAAACTCATGTGTTGTTTGTCCTTTTGGGAGGGCTGGTGACTGTCTAACATCTGGTGTGGTGTACATAATCACATGTACAGAGTGTGGAGATGAGTATGTGGGGGAAACAGGTAGACCCCTGTGCGTAAGGATCAAGGAGCACTTGGACGGATTGCGCAGGTGCCATATCTCTACTCCCTTGGGCAAGCACAGGGTGCGGCGGCACGCGAACAGCTGTTTCGGCGTGGAGGTCAAAATTCTTGGGCGTGAAGATGAGATTTCGGCGCACCTAACTCTCGATGCGCTGTATATTGCGGCGAGGTCCTACAAAATCAATAGGAAGGGCAAGTGCTTGGTTGTAACCCAAGAGCTGGCGCCGTACATCGCCCTCTGCGGGTTTTGACCTCTGGGTCAAGACCCGCTAGGTCCGTAGGGCGGGTGGTCCCAAGGGCTCTAAGCTCATTCACCCATCTTTTGTCCAGCCAGGGTGACGGTGGACGCCTTTTGTCCACATCTATGGTTAGCCATGTTTTCGACTTCTTATGACATCGTTTTCGTAGTCTCTTAGGCCTCGTGCATACTTCCCATTGCCGCGATGGAATCGCAGCGATTAATTTTGCAGAGCGACGCGAAAGCGCTTGAAATTCTGAGTGCTCATCGCATCGACTATCGCTCCGCAAGAGAGGCGACGGCGATCCGTCCAAGACCAACGCTAAACACCGCGCGCGGCGCGAAAAAGTATGCCATGCCCGCGATGGGCGCGGGAAACCATCGCGCATGCCGACCGCCACTGTTGCGGCGGGCGCGGCGAAGTTTTCTTTGACTACTCGACAGCGTGCGGCAGAGTGGCCATGAACTGAGCGCCGCGATGACATCGCGGCGATGGAAGTATGCCCCGGCCTTAGCCTTCTGGATGGGTTCCTGCAGAATGAAATGGCATTTGGGAGGGTAGTTTGTCAGACAACTTCGACTTTTCCAGGCTTTGAACTAGGCGACGACGCCGAAACGTACGCCGCAATAAAGAGCTATACCAATCTTGTTCACGCTGAAGAAAACACTCTTCGATTACAACCTCAAAGATGCCAAGATTCATCAAGAGTCGGACGTGGAATGTACTGCGGGAATTCCATCATCCATCATTCGTCATCGATTATCGACTCGAAGAGATTTAAAAAATTTATAGGGAAAGCACTTAAGTCGTCGTCACTAATTAACACTGAAAATTTTATATAATACAATTTCAGAGCACAATTTCAGATGCAGACCTCGCTCCTTCAGGTAGAAAAATGTGTTGTATCCATGACGTCAGAAAAAATCTGCAGAGATTAAACAGTGATGATTGGAAGACTGCTACCAGAAAATCTTTATTTTGAAGTGTCGAAACGTAGCATTCAAAACATTAAAGAATTTTATTGTGTTCTCAAAATATGTATTGTTCAGGGAGCTCTCGCGATTCTATTCAGTGTCGAAGCCGCACCTGAAAAGAAGAACCTATTAAAGGGTTCAAAAATCACATAAAACAAAGAAATCAAGACACATAGGAAATAAAACAGTGGCAGAGACAGGGAGGGGTCGTACGAATTTCACTTCGGAGGGAGGGTCGTAAATTTTCAGCAAAAATCGAACTCCACGCTTGAACCTGTTCTGGGCCTGGATTCATGAACGACTTACCGGCCGGTAAGTGCAAATTTACCGCCACTCCCTACTTACTCGCGATTCATGAACGTGCGGCGGGGAAATCGGGGGCAAGTTTTGAGGTAAATGCGACCTCGCTAGCGCGTCGGGGAACATTTACCTCCAAAGCAAGGCTCTTGCTGCGCTGCTAATTTCTGACCTAACGCAACGACATTGGCCCGTTGCCAAGTCACCTGCCAAATTCATACTCGACATAGGCGCCTGAAAGGTGAAACCCTTGCTTTGGAGGTCATGAATCAGAAACAGAGGTAAGTTCAGGGAAAGTGGCCGGTAAGTGACCGTTGAGATAAATCGGGATAGGATTTACTTTCGGCCGCGTCCGTGAATCCGGAACCTGGAATCCGCTCACGCGGCCCTACATCCTGTCAAAATAGCATCGCAAAACCTCACCACGAGTTGGGAAGCTTTCCTTATAGGGAATATCGGTTTATCCAGTGTTTTATCCTTGCCAGACGAGTGTAGTGATCGGGCACCAGAGACAAAGCTAAAATTTTTTGGCAGCGCACCAATCCCCTGCCCATTCTTATCAGGACCATCCAAGCCCCTTATCCACTCACAACACATGTTCCGCCCTCGGGGAGGCGGCGGCTATAAGGCCTCTGTTATACTCCCGCGGGAGCATTCGCGGAACGTCCACGGACCAATGGTGCACGGCGGAGGCGGGCGTGGCGAGGCGCGGCGATTGGCCTCGGCGCGATTCCCGCCCTTCCGCGGATGCTCCCGCGGGAGTATAACAGGGGCCAAAAAAGGAGGCCGGGAATACGCCTGGCGGTCTCCTCCCCTTAGGCGAGCTCGGGCACTTCCCTCATCCTCCTGTCCTGTATGTCATCCTTCCTATTATGTCTGTAATTTTATTGTATCTCCTTGATACGTCTCATATGTAATGCAATCTATGTTGCACATCCAGTCTTCCCGTATGTTCTGTACTCTATAATTATTCTGTCCAATAACCAGATAAACTCCTATGAACAACAAGCACCGTGTGACTTATTTCCACTACGGGATCGTGCCTCCGGCCTACGCTAATAATCTCAACCGCTAGTTTATTACACGAGTCTGATACCAATTCACTTCCTCCAGAAAAACACAGCAGATATGTTTGCGACATCAATGTCTGCTGTGGAGGTGGCGGCCGGACATGAAAGTGGTGTATGGTGGCTCACCCTTCCAGACCTGCACCTCTTCGAGCGGCGAAGCGTATACGGCTTGGAAAATGCGCAAAAACGCCTCGAAACTGTGTAGACGTCGAAACCCCTAAAATCTCATATAACCAGTTGAAATGCAAGAATGCCACAACGCAGAAGAACCGAACCACCTACCTTCCTCGCACAGAACAACCCGATATCCACTGCACCACGATTCGCTCGGCGAGAGTGCCATCGCGGGCTTACAAGAGATCGATTGAATGTCAGCTTCCACGCCGACGCGATCTCTAAGCTAGGAGAACACATACAGCAAAAGACTAGATTCTGTAGCCGTACCGCGACAACTCGTCCGCAGCTTTTGTGTGCGTTTAACGAGGAGTACATCCTAAATGGCTCAAATGGCCGACCTCAGTTCACTGTAGGGGTAGAACACACTATTGCTGCAAAAAATCCGGTTTCAATAGGCAAATAGGGATGCACTACATGGTGCCCCCGGACTCTATTTGCGCCGTTTTTCCTATTCTCGGAGCTTGGGGTCGAAGCCCCAAACAGACGTTTGACGGTTGATAGGCCGCTGTACGTCTGGTGTTCCATAACTGATTGTTCCCGAACCACAACGAACATAAGTGTCTTTTTACGGTTGTAGAGTGTATTACTATGTGCTTAGTGTTGTTATTTTAAGAGCTTTCGGCTTCATTCTCTGAAAAACATGAGAAGGAAGACCTCTTCTCAACGCGTACCGGCGCAAGTAAACGGCTGACTACTTTCTTCGTTGCACCTTGTGGTTTATATTGCATAGTAATGCACTGTTTTACACAGAAGGTTAAGAAGCAGGCTGCTAACAGCACCTATGACTTTGTTGAGGGTGGTCAACCCCATTGATCTGCGATCTGCGCGGGAGACTCCCTCTAAAAGGCGCCCTCTCCCCGACTCCGGTGCCCCAGCAACCGATTCCGGACCCTGCCCTTCGACTCCGCAGCCTTCTTTCCGACTCCGGTGCCCCAGCAACCGATTCCGGACCCTGCCCTTCGACTACGCAGCCTGCTCTTCGACTCCGCAGGCCGAGCACCGACTCCTGAGCCCCCGCAATCGACTCTGCAGCCCAGCAACCGTCCACCTACCTGTCCCAACCGCCCTTCGACACCGCCATTCGTCCAAGACCCTCATTTTGTGTGTTATCTGTTAAATTGTCTATTTCCGTGATTTCCGACACCGGTAGCGACCACGTCGACAACTACTTCCGCATCAACGGCTAAGGACGCCGCGACGGCAACGCCCGCCCAAACAAACAAAAAGCAGGGCACTATTGTACTTTACGGACTCCAGAGGACGGAAAAAATTTTCGCCCAAACTTCGCCCAGGGGTGTTATTTGGGGTGCTGATCACGAATCTGACATCCGTTTTTGATATTTCGGCCGACTACGGTAGGTTGCGGTAGGTGCCGGTGACTAAGCCCTAGTTTATACTTGCGTCGCTGCGCGGCGCGACATTATGGTTAGGATAGATATCGACCGCCCAGCGCGATAAATCGATATCTATGACAATCAGATGCCGCGCAGCGTGGCGGCACAAGTATAAACTAGGGCTAAGGCTGTCGAGGTTATATTCACCGATTTCGCCAAAACCTCGCCCAGGGGGTTTATTTGAGGTGCTGATCACGAATCTGACATCCGTTTTTTGTTGTTTTACACTGGAGTACGGTTGGTTACGTAGGTACGTGTGACTAAGGTAATAGTCACCGATTTCGCCCAAACTTCAGCGTAAAATGAAAAACAGATGTCAGATTCGTGATCAGCACCCCAAATAACCTTCCTGGGCGATGCTTGGGCGAGAAAATTTTTTTCTCGGTTCGACCTCTCCTCGTCCTCTGGAGTCCGTAAAGTGCAACAGTGCCAAACGGTGTTCCTACGAGACGACAAACGAAAACAACCACAGAAGCGTTTGTCCCTACATGACCGGAGAAGAGATCGAAATGGAAACCACTCGACACGCGCTCAGCTGATTTCGGGTGACGTCATGGGGCGGAGCGGTCCTGACGAGATTTCCCTGTCGACAACGTCAATCTACGCTACGAGCCGGCAGTTTTGCCAAGTTCTACGTTGGTTAGATCGCTTTTCAGCAGCATTTTCTCCACCTTCAGTGACAAGTAAAGACTCTCAGAGTTGTGCTCTTTCGTATAAGGAATTAGAGTTTTAGTATCGCTGAGGGGTGACGCTTTTAGGTTGTTTCCTGTGTGAGTTTTGACCAAATTGATGTTTTTCTTCAGAAATTCGATGGGTTTGTGTAAATGTCCCAGGAAGAAGGTGACGAATCTGTTCTGTTTCGAGCACAGAGTGAATGTCTGCGAGCATTGTCTGGTTGAGAATCATCACGACGTGAGTTTTTTAATTGATTGGTGTAGTGCTATCTTTTTTGGACTTGAAGTGAGTACTACTTCTTTTACAAGCTTGTTAAAACTCATCAAGGATTGAGAGCACTGCTAACTGAGATGATCGGGTGGTTAACCTGCTCTGGTGAAGGCGGAGGGGAGGACAGAAGATAGGTCACCAACCTGCAACGCGTAAAAGGTATTTGTCGTCGTCTACGACCTCTTCCGCACCTTGTAAGGCGCCGCTCCCTCTATTAGGGGCGGTTGCTGGACTGTTTGGCACGGTGGACGGACTCTCTCAAGTAACGTGGTGAGCACCGGTTGGGCTCCACCACTCACTCTCTTCCTCTGATAATAAATCTGAACCACCGTCGCACGTTTACCTTTGTAACAAGGGGTACCATACCCACGTCTTCCCGCACCCATCCTGGTCAGTATTGACGCTGTAAATGGCGGTTGGGAAAATAGTAATGCATAGTAAGGTTGAACATATCCACTATCAAAACAAGGGGAATCAAATTGCAAACACGATAGGATAACTCGTAATCGATATTGGCTTCTTTGCTAGGAGCGAAAACGGTGGGAAAACTCATCGGCGGTGCGCCGAAAGTACTCTGCGTCAGTGTTTGATAAACTTACAACCGGAAAAAAACCCGTCTGAGTTATCCCCTTTGTTTCGGAGTGAGATTCAGGGAAATCGTTACGGGACCGAGCTGTCTATCCCTCTGCTAATCAGTCGCTGCAGCTAGTGATATTTGCTTGCATGCTCCTCCGGCGCAAATAGGGTCGGAGGGGGGGGGGCTTCTGATGGGCAGAAAATCCCATAGAGCATCGTGGCGTCGTTAATGTCCTTCATCCCTGGCTCCAACGTATAGAGCCTGTAGAAAGGGCGTTCCACGGCTAATAAAAACCAGAGTCGCGGAGCTGTGGGCGTTGCACATCGGACAACTTGACGGGTTTCTTTCCGGTTGTAAGTGTATCGGCGAGTCTCTGCGTGGAACTCGTTCAGGGATTGTTCACTTCTGTTGGAAGTAGCACTGACCTTATTCTCAAAAATCGCCTAAAAAGACTAATCCGGCCGATTTATGTTTAAGCTGTGCTGATCTAAGAAGCTGTTCACACCTGCGCGCCCCTCTCTGTTTGCTATCATTGGATAGCGATTGATAGTTTTGGAATTGAACGTTATCGTGCTTGAACATCTTGTAAGTATCTGTTATGAAAAGGCGGCAGTTGACTTTTAGTTTATTGACCTCCTTCCTTACCGACTGTTTCGAACCGCGGTTAGTTCTCTTTTGTGAATAAAGTATCCACTTCTTTCGGTAATATCCAAGAGAGGACTATCATAACGATGACAATATCATGTTTCTTCAGTTCTTTCTAGATTATGTTTTTGAACACAATGAGACAACAAAATTAAAAAGTAGAAAGAGAAAGCTGGCGCTGAAACAAAAAGAAAGTGCGTCAATACTTTTTACGCACCCTTTACGATAGAGGAGTGATGGTTTAGTCTTTGTCGCCTTGTTGTTTTCGAAAAGAGAAGACTAATTCCTACTTCTTTCTCCACCTTTCCTTGGAGAAGTCGTCAGCCAGTATGCAACGTTCGATAATAATGTACTTTCACGACCCCAGAGAGCGAAAAATTGCACGCATAGGTCGCCTATTCTGAGCTATTTTGGATACTGATCAGGAATCATGGCATTCGTTTTTGAAACCGAATTCGGCCGATGCGGTTACAGTAGCTCTGTGTGGGTAAGGCTGGTCGAGTCAGTGTTGCTGGTGTCGCCCAAACTTCGCTCGACTTCGTTCTCCTTCGACTGCCAACATCCTTTCAGAATCGTGTTCAACATCTGAGATACTCTCCGCCTCCAGGTTGTTAAGTTTGGACGAAATTGATGATCCTGACCCGACCAGTCTTAGTCCCCCCTACCATCCACAACCTACCATAATCGGCCGAAATGGGTCTATCCTAGTCTGGGGGGGGGGGGGCACATAACTAAAAATTATTATATGTGGCAAATTCACTCAAGACTTACAGAGCGGCTCCTACAGAACAACACGGGATCTAAACAAGAAAAGTCGCAAAGAAAAAACGAAAAATTGCATTTGTTACGGTTCTAAGCAGGCAAAGTTGTGTGCCTTCCTCACCATGTTAGATCCTGGTTATAACATGTCAAGCGACGGTCAGCACGCGGCATGCGGCTTCATGCGCCCTCCCCACCATGTTAGATCCTGTTTATAACATGTCAAGCGGCGGTCAGCACGCGGTATGACTCTTTTCCGTCACTCTTTGCCAGCCGAGACGGTTGTAAACCGCGGCGATTTTTTGGTTTGTTCGTCCGTTTTTGGTTTCTTTTAGCTTCTCTAGGGGCCGCTCGTAAGTATTAATTCATTTTGTTGCCTAGTTTTTAGTTATGTGCCCCTGGCCTAGGAATTTCAAACACGGGTGTCAGCTGGCAGATTCTTGATCAGCACTCCAAATAACATAGAGATTTAGAGACGAGACGATTTCGACCTCTACTCGACATTTGGAGTCGTGAGAGAACTGTAGCGATCAAAGCTTTTGGGTGATATTGCGTTTTTTGCTAATAATGTGTTGATACTAGGAAGACTGAGTCAGCTGAGCTTAGGAAAATGCTGCTCTTATCGACTTGTCTACCATGCGAGAAGTTCATGCCGTCTGTATTCCAGTGCGTCGTTCAAAGTTACTTGCAATGGTTGACGGACTGTGACTTCGACACGAACTGTTCTTTGTGTGAGAAGCCTCTCGCCGATGCGGAGACTGTCCGCCTTCAGTGCCTTCGTTAGTTTCTTCCTCGACAGAGCCTCCATATGGTTGCGTTTGAGTGAGTTTTATTTCGTATCAACAGATCTGTTGCATTGGTCCTGCTTGGACCAATGGGCTCGACGATTCCCTGCGACGACAGCTCCCGCTGGATACTGCTGTCCTTTCTGTCGGTCAGTTACGTTTGTTGGTTTCTCAGAAACGCTTCTTATAGGCGATCCTTTCCTTTTGTAGTTCATTATCAGCTCTTTAGTGAGGCCCTGTTTCCTGCGGCAAATCAAACTTCTCCAATGATTGATGAACTTCGCAGCAAACTTCAGCAGGCTAATTGGGCCCGTGCAGGATTAGGCCTGCCGCTGGTAATTTTTTCTTCCCTCATGCAGTTCTCATGTATTCCCCAATATTCCATGCCATTCAGCTTTCCGAAATGAACCCTCCATCTGTGCATCCTCAGCAGTTTCCAACGCACATGAATGCCAGCAACACGCTGCAAAAGGCGTCTCACTTTGGCGCGGCGAACGGTGCTGGCTACACTCCGCATAGCCACGAGTTTGGCGCGAACAGGTTCGATTTCTTTTTGAGCTTTTATCTTCACGAGAGGGTTCGTAAGCTTCTTGATGTTAAGGTCAGGCACTGCTACTCCGGAAGTTGCCTTGGATATGGATGACGTTGCCTACTCAGGAAGCAAGGAGCAAGTGACGTTCACGTGTACGTCGGTTTTTGCGCTTATCGATTTTTATGCGAATTGCTTGCTATGTGGGTCCCAGCAAAGGATTGATGCAAGCATATCTGTGACGGTGCAAAAGTCGGTATAGAAATAGGTTGAAAGAGCATTTGAGTTCATACTTTAAGTTCAGGGCTACACGGCTTGGAGTTTTTTTTTTTTTGTTGACATTCTGCCCTTCAAAGGTGATACAGCATACAGCTGCTGAGCTATGGACTTAGTGGATAGTCCAATCCAAATTACCATAAAGGTTGGACTGTGGAAATGGCATACCAATTAGAGACCAACGTTCCGTCCTCGTTCTCTCGGAATCGGTAATAGATTTTTTTTTAGATAAAGGACGGTCCTTGTCTACTTTCGTAGCTTTGTTCGCAGTGCCGTATGATCAAAACAGGATATGTAAACATCGGCGGACAAAGTATAGGAGTGATTTATTCATTGGAAACTACTGGGCTTCTTGGGTGGCGCAATGCGATTTAGGAATACACCGCTGTGACGAAAACTTTTCTTTTTGAAGCAGTTCCCAACTTCTCTCTTCTTTAAATGGCATGGTGGGTTAGTATGTTGTCAGTTTATGTGCCAGACGAGGGTTTTTAGGCGGATCTTTATTACTGCGGCCCGACGTTTCGACTTTCCATCGTCTTCAGAGGGCTGAAAGTGGAGCACAGGTTAATATTTTCGCTCTACTCCTATAGTTTAGCGTTTTGGCAATTGAGGGAGAGATATCGGCAAGGAAAGCGTTAGAGGTGTTCTGGATTTTTAGTAGAAATCCAGTAATGAACAACCGAAATGAGTGCCTCTTTGTTACAAATCACGTCTTGCCAATTGTGTCCTATTATGAACTGTAAGTGACCGGTCGGCGACAACTCCATCGTTTCATTCGCCTCTATTGGTCTACTAGCGTGGGCGAATATCAACCCCTACGGTGGACCTATGCGTGAGTTCGTCTCTTACATTCGGGCTCTGTAGTAACTCCGGGAGTGGGTCGAAAATGCTAGGGTGGCTTAAGCGCTTGGTGAATTAGAGCACAAATATAAATTGTGCCCCACATTCAGGCTTCTGAAGACGATGAAAAGTCGAGCCGTCAGGCCGCAATAATAAAGATCCGCCAAAAAAGCCTCGTCTGGCACAGCCTGCTATCAACATAGTTTCTTTTTCTTTTTCGTGCCATAGTTTTAAATTCTAGCGGAATCCAAGAGATGGGTGTGAGCGCTCCCCTACACTACCAAACCCGCATAGCGCCGGCTTGTTTTTCCCAGAGTTTTACGTAGTTTGAATTTTGTGTAGAGAAAAGAAACCGATTTGCATGGAAACAAAAATCAGGTGTCAGTCAGGACACAACTAGCAATCAGAAAGCAGGTAATAGTGAGCGAGAAATGAGGCATAACCGAAGAAGCACATGACTGGATTTAGTTCATTCGTTCATTTGATAGATTGGTTGTGGAGAATCTCGCTACAGAAACAAGGAACGAAGGATATTCCTGGAAATTCCTGCAAGATATGATTCAAGGCATTCTCTTTAATCCTCATGTGGCTGATACTGAGCTCGTAAGCTGCCAATAAGCTAGTAAGCCTCAGTAACGCCAACTTGAGGCTTAAAGAGAATGACCTGAATGATTTTTATCAAGGCCTTCAACTTAAGTCATTTCGTGCTGATATCAGTGGCCGAGTCAAATCCCACCAGATGCTAGAGCTTTGATCGAGGCAAAACGTTATAACACATTACTAGGTAGTTTTTATGTCGTTCATTTTTGACTTAAGGTCACTCCCGCCAAGCCTTGGTTGCGATTCGTAGGTTATATAGTTAAAATTTTTACTAATACGTAACCTTTTGTGAACGACTGAGTTCGTAGGCACGAGGCATTATGCGCCCCATCGGTGGGTAGGCTTCTAGATTTCTGCTCAGTTGTGCCCCCTGAGGTATGGGCCTGGTGCCACACAATATGCATTGTTTGAAAAACGTAGGAATTCACCATCACTCCTGTGCTCAGTTGTTAATGCGACTTCTTGAAATCAACCTCATTCCAAGTCTAGTGGGGGAAGTCTATCGTGCATGTCCTTCCTAATCGCAATAAGCCTAAGCCTATTTTGCGTATTGTATACGCATCTGTGCTTAATGCGTTCGTTTTAAAAGTTTTTGTCCATATTCAGTTACTTCAAAGGGGGAGGGGTGAAAGTGGACCCCCGCTTGCACTTCAATCCCTATACCTTATAGTTTTGTTCACCATTTGGACAGTTTCGGAACTCTGTTTATGGTCATGTTTTCAGCACGTAAGAAACATCTCGGTAACGAGCCGGACACGCAGCCGCTTCTTTCACGAGGCAACGATCGGGATGTTGACAGCGAGCAGAACAAGTACAAGAGAAGGCCGGCCAGAGAGTGGTTGCGAGGGATTTGGAAGTTCGTCGCGTGGATGATCGTTTTGGCATTTGCTTCTATTCATTCGCAGCTATTAGCTCTAGATCAGCATCTCTTTTCAGGGCGAAGTACGGCAATGCTCCACCGGATCAATTCACCGGGTACAAGCGCGTCTTACTGATCGCATTTTTCTCCATTCTCGTTCTGGTCACAGTGATTGTTGTTCTGACGAGGGCTGGTCTTGACGCGGAGAATGATCCGTTGCTGGACCCGATGAACAATCCCAACATTCGTGTAGCGGCCGTGGATGGTGTGGGAAATTCTGTCTAATGGTTGTCGTAAGGGTCCTAAGCTCGTTTTTCATCTTCGATTCAACCTATCGTACAGATGTGCAGAGAGATTGGCATGAAGCTATGCCATTTCTTCACAGATACACGGCCAGAAAGAGTATTTATTTATGCGTGGGCGTTAATGATGTCCAAGTGTACATTGTTTGACGAGATCGCTTCATCTTCCTAACCATGTTCCGACCTTCCGTATAAGGACATTATGGGTGCTGGTGCAACCTATGCCACTTTATTTATTGTTTATGAACGTAGGTTGTTTCCGCTGTGCTTTTATCCGCTGTTAACATTGTATATCGTGACTGTGATACCTAGTGTAGATTGCTTCAACTCGCGTCTGAGCGTGTAATACTTGGGTTAAATGTATTCAAGAGAAATAAATAATCATATTTTACAAGCATCTTTTAGATAGCCATGGTTCTGTGACCGATGCTATACTTTCGTGCAGCTTCAGATGATGCTCTGGGTTTGATTTGCTAACGATGTGTCTACCTACAAGGCATGCACCGCGTTGGTTCGGTGGCGCGTGCGGTGCGCGGCTGCAAGTTCGCGTGCCGACGAGCGCAGTCGACTGCCGCCGCCGCGCCGCAGAAGATCGAAGTGTTTATCGATGACAAGAAGATACTCGTTGATCCAGGACTAACTATTCTGCAGGTGGATCTTAAAGGTTTCTGGGAAAGTATTGTATGGAGCGGGTATATGGCTTGTAAAACAAATAACAGTAGTGCATTTATACTATTTTCACGTCGAATTGGACACCTTTCAAACCAAATTGGACAGTTCTAAACTCTTCTACGTTAAACTGACAATAAGGTTTTAGTTGAGCATTAAGCTTTTCTTACAGCTCTTCTTTAGAGGGTTATCCTCGATAGTTATCACATTCCTTTATAAGGGTTCCATTCATACTTTTCACGTCAAATTGGACACTTTTAAGCTAGATTAAGATTTTTGAAGTCAAAGCGAACTCTTCCAAATCAAAATGTGCTCCTTCTACATTAAACTAGAAACTATCCAAAAAGGTTGGAATATTCTTTGCTCAAGTAGAATAACTTTTTTGGTTTTTTTTCTACTTCAGCTGCCCGATTAAATGCAATAATTTTATAAAATTTTTATCTTTCAAGAAAAAAAAAACAAATTAAACTTTGTTTTAAAGCGCAACAAAGCAGCAACCGTGTAGTGCACTAAAAGACCAGATTCCGCCATGCACCTGAAAAGCTCGTCGCGATTTTTATTTGATTGATAGTGTAGATGCTGCGTACATGCAGCGTCAAAGTGAGGATAAGTGCGTTTTTTACAATTGTCTATGTTGCATGCAGGGCGCGTGCGTGTATCGGGTGCAGGCGACAGTTAGCGCAGTCGGAGGAGGCGCTAACTGTCACCTGCTCCCGATACCAGGTTCATGGTTCGGATTTCCCGCCTCATTTTTGTGTTTCTGGGACACTATGCAAGCTGAGATCGGCATCTTATTCACCTGCGTCGTGTTTTGCTTTCATCATGCTCAGCATTGCTACTATCAGATATATTGAAAGGATCTCCCCGTTTTCGCTTTCTGAATTTCCCTCTCTTCAAGCAGCATTATTGCGGTATCTGTACCAGCTAAATGTGGTATAAAAGCCATAGATTATATTTCTCTACCGATTTGTTTACCTTAAGAGCGCGTGTAGCGCAGTCGGAGGAGGCGCCTTCTGTCGCCTGCAGCCGATCCCAGGTTCCTGGTTCGGATTTCCCGCCCAGGCCAACCAAGCCTTCCATCCCTCCGGGGTCGGTGAATTGGTACCAGCCTCGTTTGGGAGGGATGGTGCGCTGACTTGTTCATCGGCTGGTCACCGCAAGTCATTGTATGGCCATATACGCATTCAAATCGCCTCCACGATATATCGTAGAAGTAGAATGCGTGACGCATCCAAAAGGGATCGAATGAATGCTGCAGCGTTTGTAAGTCTGAAGCTGCGTGCAAACAGAAATTTGCTACAATCGCATAAAAATCGCGAACTTCCGGACGAAGGCATGGCGCAATCTCTGTTTTGGCAATGTAAAATTGCTCTTCAAAACAAGCTTTAAATCATTGTTTTTCCCCAAAAATTAAAATTTTATGAAATTTCAAACAAAGTGTTCACTTATTGGGTAAGTGTTTTAAAACTTCATAGAAAATTATGCTAAAATTTCCCTTGAACAAAAAATTATTCTAACATTTTTGGAGAATCTATAGTTTAATGTAGAAGACGTTCATTTTGATTTGGAAGAGTTTGATTTGATTTCAAAAGTCTTAGGCTAGCCTAGAAGAGTGTCCAATATGATTTGAAAAGTGTCCGATTTGACTTGAAAAGTGTCCAAATTGATTTGAGAAGTGTCCAATTCGTCGTGAAAATGGTATATTTATTTATTTATTCAATTCATAGACACTTCCCTCTCACGGATTTTGTTAGCACCCCGTCAAAGAATTTTTTTTGGGGTCGATGGAGACCTTATTTGCAACAATTTTGGACATCATGACAAAATCAGCTATTTTTCTTTTATTCTTCAACGGAGAAGTACCAAAGACCGATGAGTACCATTTAGAATTGAACTATAATCCACTGAGAAGCGTCTCATAATGAGCTCCCTAATGAAGCTGTTTGGATGCTTTCTGTAAGGTCTGTATCTTTCTTTTTCGTTGGATTGAAGACTGATGTCCCGCTTTCCACTATGGGTCTTACATACGTTTCGAAACCACGCACGTAAACCTCAGGGATTTTAAAGCCCTAAAGAGGTTATAGATGCGATAAATGGCTTTTCTTACTACTTAAAAGTCTGTAATGCTTGGAAAAGCATGGTCGACACGTTTAGTTAGGTCGATGGAAACCTTGGACTAGAAATTGAGGCCTGTTGAGTACCGTTTGGAATAGGACTTCCTAGTGAAGCTATTTTAAATGCTTTCTGGGAAGTCTATATCTTTCTTTTTCGTTGGATTGAAGACTCGCGGTCAGTCGAATCTTGTACATAATCTTATATCTTGTCTATGTTCTGTTTACCTTGTAAAAAAAGGCGTTGAGGACACTAGGTTAGTTGCGAAGAGAAACGTCGCTTTAAGGCGTTTTAAGCCCCAACAATAGGTGTGCCCCTACATGTATTGATGGATTCTTTTCCTTAGTGTGGTTGCACATGCGATTGTAATTCTTGACGACTCTTTTATGTTGTTGAAAGGCGTATTGTTCGGTTAGAACATAAGGCGAGTGGTTTGAATTCGTTGCGACTGACGGGAGGATTCCTTCTTGACATGGCTTCGAACAGGAATGTCCTTTTCATAACGATATTTTGCGTAGATCAAAGCTCTAGCGACAGGTAGCTCGAAACCTTTCGGCGTAGAGCATTCTCTCCTTACCGGGTGAATTGCTCTACGGAGGAGTAATGGCGTTGAGCACTTTGCCCGGTAAGCAGACAGCGCCCGTTCGAATAGTAGCTATTGCTATAGTTTTAATCGCAACGAAGCATCGTTATAGCAGCTTCCAATCTCGATACTTTCCACTTGTGGTTTGAAGAACCTGACATGGATCCTTCTTTTGTAATGGAAAATTAGCCTTAGTTCTTTCGTGGAAAAGTGTTCTTGTTGGAAAATACGTCCTCTGAAGCAGATGTTTTAAAGAAAAAGGCTGGGCTTTGTAAATTGTGGTTTAACTAAGCGGTTAGTGAACACTGTTTCCTAAAAAGTGGTAAGCCTGCGAGCTTTATTAGCCCATAATTACTTTCATTGCGTGTGAACGTCTTTCTTGTATCTCCTTTCGGTTGAGTAGCTCCTCTTCTTATGTTAGCAGTTGATTTATGTGAATTAGAACTGATCGTTTCCAATTTCAGGACTGGGAAATGAGGAGAAATGCTGGAAAATGCTGGAGCGTAGTAGAACCATTGCCATTCCATTAAGTTAGGTATCAGGAGTGCTAGGAGTAAACGTTCCTAGTGGGAAGAGCACATTCGTCAGCCGAAGCTTATTACGGCTTTTTCAGCCGAAAATCGTCTACCCGTTTAACATCGACTCTAATTCCAACGCTATCTGCCCATGCAGACTTTTGTCAATTTTGGAACCCCATTTGTTCTAGCCACCAGATACATTTCTTCGGCTTTTTTATGAAAAGTAGCGACAACTCTGTTGATGTGATTAATATAAATATAGAGCTGCTAATGGCATAGTGTGATTAGTCCGTGATTGCCATAACAAGGAATCTGAAGGTTATCTTAGACTTTTTCGGAGTATTCTTGGTGTTCTTCAGGCATGCGCTCTTGTTGGTGTCGATATTCCTCGTTTCTGCTACCACGACCGCTTGTCGATTGCCGGAAACTGTAGGATGTGCCTCGTCGAGGTCGAGAAGAGCATGAAGGTCAGCTGATAGATTCGGTCCCTGTACTTCTTCATTTATCCTGTGAACTCACCATCAGAAGAAATTACGTTAGGTGAAAGCTTCTCTTTAGCCGGTGGCGTCGTGTGCCATGCCAGTGATGAAGGGAATGAAGGTGAAGACTAACTCGGATTTCGTGAAGAAGGCGAGAGAAGGAGTGATGGAATTCCTACTCAACAACCACCCACTCGACTGCCCTATTTGTGACCAAGTAGGTGAAATTTTGTGAAGATGGGGCCAGATAGAGCTATCACAGTTGAGCATGCAATCTGTCTAGGGAGGTGAATGCGATCTTCAAGACCAGTCAATGGCTTTTGGAAGCGATCGCAGTCGACTTCAGGTGGAATATGACGGGAAGAGGTTGGGGTCGTTTTCTGCCTCGTATTACATTCTATGCTGAGAAAGTGGCTTCACATCGGCTTTTATCCTTGCGTTTCAGGGCCGTTGAGGATAAGAACATTGGGCCACTTGTGAAGACCGTTATGACTCGCTGCATTCAGTGTACGCGATGTGTACGCTTTGCGAATGAGGTGAGCTGTGCGGCAAGTTCCCTTTCGTACCGCATACATATGCATTTGTTTTCAAGGTGGCTGCCTTCCCCGACTTCGGAACCACTGGACGCGGCCAAGATCTTCAGGTACTTGTCTTCATTTTTCTTAGATTTTTGACCTGTCAGGTTCAATAGGTCAGTTTTCTTAGATTTGAATTTTGAAGTCAGCGCTGTGATGTTCCCTTGATTCGCTGTTTGTTTATTTACGTTTTTATCGATTAGCATTGTTTTTACTATTTTGCTTTTTTTGTAATACTTGTTCGTATTTACTGCCAAGCAAAGATTCGATCCATCGTATGAGGAGTTTCTCATTTGAAAGAAGAAAAAATAATTTTTAATGCTGCAGAAATATGGTCTCTAAGCTGATTTTCGGATCTATCCTAATCGTAGGGGCACATAATCGTTTAAATCTTCATTTCCTGCCTTGAGTTTCTAGAAGAGCTTCATCTGCCGTCCCATGATGTGAGTGCTTCTATTTAAACTCAGAGAATATAATTCTGCGACGTGGGATGGACGTACGTAATTGACGCTTTGCGGTCGCCCCCTCCCGACTAGGATAGATCCTGATTTTCTTCACGAGTATGTGCTTTCCGTGGCGTAATTAGCCATTTACAATGTTCGTGTATTTCTCAGTTTTCCCATATAGGATGCTCCTAATTTCCCGTGGTGCTGGCGTCTCTGTGGCTTTCTTTGTGGCTTTTGGCTTGCAATGAGCCAGGGCAGGGAATCGCTTCACGGCTCGTTTGTTATTCATTTGATCGAATTTGTGTAGTCGTTGTCTGGAGCGGTTAAGTGGAAATAAAATTGGATGAATGCTGTCCAGTGACCATTAATTTTGCATGAACTGAGTCACAGGCGGTCACTCGGGGTAAGGCGATCTTGGTGCAAGCTGTGCTAGCCGGTATCGTCAGTTTGCTCTAGCTGACGCGACTGACGTTCCATTTGTCACGACCGCGTGAAAATGTAGCCCAGTGGATCTCGTCTTGAGTTATGTGAGGCGCGTATTTCTTTCGTTCAAAACGTTCATGAAAAAAATTCTGATCAACATGATGGTATGGTATGGATCCTGATCTTTCCAAATCAAGCGGGATCCGGAGCCGTATTTATCAGTCTTGGTGTGAAGTTAGATGAAAGTGACTCCAACCACACGAAATGCACTGCCACGCGGTAATAAGGTAGATGATGCGACCGAACGCGATGGAGATCACCTCAAATTTGGGTAATTAAACCTTTATCTTCAATATACATAAATAAACACGCACGCGGATAACAAATAACGATAAATTGCATCGATGGTAAACACAATGTAACGATAAAGAATGATATACATTACGAGAGTATGACAACACTACGCGAACACTACATG
Organism: Heligmosomoides polygyrus bakeri; assembly: GCA_947359475.1. Lineage (NCBI taxonomy): Eukaryota > Metazoa > Nematoda > Chromadorea > Rhabditida > Heligmosomidae > Heligmosomoides > Heligmosomoides polygyrus. Next base: position 3,290,917 of record OX375868.1, read on the forward strand.
GCAACTAAAATAAACTTCGATATGAGCAAAACAACACTATTCGAAACCTAAACCAGCTAAGTGAACCGGCAAAGGACAGTAGAAATGATTAACAAAGCCAAGACCCAACTTTAGGAAGATACCCAACCCACATGAGGAAATGGCGAGGTAACTCAATGCAAAACAGGAGCATATGAGAAACGAGAACAACACAAGGGCAGAATACATCTAGCACAGTGAGATACAAAAACAACGCAATAAAAGCTAGAGACACTTCTACACGAATAACACACAAAATACACGAAAAATATGAGAAACGAGAAACTATGAATCAATCAAAGCCCACAAGGTACGCGCGAGGAGTCTGAAGGGAGAAACCACGACTCAGATACGCGCAGAATGGAACCCCCCCCCCCCCACAGAAAACCTTCCCGGACGCGCACAGCCGCACGACTTTCCGCGAGCCCATGAACAAAGGCTGGAAGCGCTGATTAAGAAGAAGACCCTGAAAATTGGGAAGCGCAGAGAAATAGCCCGGGAGGGAGGAGAAAACAGAGAGAGAGCGCGCGCGGTCGAATGGTGGGCGGAATCCTTCCATGGAGACGACTTGGCGTCATTAGATAAATCTGTAAGTATGCGGAGGTACTCAGGGGGTTCGTCGAGCATCCTCCAACGGAAGACCTGCGAAGGGGTTGGTAAGGCATATGATGAATGCCACACGACGGGTGTATTCTTCCTTCTACGCTGCATACGCAATGGTTTAATCCCTGATGAATTGAGCTACCGGCCGGCTACGGTTCTCGTTAAGCTTCTGTTAGAGGACCAGTTCTTCCATCTAAAATATTCCACATCGTTTCAGTTGATGCAAAAATGCCAGTGTTTCGGCCTGTACAGAAGATAATTCCATACCCTTTTGTTCTTTTTTCAGACGCATTGTTGAACTGTTTCCATTCTCCTGAAGCGATTCTTGATCGGGACCTGACGATGCGGTTCTATTATACATTTCCCCGACAGGGAACTTGGTTTTGAGTCTTGTGCGGCGATCTGCTGCTCTATATAAATTTTCCGCTTGTTTGGGGATTATTTATTTATTTATGTGTAAAATTTACGCGAAACATAAACAATTGCTGAAGGATACTAGAAGAATTGTCAATAAAAAAGGCATCTCAGAAGGAGAACGCGATCAGCAAGCACTAGGGTCAATTGAACATAGATTTGAAGGATTCCTACACGCAAAGGAAGTTAGGCAATTAAGCCTTTCGGAAATGTCTGGCTAAAAGCCTCTTGAATTTACTTAAGGAGTAAGGAATTGGACATGTTTTACTAATTTAATGAATCATTCTATATATGATATGGGGGAAATGTAATCGAGAGAATCAATTGTTCAAAAGACTACCAATTTATTTTCAATGACATAGTATTCCTGGCTATGCTGATACTTCTATTCTTTTCACTTCAGATTGGAACATACGTCGAGAAGTTCTTCGCATCTGAGTTGTCTGGCAACATAATCGATCTTTGCCCTGTTGGTGCTCTCACCAGCAAACCATACAGGTGAATACTAACCAGTGGATTCATTTTTTGTATCGCTCCAAATATTGCTTCATTTCAGCTTCACTGCTCGGCCATGGGAGACCCGAAAGACTGAAAGCGTCGACGTCATGGATGCCATAGGGTCCAACATCGTCGTGTCGCACAGATCGGGTGATCTTCTGCGGGTAATTCCCAAGATGAACGATGTAAGTGTTGAGGAATAGTAGCTGTTAGCTTTTGTGATGTCTCTTTTTAGACATAAACAGTGACATTTTACAGTGGATGTTGATTGTTCTTCTATTTCAGGACGTCAACGAGGAATGGATCAGCGACCAGACTCGCTTTGCTATTGATGGCCTGAAGACCCAGCGGCTGGTATGTCCGATGATGAAGGATCAGAATGGAATGATGAGGTAGGATAGCGAGCACTTGGCTATCGCAAACGGCTAGAGTGAAGTAGGTTTCCTCTTAAGACAAGCGTCATGGGAGGAGACCCTCTTCGTGGTTGCACAGAAACTTCGCGAAACACCTGCGGAACAGAAGGCGGCTGTAGTTGGAGGTCTCTGCGATGTTGGTGAGTATTTAGCAGTATTTATTGTATTGTGAGGCCTCTAAAGACTGTATGTCAGTGTTAGGCAGGTAAGGCTGTTCCCGTTCATTGATTTTCTTATTTTACTGTATTTATTTCACTATATTTGTCATGTATGCATTCATTCATTGATGACGTGAAAATGAATTTCAATCGCTCTGCCTCTCTATCGACTCCATCTATCTTTGTTTTGCGTTATTTTCTTATCTTTCGGTGAATCTTTGAGCGAGATAGATAAACAGAGAACATAAAAAGGGGACAGAAGGGTTGTGTCATGAAAAATTGCATTTGGACTTTTGAGGGGACCGTTCTTTGTGCATCATAATATTAGGTTGTAACGAAATAAATGGCACTGAACCACTGTAAATTTAAGCAGTTAATATCTCGGCTTGTGGGCAAGTTTATTAATCGAAATAAAAACCTTCTGATTCTACACATCTTTGCCAACGTGACGCAAGCTTTTTTATCCCAGTAGCATAAAAATCAGAAGTTCTGGAATTGACGAAATCTTCGAAGGCACTTTCGGCATCCTGTTGGTATTTGAATATTTTCCCCACCAAGAAGTGGCCAAGATGCTTGAAGAAATGGTAGTCTGTTGGGGAGAGGTCGGGAGAAAACGGAGGATGTGGTAGAGTTTCAATGCTCAGCTCATTCAATTTCTGCAACGTCATTCTTGCTACATGGGGACGAGCATTGTCGTGCAGAAGGAGAACTCGCCTTCGGTTCACCAAGGCCGGCCGGATATCCTTCAACTTTTTCATCATTTCTTCAACTTCAATGCAGTACTTCTCTGCCGTGATGGATTCACCGGGAGGGAGGAGGCTGTGGTGAATAAATCCCAGCGAACACCACCATACTGTCACCATTACTTCCTTTTGGTGCAATTCCGGCTTCGCAAAAACCTTGGGGCTCTCATCGCTGTCCACCCAGTGTGCCGATCGTCGCCTGTTGTCGTACATTATCCACTTCTCGTCACAGGTTACGATGCGATCAAGGAATGGGTCCGTTTCGTTCCGTAGAAGCAGTGCGGACGAGATCTCATATCGTCGGTTTCTTTGCTCCTCAGACAGCTCGTGAGGCACCCATCTTTCCAGCTTTTTGGTCTTTCCAATTTCCTTCAGATGCCGGGCAGCTGTGTTGTGACTGACGCCAAGAACCTTCGCTATCTCCCTGGTACCTTTGTGTGGATCCTCCTCTACCACATCTCTCAGCTTGTCCTCATCAACATCACTATGCCTCCCACGACCTTCATGTTCTTCCAAGCTCTCATCTCCATTCCGGAACTTCTGATACCAACGACACGCCGTCCGAATTGTGGAACATCCTTGACCGAATGCGGCGTTGATCTTCTCGTCGGCCTCCTTAGCTGTAGTGCCCGGCTTGAATTCATACAAGTAAATGCCTCGGATTACCCTTTTGTCCATCTGCAAAAAAGACAATAAAACTCTAAAGTTTTCCCACTTTTACATAGAAAATTTGGTACTCACCGGTAGAGCAAAGTTTGAGCTTCTAAATGGTATGCCACATGTTACGGTTTGTTCTTGATCAAACGCGTAAAGACGCGCAAAAAATGGCGCGAGCCAGTGCCATTTAATTCGTTACAACCTAATAGCACTGGGAATTTTTCATCTCGATGAGAACTAAGGAACTAAAGCTGGTTCATTCAGTTTCGCTAAAGGAGGCCATAAGTTTTACTGTTATATGGCATCATGGAGGCACATTATGTGAGTGCTTTGTTTTTGCAAAGGCTGTTGTGAAGTAGTCAATGGACAGCGTGGGGTTAGGCTTGGAGTACCTGATTAAATCGAAGCTGCAATCAATTCTAGATTTTAGTGAGATCATCACTCTTATAGAAGCTTGTCTATATGCGCCCGAAATTAGCGGACAAACGGTTTTCCTATCTCTGATCGCAAAGAGTTAAGTGGAGTTGGATGGAGTCAATGGAATCAATGGAGCTTCTTCTCTATTTTGTCGAGAACGTGAAGGCCATGCCAGTATTCTATTCGCAGCTAGCATTTGTCTCAGGCGTTAAAGTCTATGGAGCGTTTAGTGTGTCTCTGATATTCCCCTGCATGTTTTGATTATCTCATTAATTCCTTATATATGTTGGATAATATGGAGATTACGTAGCGGTGCGTACAGGGAACAATTCCATTATGTTGTATTAGGTTGGTGCATAAGTTCTCGACATTTGGGGCATGAAATATGTATTATCACAACATACGAACAACAATATCAAATCATTTGAAGTAACCACCCTTTACATCAATTGTCTTTCGCCAACGTGCTGGTAAGTCATGGATGCCTCTTCTCCAAAACGTGGCCGGTTGTGATTCGAAAAATGTGAGCAGTGCCTCCTTGACATCCTCTCGGTTCCTGAATTGCTGGCCGTCCATATAGCGGTGAAGGCTTGAAAACAAATGATAATCAGAAGGAGCGAGATCAGGTGAGTAAGGTGGATGTGGAAGAACGGTCCATCCGCAGTCCGCCAACTCAGCCGCCGTCGCTCTAGCAATATGCGGTCTAGCGTTGTCGTGTTGAAAATACACCTCACTTGCTCTCCTCGTGTGGTTTGAAGGTGGGCCCTCAACTTCCTCAGTTGGTTGACGTAGACCTCTGCCGTCACTGTTATCCTTTCGTCCAGCAGCTCCCAGTATTCTACGCCAAGAACGCTCCACCAAATGCATAGCACCACCTTTTTCACGTGAAGGTCGGGTTTCGGAACGCCTCTGCCTCTCCAGTTGCATCAACCCACTGTGCATGCCGGTGATAATTAGAGTAGAGTATCCACTTCTCATCCCCGGTGACAAGGCTGTCCAGCCATCCGTGGGTACGTCTGAGGGTAAGGAGAGACAGAGCGACATCGGCTCTGCGATCCATGTCATGTTGTGTCAAGTAGTGAGGTACCCAGCGACCCAATTTCTGCACCTTGCCAATCGACTCCAGTCCTCGAACGACTGTTGAGTGACTGACACCAAGAGTGCTTGATAGTTCGCGAGTGGTTTGGTATGGGTCCGCTTCCACTCTGCTTCGGAGGCCATCCAAATCCAGTGTCATCGGGCGACCTTCTCGTCCATTATCTTCAACGGAGAATTCACCAACTGCAAACTTCGAGAACAACTGGTACACAGTACTTCGAGCAGGAGCACTCTCGTTGTAAACATCCTTCAGGCGACGATACGATTCGTTGGCACTGAGGCCAGACTGATGCAGGAATAACATGACGTGCCGAATATGCGTCTCAGTTGGGATGAATTGCTCAGCCATAATAGCCGACGTTAACAACGCAGCGCAGAAGTAAATGTTAGGATCAGTTTTGTAGCCCTTTCCTTTCTCTATCGATCGATCATTTACGCGTTGATACATGTGAGAAATTTGGCGGGAAAATGCGCTTTCAATTCAGGAGGGATCAAATGTCCGAGAACTTATGCACCAACCTAATATTATGTTTTGCCGAAAGGTCACGCGATTACGGGTTTCAGCCGTCACATTTAGAATCAAATATCTCTGCTCAAGCAACAACTTAGGGGCTCAAATAAACATCACAACCGTCCAAATTCGACTTCCGACAATGCTTGACATATTTGCTACATATACAGGGTGTCTCAAAAAAACGTATGCTTTGTTAGAAAGGTGATAATTTTGTTCACAGTCAAGGTACAGAAGACGTTAAGCGTTCATATGGAAGCTTAAGAAAATAGAAATTTTCTGAGGTATGAGAGCTATGGAACGCGCCATGCCCTCGTCTGAAACCTTTTACACTCGATTGATTGTGTTTTGATTGAATACTTGTTGTAATTCTCCTTTAAGGGGGCGTATCGATTGATTTGTGTTTCTTTTAATGTTTAAAACCTAAAAACACTACTGCTTGCGAAAAGTGCAGTTTAACCTAAAAAATGCAGGTAGTGTTTGGTTATAACATTGCTGCTAGTGAAGTTTTTAGAAATGTTTGAGACCCATATGAAAGCGCAGGGTAATGAGATGACTGTGGCGTGCAAGTAATCAAGATTGCGCCATGCTCCCACCAAAAGCCTTGCACGTCCGACTCAATTGATTATGCATGTGCTGAATGCCTGTTGCAATCTTGTTACTATTAGGTTGTAACGAATTAAATGGCGCTGGCTCGCGCCATTTTTTGGCGCGTCTTTACGCGTTTGATCAAGAACAAACCGTAACATGTGGCATATCATTTAGAAGCGCAAACTTTGCTCTACCGGTGAGTACCAAATTTTTTATGTAAAAGTGGGAAAACTTTAGAGTTTTATCGACTTTTTTGCAGATGGACAAAAGGATAATCCGAGGCATTTACTTGTATGAATTCAAGCTGGGCACTACAGCTAAGGAGGCGGACGAGAAGATCAACGCCGCATTCGGTCAAGGATGTTCCACAATTCGGACGGCGTGTCGTTGGTATCAGAAGTCCCGGAATGGAGATGAGAGCTTGGAAGGACATGAAGGTCGTGGGAGGACATGAAGGTAGTGATGTTGATGAGGACAAGCTGAGAGATGTGGTAGAGGAGGATCCACACAAAGGTACCAGGGAGATAGCGAAGGTTCTTGGCGTCAGTCACAACACAGCTGCCCGGCATCTGAAGGAAATTGGAAAGACCAAAAGGCTGGAAAGATGGGTGCCTCACGAGCTGTCTGAGGAGCAAAGAAACCGACGATATGAGATCTCGTCCGCACTGCTTCTACGGAACGAAACGGACCCATTCCTTGATCGCATCGTAACCTGTGACGAGAAATGGATAATGTACGACAACAGGCGACGATCGGCACAGTGGGTGGACAGCGATGAGAGCCCGAAGGTTTTTGCGAAGCCGGAATTGCACCAAAAGAAAGTAATGGTGACAGTATGGTGGTGTTCGCTGGGAATTATTCACCACAGCTTCCTCCCTCCCGGTGAATCCGTCACGGCAGAGAAGTACTGCATTGAAATTGAAGAAATGATGAAAAAGTTGAAGGATATCCGGCCGGCCTTGGTAAAGCGAAGGCGAGTTCTCCTTCTGCACGACAATGCTCGCCCCCCATGTAGCACGAATGACGTTGCAGAAATTGAATGAGCTGAGCATTGAAACCCTACCACATCCTCCGTTTTCTCCCGACCTCTCCCCAACAGACTACCATTTCTTCAAGCATCTTGGCGACTTCTTGGTAGGGAAAATATTCAAATACCATCAGGATGCCGAAAGTGCCTTCGAAGATTTCGTCAATTCCAGAACTTCTGATTTTTATGCTACTGGGATAAAAAAGCTTGTGTCACGTTGGCAAAGATGTGTAGAATCAGATGGTTTTTATTTCGATTAATAAACTTGCCTACAAGCCGAGATATTAACTGTTTAAATTTACAGTGGTGCAGTGCCATTTATTTCGTTACAACCTAATACTTGGCCACATTAACCTGCACTGTGCTTCTTTAAAACGTTTAAAACTTGACAATCTCGTGAAGGACACGTTACATACGAGTTTATTGATTGCACAGTTTAAATGTGATCAAGAGTACCATTTTCCATGACGGATTCCGTGGAGTGATGAAGCAACATTCAAGATGAATGGAGAGGTTAATCGGCATAACCACAGCTACTGAGCGACGGAAAACGTTGAAAGAAGCACAGTGCAGGTTAATCTGGCCAAGAAGTAACAAGATTGTAACGAACATTCAGCCCATGCACAACCAATCGAGTCTGAAATGCAAGGTTTTAGGCGTGTGCATAGCACAATGTGTCTATTTGCACGCTACAGTAATCTGGTTATCGTGCGCTTTCATATGAGTCTCAAACATCTTAAAATGCTTCACTAGCAACAATGTTAGAACGTTTCGGATACTACCTGCATTTTTAGGAGGACATTTCTTTCAGAAGTACTTGGAAAACTCATATTCGGTAAGTTTTTAGAACAACATATTCCACAGAAGGATTCGTAGATGCTCTCTTATCACAAATAAGATTACGCCTGAGAAGTTGCTTCTAGAATGAGGGCTGGTTTCTCGTGTTACTGTTATTTCGCTCGTCAGGCATGCCTTGACTGCTCAGTTGTCAAACTTTCTCTTGCTCCCATTCACCAGCAACTGTGTGAGGTATACACTGCGACCAGAAAGTATAGGGACACTAGTAAAAAACAACTTCATTGTCAAGATAAAAAATGGTCGTTGATAACTAGTACTCAATTGGTCCTCCGCGGTTCACTGCAACATCTACGTCGGGCTGGCATCGAAGCAGCATGATTTCGAAGTGTTTGTAGAGGAAGTTCATCCCAAGCGCGTAGAATCGCTGATCGATGTCCTTGCAGAGAAGGATATGTCTGGTTATGCTCGTAAATCTTCCTTACGAGGTGTCCCCAGATATTTTCCATTGGGTTCATATCGGGAGAACATGCAGGCCAGTCGAGAACTTCAACAGAATTTCTTCTGAGGAAGCCTTTTGTGGATCTGCTGGCATGCGGCGGTGCATTGTCCTGTTGAAAAACCCATCCCTGGCCAGCATTCTGTTGAAGGAATGGGAGCAGATGGGTTTCCAACAGTTGCTGGTATTCATCTGCGTCCATCCTTGCTGACGTGAGGGCAAGAGGGAGCTTTCCTTCTGCGTGGAATGCCGCCCACACCATAACTGTGCCGCCTCCAAAATTCCTTCTTGGGAAATACTCCTTCTCCTTGCGTAAGTCATGCCAGTAGAATCGGTTCTCATCTGGACCATCGAGGTTAAAGCGCTTTTCGTCCGAGAAGATCACCTGGACTATGAAATGTTAAAATACCTAGCGTCAGAACTGACAACGCAAAAAATCTGCCTTAGTCCAAAGACGTAGTTTGTTCCTAGAGACGAACTCGAGCCTGTTCCTTTTGTGCGTTTCTGTCAAACGTGGAGCAGAACGGAGCTGGGTATATACAACATTCCCATTGCGATTTAAGCAGCACCGAATCGTTTCTTTCGAGACTTTCTCACTCAAACTCTTGCGACTTCCTCCAAACTGATTGATTTATTGGAAACCATTCGCACGATTTGCCTTTCGTCTCGAGTCGAAAGAAGCCTGGGACGTCCTGAAGGCTTCCTCGAGTGATATAGATCAGGACTGCGTAGAGATTTGCTAATAACGTTCTTTGATCGTCCCAGTTGAGTCGAAATTTGGCGTATGCTGAGTCCTGCATCTCTGAGGGCCTTGATTTGAGCTTGTTCCTCTATTGATAGCATCGATCCGCGACCCATCCTTACAATGAGCAAATTATGAGGCAGTATATTGCATAGCAAATAGTTTTCAACAACGTACCTTTCTCCGCGCACCTTATTTGGTGGTGTCCCTATACTTTCTGGTCACTCAAAAACAGGGTCCCGTCATATGATCCTTTCCCGTTCCTTGCCACCTTTGGGGATTTTGCCCATTTCTTTCGTATATATGTTTTTTGCTGTGAGGAATTCCATAGTATAATTTTCAGATCAATTCTTGTGGGTAGCTAGCAGAATTACGCAATTTGCTGGTGTCCCTATACTTTCCGGTCGCAGTGTATATGACTTTGAAGGCACATTTCTTGCTCTGTTAAACCAATAGTCTATCTTGATTTTACCGTTATTACTTCAACCACATAGAGTTCATCTCTAGTAATTGAGCGCTCTTTTTCTGATTTTCTTTACATAATGCCTGATGCCAAAACTGTACCGCATGCTTGTCGAGGATATCCTATCTAACTGCGAATTGGGTTCCTCGGCCTGTTTTCATAGTTATAATTATCCCTATTTTGAATTCATAAATGGGAATATTGTAAACCTCCCCTCGTGCATCAGAAAAGTCGCCAAAATTTAGAAAATTTTACATATTTTTGTATGATTTGCGCGCTTTATTGAAAACAGAGATGTTCTTTCAGATCATATGGCAGTCTTTCATAGGGAGTTCTAAATTTTTATGCTGTAGGAATGGAGTATTCTTGGTTTCAAAGTTCGTCGTCCACCTAACTGTTTTGACAGATTCATTCCTGGAGGGGCGGTAGGAGGACGCCTGTAGCGCAGAGAGGGGAATCGGCAGCTCTTGCGTGTACCACAAAGTTAATGTTTAAAGAAGCTCCGCCCAGGCCAACAAACCTATCCATTCCTCCGTGGTTGCTAATTTGAACCAGGCTTGTCAGGAAAAGATGAAATACTGATAAATCGGATGACCAACGTAGTACAGTGCAAGGGCCTTATTTGCATTCGAATTGCCTCAGTGATATACCATAGAAGTGGAAGGCGTGGCTCATTTCGTTTTGAATTACACATCCCAGCAGATCATCTTGCACCTATTCAGAGTCCATGGTGGCGTTGAAGGATCTCTTCAACCGTTTCAATTCGGAGACTGTTTGCACGGAAGAAGAGTTCGCTGCAACGTCAGATTTGAGGTGAGTAGGGTCCTTTCCTTGCTATTGCTGCACAAGTCGTTTTCATTTGTGTATAGCGGTGTGCGTAATTACGATTTACGGCGATTTTTGCCATTTTTTGCGATTTGTTCGTAAATATGATCTTTGATCTACAAATCTGGCATCTAATGACGTGATGCGGTCCGGGTTATAAAGATGCACCCAGATTAGGAGTCTCATCTTATATGCTCCTTCCCAGGTTATAAAGATATGCCCGATTAAGAGTCCTCTAATAGCTTCATGCCCACTTCCTTTTGGCCTTGTTTTTCGGTATACTGATGTGGCACCATGCCAGAAAACACCGTTATGAGTAGAGGCTTCTTGGGCTCGACTTATAGCTTGGCTTAACTAGCTTATTCATCTTTCTACCATTGTAAAACCGTTTTGTATCAGACGTGTTCTGAATAAGAAAGAACAATACAGTTTTAAATATGAGGTCCTGGCTAGGAGACTGGGTTCCTCTCTTTCCGACCAAAGTGCTAGTAGCAAGCAAGTGATTATTCAATCAGTAAAAACAAATTTGTAATTTATTATAAAAAAACAGTTGTAATTGTACCCACATTTTCCTGGACGAGGATCGAATGAAACGGTTACAACGCTCTGATCGGCTCTTGGGCGTCTTCTTATGTATATGGAATTCTTCTATACATTAATTATTCAAGAGAATCAATTAATGTCGCAGGGAGTAGGTTAGGGTTAGCTTAGATTTGGTTTGGAAAATGCTGCGTGTTTCTAAGCAGATTTAATGGCAGATCGTATCAGTAAGTAAATCGCCTCCCTTAGCATTTCTGTGGATATCTGTTCTTATGTACCAGGCTGTCCAATAATTCTTGTCCGAAAATTTCACCCTTTTATTGTTTTTTCAACTTTATTGAAAAACAAGTCTAATCAACAATATAATCACCACAGTTATCCACAACAGTGGCCCATCGGTTGGGCAGGTCGCCGGTGCCCTTCGCCCAGAACTCCGGGGGCTGCGACTCGAAGAAGTCCGCGATGTCGGATTTGAGGTTGTCGTAGTTGGTGAATTTTCTTCCGGCCAAATGGTGCTTCAGCGGGCGGAGCAAGTAGTAGTCGGAGAGGGCGAGGTCCGGGGAATACGGCGGATGGGCAACCGTCTCCCAGCCGAGCGTCGCCAACTTCTGCTGGGTCTCTTTCGCCACGTGGGGGCGCGCGTTGTCGTGCAGCAGGTGGACCGAGGCCCGTCGGGGACGCTTTTCTCGGATGGCGGCGGCTAGTTTCTCGAGCTGATCGGTGTAGATGGAGGCGGTGACCGTCCTGCCTTGCGGGAGCAGCTCGAAGTACAGCATGCCCTTGGCGTCCCACCAGCAGCAGAGCATGATCTTCAGCGGGCGCAGGTCGGCTTTCGGCGTCGTCGGCGGCTCTTCTCCGCGCGGTATCCAGGCGGCACGGCGGGCGACGTTGTCGTAGAGGACCCAACTCTCATCCTCAGTGACCAGGTCCTTGAGAAACTCCTTGCGATGCGGACGACACTCGTAGTACACGAACGTACGAATTCGACCTTGGTCCATTTATCTTGTACTGGTAGCTAGACGCGGCGACTGCGCCTTATATACCCTTAGCGTGGAACTCTGGAGAACCTTCTAGAAGGTTTTTACACTTGCCTGATATTATAACACTTCTAAGAAAAGTTATAGAATTTTAAAAATTTTCGGACAGGAATTATTGGACAGCCTGGTATATGGAATTCTTCTAGTCATTAAGGATTTGAGAGAACCAATAAAGGTCTTAGGGAGCAGGTTAGCGTGGAAAATGCTGCGAGCTCCTAAGAAAATTTAACGGAATTCCAGAATTAATTGGTTCTCTCAAATCCTTAGCATATAGAATTTCATGTATGTATATATTTGATATTATAATTCCATATAGAAGCAGTGAAACGCTCCTGAAAAGTTCTTCAAAAGTTGCTTTGGAGTTGTTTGATGCTCTATGAAATAATTTACAGATCGAACTATGTTATGAACGACGGTATAACCGGCATCGAGAACTGCGACGCGCTCCTGCTTGTTGGCACCAATCCTCGCTACGAAGCTCCTGTTCTGAATGCAAGGATTAGAAAGGCGTGAGTGAAGCTTCTGTCCAAGCATTGTCGTACTTGAAATGGTGAGGTTTGTGAGCACTTCGAACTCTGCTTCAGATTCCTTTACACCGATATTGAAATTGGCGTGATCGGAGGCGACTCGGATTTGACGTACGACTACGAACATCTTGGTAGCAGTACAAAGGCTATCGACGACGTCTTAGCTGGGAAATCTGCTTTCGCAAAGGTGAGTCGATTGGACTGGATATTGGATCCGACTCGGATAATCAGGGATCCGTCATTTTTTAAACACTGTAAAAAATATTACGCGAATAATGGAATTTTTGAAAAGCGCTGGTCCTTGGGATGATTCAGGTAAGGGTGGCTTTAGCAAGAACGGATTTTCCTGTGGTCCAAATGACTAATTTCCCTTCGGATCTCATATCGATTATACGAATCGGATATAATATCAGGTTTCTGATCGAAATCGTTAACTTGAACTAAAATCAGTAACTATTATGATAATATATTATGATAATTATACAATGAGTTATAAACATAAATTGTAATTATACATATTATAATAATATAGCTATAATTATGAAAATTATTCTAAAAATATTATATATATACCTTTTAATTAATCCCGTTCAACTTGTAAGAACATCTTTTGCTATCTCTTTAAGTTATATCTTGTCATTTAACTCACTTTTTTCTACTACTCCTACGTTTTCTCTTTTGAAATCAATTTTCTCATATAGAGTCCAATTCGTTACTCTATCATATCACTAGAATTGATTCGAATGATGGCTTATGTGCTCCACAATGGAGTAATACTACCAATTGTGAACCCCTGTTTGTGAGATAAAAGGAAGTTAGTCTTATTGTGTGTTGAGAAATTTCTCTCAAAGGCGCTTATATCATTATCGATTTTGCCAACATTAACATAATTTAAGCGTATTTGAGGTATCACCACAAAGTATGTGTTTCAGAAGTTCTTGTCGGCGAAGAATCCGATGATCATCATTGGCTCAGCATGCGCGCAGGGCGAGAAAGGAGCTGAAGTGGTTGCGAAGGCGCAACAACTGGTTAGTTATCACATTTTAGCGCAGGTTCTTATAGTTTTTAGAGGACGTCAAAAGTCTGCTGTAGCGGGCACGAATCATTAACGGTACTTCCAGGCTGATAAGGTACGCAGCAGTGGGTCGTGCGACAAGTCGAGGAAGGTGATGAATGTGCTGCATCGTTGGGCTGGACAGGTCGGCGCATTGGATGTTGGGTACCAGGTGAGCTAATGTGGCCTATACAGCGAGAAATTTCGAAATTTCTCGTTAACCAGCTTTCTGGCGTTCATTGTTTGTGTCCGTCGTTCTCTTAGAAGTGATAGTTGGTCATTACAGGCAGGAACAGCAGCGATTCGCAAGAAACCAGTCAAGTTCTTGTATTTGTTGGGCGCCGACGAAGGCAAGGTCACTCGACAGAATCTCGATCCGGCTGCTTTCGTTGTGTATCAAGGTCAGACTACTTCAGTTCAATACGCGGCGCATTGTTGCTCGCACTTAATTGGTCGTTGTGGATCGTTTCGTTTGTGCGGGGTTCAATTTGTGGCTTCTATTTGTTTATTGAGAGGGCTGAGGTCGGGACAAGTCGCTCTTCTCTGGGACACTCCGCGAACATCGCCTCTACTTGTGGAGTTGTTATTACAGGCTCGTCTAAGCTATAGGTTACACGGCTAACTGATGAGGAAGCAGGTGTTTAGCCTTCTCGGACAAGTCTCGTACTAGTTGGTTGACCCCGAAAGGATAGAAAGATGGTTATTCTGTGCGCTTTTAAAACGAACTCGCCATGCGAATAGCATCAACCTGTGTTTTCTGGCTGCTGCGACGTCGATTCGCACACTTATGGAGTATTATACGTGGTGTAGGCTGTCCAACATTAAGTACGCATTCGTATCACCTCCACGATATCCCGTAGAAGTAGAATGCGTGGCGCATCCCAAAGGGGATTGAATAACGCCGTCCTTTATCATTTATCCTTTATGGCGTGAATCACAGCAGAATTACCCGCAAAAATTGAATAAAGGATAAAGGACGGTGTTACTCAATCCATTTCGGGATGCGCCACGCATTCTACTTCTACGGGATGTCGTGAAGGCGATTTGAATGTGTATTCGGCCATACAGTAGCCAGCCAATGGACAAGTTAGTTCCAGAAAGGTCTGGTACCAATTCACTGACCCCGGAGGGATGGAAGGCTTGGTTGGCGTTGGCGAGAAATCCGAACCAGGAACCTGGTATCGTGTGCACGCCATAGCCGCCACCCCCGAATGAGGGCCTGTTCATACTTCGCGACAGCAGCGACAAGAGCGCAGCGCGCCGAAGTATGAACAGGCGACAGCAGCGACTGGAGCGACAAGAGCGGCTGGAGCGAGAACGCCGGCGCTTGAGTATGAACACTTTTTGGCGGCTCGCGATCTGTTTTAATCGATATGCATGTTCTGCACGGGCGACAAGTCGCTCTTGTCGTGAAGTATGAACAGGCCCTGAGCTACACGCGCCCAAAAAATGGAATGCGACATCAATTGTATGCAATTGTTATACAAACCAGTCGTTCAGCGGCCTAGCGGCCGCCTCCGACTGGTTGGGGGCTTCGCCCCCAAACCCCGAGAAGAGAACACTCCGACCATCTTCTTTTCCCAACTTTTAGACCTTCATACCTCAAAAACAAACGTCAGATTCGTGTTCAGCGACCTCGATTGCCCCCAGGGCCGAAGTTTAGCGCCGCTTGAACGCCATCCTCAAAAAATCGATAATATCGATCGATATCGATTGGACGACTTCAAATTCGAGTTCAGCGACCTCGATTACCCCAGGGCCGAAGTTTCGCGCCGCTTAAACGCCATCCTCAAAAAATCGATAATATCGATCGATATCGATTGGTCGACTTCAAATTCGAGTTCAGCGACCTCGATTACCCCCAGGGCCAAAGTTTCGCGCCACTTGAGCGCCATCCTCAAAAAATCGATAATATCGATCGATATCGGTTGATCGACTTCAGATTCGTGTTCAGCGACCTCGATTACCCCCACGGCCAAAGTTTCGCGCCACTTGAGCGCCATCCTCAAAAAATCGATAATATCGATCGATATCGATTGGTCGACTTCAGATTCGTGTTCAGCGACCTCGATTACCCCCACGGCCAAAGTTTCGCGCCACTTGAGCGCCATCCTCAAAAAATCGATAATATCGATCGATATCGATTGGTCGACTTCAGATTCGTGTTCAGCGACCTCGATTACCCCCACGGCCAAAGTTTCGCGCCACTTGAGCGCCATCCTCAAAAAATCGATAATATCGATCGATATCGATTGATCGACATCAGTTTCGTGTTCAGTGACCTCGATTACCCCCAGGGCCGAAGTTTCGCGCCGCTTAAACGCCATCCTCAAAAAATCGATAATATCGATCGATATCGATTGATCCGACTTCAGATTCGTGTTCAGCGACCTCGATTACCCCCAAGGCCGAAGTTCCGCGCCACTTGAACGCCATCCTCAAAAAATCGATAATATCGATCGATATCGATTGATCCGACTTCAGATTCGTGTTCAGCGACCTCGATTACCCCCAAGGCCGAAGTTTCGTGCCGCTTGAACGTCATCTTCAAAAAATCGATAATATCGATCGATATCGATTGATCCGACTTCAGATTCGTGTTCAGCGACCTCGATTACCCCCAAGGCCGAAGTTTTGCGCCACTTGAATGCCATCCTCAAAAAATCGATAATATCGATCGATATCGATTGATCCGACTTCAGATTCGTGTTCAGCGACCTCGATTACCCCCAAGGCCGAAGTTTCGCGCCACTTGAACGCCATCCTCAAAAAATCGATAATATCGATCGATATCGATTGATCCGACTTCAGATTCGTGTTCAGCGACCTCGATTACCCCCAAGGCCGAAGTTTCGCGCCACTTGAGCGCCATCCTCAAAAAATCGATAATATCGATCGATATCGATTGATCCGACTTCAGATTCGTGTTCAGCGACCTCGATTACCCCCAAGGCCGAAGTTCCGCGCCACTTGAACGCCATCCTCAAAAAATCGATAATATCGATCGATATCGATTGATCCGACTTCAGATTCGTGTTCAGCGACCTCGATTACCCCCAAGGCCGAAGTTTCGTGCCGCTTGAACGTCATCTTCAAAAAATCGATAATATCGATCGATATCGATTGATCCGACTTCAGATTCGTGTTCAGCGACCTCGATTACCCCCAAGGCCGAAGTTTCGCGCCGCCGACGTGTTCGGCACGTCTGCGGCTCGCCATGCACGGTTGTCGACGTGTTCGGCACGTCTACGGCATCGCCATGCAGGGCTGCCGACGTGTTTGGCACGTCTACGGCTCGCCATGCACGGTTGCCGACGTGTTTGGCACGTCTACGGCTCGCCATGCACGGTTGCCGACGTGTTTGGCACGTCTACGGCTCGCCATGCAGGGTTGCCGACGTGTTTGGCACGTCTACGGCTCGCCATGCACGGTTGCCGACGTGTTTGGCACGTCTACGGCATCGCCATGCAGGGTTGCCGACGTGTTTGGCACGTCTACGGCTCGCCATGCACGGTTGCCGACGTGTTTGGCACGTCTACGGCATCGCCATGCACGGTTGCCGACGTGTTTGGCACGTCTACGGCATCGCCATGCAGGGTTGCCGACGTGTTTGGCACGTCTACGGCTCGCCATGCACGGTTGCCGACGTGTTTGGCACGTCTACGGCATCGCCATGCAGGGTTGCCGACGTGTTTGGCACGTCTACGGCTCGCCATGCACGGTTGCCGACGTGCTCGGCACCTCTCCGGCTCGCCATGCACGGTTCTCGACGTGTTCGGCTGCCGCGCCCCAACTCAGTGGGACGGACGGACGGTGTGACACACACAGTGACACACACACACAGTGACACACGCTTGCTGCTTTATATATAGTAGGATATGCTAATTGTTCGGCAATAACGTGAGCTATCTTTGTACGAAAGATAGCTCACGTTATTGCCGAACCATTAGCATATTTGTATAACCAATCTTTGATTTGGTCGGAAGTTCCATTAAGGTGGAAACATTCTTTTGTAACACCGCTACTCAAAAAAGAACCGGCTAATTCTGTTGATAACTATAGGCCTACTAGTATCACCTCTTTCTTCTGCAGAATTTTTGAAAAAATTCTCAAAAAAACATATAATGTCCCATTTAGAGATTAACAAAATCATTCCTGGTAATCAGCATGGGTTTGTACCGCACAAATCTGCAGTATCTAATCTATTGGAATGTATAAATGACTGGACTGAATACTTGGATAAGAAAGGATGTTGCGATGTAATTTACTTCGATTTTTCGAAGGCTTACGATAGGGTCGACCACAGTAAGCTACTACACAAGATTGAAAGTTTGGAGTTCCATCCTATAGTAGTCAGCTGGATAAAGGACTATCTGACAGAGAGGAGTTTCCAGGTTAAAGTCGCTCACAGCTTCTCCACTACTAAACCTGTTTCAAGTGGGGTGCCCCAGGGTGGGGTGCTGTCCCCAATTCTTTTTTTGCTATTTATACGTCTGATCTACCTGTAATTTTAGAAGGATGTGGTGTCAGTTGTAAGCAATTCGCAGATGATGTAAAGATATATAGAAGTTTCAGAGGCCCAAGTGACATAGAGTCTATTCAGTCTGCCCTTGATGCTATACAGATGTGGTCTGAAACATGGAGACTCCCCCTAGCACCTGAGAAAACGGTATTTATGAGGATGGGTAAATCTGATTATGACGCCAACTATAGCATCAAAAATCACTCATTAACACCCGTTTCTCGCGTCAAAGATTTAGGGTTTCACTACGACAATAAGCTTGACTTCTCCGAGCACTACAAAATGATTTACAATAAAGCGTCTTCTCGAACATTCCTTATATTCAAAGCTCTCTCTATAGTGGATCAGGGAATGCTTCTTAGGGCTTACAAATCATACATTCGCCCTATTGTGGAGTATGGTTCACCTGTCTTTTCTCCTTCGAAATCAAAAGACATCGCTCTTCTTGAAAAGGTGCAAGACAATTTCACTCGCAAATTATTTTTTAGGATAGCTTGTAGTAGATCTATAAGAGCTCCTCGTCCTGTAGCTAGAAATAGCGAATATAAGTTGCATTCCTTAGTCTCTCGTCGTAAACTTACTGATGTCTGTGTGGTTTTCAAACTCCTGACTGGCCTAATTGATGTAGATGCTTCAAAATTCTATCGTGTAATAACATCTAGAACTAGGGGCAGCTCAGAAAAAATATCTTACGGTGTACCCAAAACGAATACCAGGTCATGTAATTTCACGTGCAGGGCTGGTTCCAGCTTTATCTCGCTAAACTCCTGTGTCCCTCGATCGTCGGCACATTACAGGCTGTTCAAGCACATGGCTAGAAACAAGCTTTTACATTTCTAGATTTAACAGTTGTTCTTCCTGTATTGGTGTTTTGTATAGTACTACATCCTATATCACGTATGCCTTATGCATCGTACAGAAATAAATAAATAAATAAATAAATTGCAAGAATTTAAAACATACAACGATGTCATGAGGAATTAGAATGCCTGGCCCATCTCGCATCATGGTTGACTAACACAAACTTTTGGACTTTTGTTCTCGAAAGAAGATAATCAGTAAAGGTGTCGCTGATCAATTTGTTTGTGAACTAGAGGACGTTATTTGGGTTCTGTGACCCCCTTCTTGACTCCAACTATTTAGGCCATCATGGAGACGCTGGAGCTGAGATGGCTGATGTAGTGCTGCCAGGAGCAGCGTACACGGAAAAGGAAGGCACGTTCGTCAACACGGAAGGCCGAGCTCAAAGGTAAGAAATTTGTAGCGAAGTAATGCTAACTATAAGTACAACTACTTACATTTTACGCTTCAGAACTCTGCCAGCGGTTACGCCGCCAGGAGAGGCTCGAGTTGACTGGAAAATCATTAGAGCTCTTTCTGAAGTGGCCGGGCGGACGTTGCCGTACGACGACATTAAGCAGTTGCGCCATAGGATAACGGAGGTGGGTGGCAGGTGTTTTGTCTCAGGCGGTGGCTGGAGAGAGAGCTGATTTCGCCAGTATTTGAGGCTAAGCTCATTTGTTTTACAGATTGCCCCACATCTCGTGCGATTCGGAGACGTCGAAGAAGCTGGATACTTGAAGCAGGCCTTGCAGCTAGCGAAGATGCCGGTGAGTTAGTCTACAACGCTTCCTTGAAAGAAAAAACATTGGAATATTGACTAAGGGATGTCGTTGTTTTAGTCTGGACCAGTAGACGTAGACGTTACGCCGAAGCAGAAAGTGCTGCCCGATTTCTACATCACTAACGTCATTTCTCGTCATTCATCGTCGATGGCCCAGGCCAAGAAAGCCGCCCTTAGGGATATGGTAAGCTGCCAGCATGTTTCAGTAGCGATTTATTGACTGAACGACGGTAGTTAGATAGGGTTGAAGGAATGTTTTGTGTCAAGTTCCAAGCCAAGGCCTAAATAGACAGTCTTACTGCATAGATGGGTCACTGTTTTCCTTTTTTATTAGGGGAGGGGGGGGGGGCAGAAGTAACGAGACAAATGCAACAAATTCCCTTATCTTACTATATATAATTCGCTTAATCCGTCGGTCACGTTGTCAGTCACGGGCAGGGGGGACTGAAGCCAAGATATGCCTAGGACAGTGCGGCGTATGCCAGCCGGGTTTTCTTTCAGCTTAACAATGGGCGATTGCCAGCGAACTGGAACCCCGGCGGCGGATCACCCAAGTTTACGATGTATTCAGCGAACAACGCGTCAGGGTAAGAATGGGGATCAAGTGCAGAGCTTAGGGATTCAGAAGACGTGCTCAAGACGTCGTCCGACGTGCGGAGGGATTCAGATGACATGCTGAAGACGTCGTCCAACGTGCGTCGGGATTCAGAATACAGGCCGAAGACGTCGTCCAACGTGCGTCGGGATTCAGAAGACGTTCCGAAGACGTCGTCCAACGTGCCTGGCGAGCCGTAGACATGCCGAACACGTCGGCAACCGTGCATGGCGAGCCGTAGACGTGCCGAACACGTCGGCGGTACAAACTTCAGGCCTGGGGGTAATCGAGGTCGCTGAACACGAATCTGAAGTCGGACCAATCGATACCGATCGATATTATCGATTTTTTGAGGATGGCGTTCAAGTGGCGCGAAACTTCGGCCTTGGGGGTAATCGAGGTCGCTGAACACGAATCTGAAGTCGGATCAATCGATATCGATCGATATTATCGATTTTTTGAGGATGACGTGCAAGCGGCACGAAACTTCGGTCTTGGGGGTAATCGAGGTCGCTGAACACGAATCTGAAGTCGACCAATCGATATCGATCGATATTATCGATTTTTTGAGGGTCACGTTGAGGAAGATCAGCTGATCCATCTCGATTAACATAATGGTCAGAAGGCCTAGGGAAGAATAGGAAACCCGTAGCGGCCATGGCGTCCTATTCTCGGGGTTTAGGGGCGAAGCCCCCAACCAGTCGTAGGCGGCCGCTAGGCCGCCGAACGACTGGTCTCTTTATAACTCAGTTACAACTCGACGGTGCTGAGGAATGTATTCGCCATTAACACACTGAAGACAATCGTGTTTTGCGGCAGAAAGCCGCCTGGGACACGCGCGCGCTATGTTCGGCGATAGGTTACGGTAGGTACGGGTGAGTAAGGCTGTCGGAGTCGTGGTCACCGATTTCGCTCAAACTTCGCCTATGGGGATTATTTGGGGTACTGATCACGAATCTGACATTCGTTTTTGGTATTACGGTGGAGTACTGTAGGTTACGGTAGGTACGGGTAGTCGCCGACAGCCTCAGTCACCCGTACCTACCGTAACCTACTTTAGTCCACCGTAAACCAAAAACGGAAAACGGATTCGCGATCAGCACCGCAAATAACCCGCAGAGGCGATGTTTGGCCGAAATCGGTGACCATTACTCCGACAGCCTTACTCACCGGTACCCACCGTAACCTACCGTAATCGGCCCAACTTTTGAAAAAGGATGTCAGTTTCGTGATCAGCACCCAAGTAACCCCTCCTTGGGCAAAGTTTTGGTGAAAAATACCGACTCATTCTCCTATCACAAGTAATTAGGGAACGGAGAGAACATCTATAACCAACGGGAGGAGTACAAAAAATGCGTGAAAAGGTATGAACCACCGGTGGCTCATATTGTCGTCAGTGTGTTAAAGCGTACTGTTTAGAACCAATATAACGATCTTTTTAGGAGAGCCCGTACGCGGAAACCCCTCGGCTGCATCTGCATGCATAGGGTCGGTCAACGAGGCGGCGGGCTTTACACAAAGCAGAAGAAAGCACAGGCGTGTCTATAGGTTCAAGCTTTCTGCGGTCGTTGATCAGTAGAGTTCTAGTGTTCAGTGTTTTGTCGGCAACGGTGTAATTATGTTTGTATTGTTGCTAGTTTAGATTTGGCAAATGAATCGTATATATGAGCAGCCTGTTCTTCCTGTTTTACACATTCAGTCAGAGAATTGAACCATTAAGAAAAACAAATCTAACAAGGAAACTATCTGAACGGTACGCCGGAACGGCAAGATCGAATACTATAGGAAGAATCCCCGTCCTCCAAATAGTAACAGAACATGTTTTGTTTTTGCCGAATCCTTGAAGCAAAGGAGTAAGAGGGTGCAATGGTTAAGTGTCCGCAGTGTCGAGCTTACCACGGTGACGCAAGGAACCTTCGTCGTGGCCTAGGTGGCGCAGTGGTAGAGGGGCCGCCTCATGATCGTGACGTCGAGGGCTCGGTTCTCCAGCCACGTCGTGTTTTTGCACTTTTACCATAGTATTGCGTTTCCATAGAGATTTCCATATCTAAACTTTTTTTTTTGGAGTTCGCTGCGGTAAGATGTCTTCCCTGCTTATTCATTGTCGACATTTAGTGATATTAGCTTCATATAATCATCGTATTTTGCATAATTGGGACATTGTTGGCGCATCACGAGATGTCGACAAGAAATTAGAAGTAAATACATCAGCAAACTCCAAAAAAGGTTCAGGTATGGAAATCTCTGTGGAAATGCGACACTATAGTAAAAGTGCAAAAGCGCATCATGGCTAAGGACTCGAACCCTCGACGTCACGATCATGAGGCGGCCCCTCTACTACTGCGCCACCCATGCCACGGCGGCAGTTCCTTGCGCCGCCGTGGTAAGCTCGACACTGCGGACCCTTAACCATTACACCCTCCTACACCTTTGCTTCAAGGATTCGGCAAAAACAAAACATGTTCTGTTATTATTTGGAGGACCGAGACTCTTCCTATAGTTGTTAAGAGGATGTTTAGTTGCGGTCAAAACTCTTGCGCCAGGCGGGACTCGAACCCGCATCTTCTGCTTTCCGGGCAGCGATGTTCGCCTTACACCACCGGCGCTGTTTGACCGAACAGAATATCCACGATATCTTCCTAGCAATCTGTGTAAGGCGAACATCGCTGCCCGGAAAGCAGAAGTTGCGGGTTCGAGTCCCGCCTGGCGCAAGAGTTTTGACCGCAACTAAACATCCTCTTAACAGCTTCTATCTTCTGTAACAGCCGCTCTAGGCTTAAGCAAAAATGAAAAACATCTTCCTATAGTATTTGATCTTGGCGTTCCGGCGTACCGTCCAGACAGTTCCCTTGTAAGTCTAAGGGCCTGTCGATACTTCGCGACAAGAGCGACTCGTCGCCCGTGGAAAACATGCAAATCGATTGAAAGCGAGCGAGTGCCGCCGGAATCTCTTCATACTCGAGCGTTGTCGCTGTCGCTCCAGTCGCTCCATTGGCCTTTTCATACTTCCAGGGTGCTGCGCTAGCTGCGCTACCGTCGCTCTTGTCGCTGCCGTCGCGAAGTATGAACAGAGCCTAAGATCAGATGCTTAGGTTTCGAACTTCTTTCAGGCCTTTGAAAACGACGAAGTTGTCGAAACGTCATGTGGATCAGTCAAAAGCATAAAGCAATTCTGCCAATATTCTCAGGTTTTATGACAGCCGGACAAGGAAAATTATACATATCTATAGAACTTATGAAACCCATCTCGACCAGAGGAAGATGACACGTAGCACGATAATGGCATTACCCCTCGTCAGTGTAGACCAGTCATGTGCAGCTCGACGGAAATGTGATCAAAGTAGCTTCATGGCAACTTTATTCAACACACTGGTGCGATTCTCTGCACGCTATTTGCCGGACTGCAAAGCCTCGGTTCGATGAGAAGACCAGCAGAACCGTCTTGCTGTACAAGAAGAGGATGTGCACCAAAATGACAGCTATCGCCCGATCTGCCTGCCTGTCCGTAACGTTGTCCTCGTGCTTAATAGTAAACAAAAATATGTACATTCGCCCTTTTTCAGTACACAGAGTGATGCTGTGGTTTTTAGAGAAGAAAGTGCTTGCTTGTTGGCTAACCTTGCGAATCAAAAAAAAAAAACCTTAAGTGACCACACTGAATATTAGGTTGGAAAAAAAGTCTCTTCACACTTCGAAATTTTTTTTACCCTTCCCCTTGTAAACGCACTAGCCAATGTTGATGGCTGATTTCGTAATCCTATCACACTTGTCTACCGTTCGCACGCGGACACAGGTTAAGAATCTTCTTGTAATTCGTTATCCATCCAATCTTCCGAACTCATTGCCGGATCTACCTCATGGCCATTTTCAGCACGGCATTCTTCATGAATTCATTAAAGAATCCACAGCACGTCAGGCAGCAGACCAAATTAACCATATATATGGCTTGGGATCTACTACTCATCGCGCCTGTTATGAGTGTTTCGGAAAGTCTTTAAAGGGAGATTATTCACTGAGGGCAAAGCATGGTCAGGAAGGCCAACTGGATTGGACGACAGTGAACTACACCATCTTCTTCGTACCGATAGTTGGCAGACGACACGTCAGCTGGCAGAGAAGCTCGAAGTGTCTCATAGGATAGTAGGAATCCATCTGAAGAATCTTGGCTTTCATGGAAATTTGGAGCTTGGATTCCACATGCCCTGTCAGACACTCAGAAAGGTCGACGGCTCTCAATCGCTGCTTCTCTTCTGTCCAGATAAGGAAGAAAATCGTTTCTTCCGCGGATTGTGACAGGCGAAGAGTCCTGGGTTCTGTATGCCAACTTCCGAGGAAAAGGCAATGGGTACAAAAGGGAGAGAGCCCTAAGTCTGATCTCAAGCCCAATGTTCACGAAAGGAAGATTCTCTTGAGTGTTTGGTGGGATATCAGAGAAGTGATTTATCGGCAAACTCTCAGAAGTGGAGAGACACTTACTGCTGTCACATACTGCGGCCAACTCCACAAAGTCGTCGCAACTCTCTAAGAAAACAGGCCGGAGAAGTCGAAGGTGATGATCCTGCATGACGATGCAAAACCACATGTTGTAAGACTCACAAGAAAAACAATAAAGGAGATGGGCTGGGAGGTAATGCCACATCCACCATATAGCCCTGACCTCGTTCGTGCCGACTACCATCTCTTCCGTGCTCTCAAGCAAGAAATTGGAGAGAAATATTTTGGAACGAATGAAGACCTCAAAAATTGGATTCATCAATGGTTCGACTCCAGAACTGCAGTCTTTTAAGCGAGAAGAATTGGAAAATTACCCAGTCTTTGGAGAAGTGTAGTGGGACAAAATAGAGTTTATCTCAATTGATTTGACTTTGTAGTTGTGAAGTAATAAATCTTTGAAAAAAATGAAAAGACTTTTTTTCCAACCTAATACTTGGTGCATCACACAAAGGCTTCATTCCAATTTGTCTCAAAAGAGGGGATAGTCGAATCTCAGGATGAAATTCCAATTTTCATCCTGAGACTCGACTATCCCCTCTTTTCGACATTTTCTCACCGCTAAATTACGCGAGTACCACTCGTTGTGAGCTCGATGTCAAGGCTAATTTTCTGAGACAAACTAAAGTGTAAGTAGTGCAAAAAGCGTAAAGCCAGACGATACTTGGCACTACTAGCCAGGCTGAGCGAAGATTCGAGAGTCTGCAGGAAGGAAATGAAGAATCGGCAGACTTGAATGTTCCGAGCAGGAAAAAGTTTTGGTGCTGAGAAGTGCAGTTGAAATATGCTCTGTGATCTATTAGGTTGGTAACTAATTTCGTGGACTCTCAAGAATCTTCAGCAAAAGTCTTTACTAACAATTAACTAATAACATTACAATCTTTAATCAAAATAAGATCCCTCGGAACGCAGAAGTGCTTTCCATCTATCAGGTAGCTGGTCTACCCCACGGCCGTAGAATTATTGTGCTTTTAAGGTCAAGAATCTTTGGAGGTGCATTTTGATCCGGTCCACATTATTAAATCGTCTTCCAACCAAGAAGTACTGCACCGAACTAAAAATGTGGCAGTCACTCGGCGCAAGGTCTGGGCTGTAACGTGGATGAGCTTGACGCTCCCAGTCAGGGTGTTCTATTTTTTGAGGCGTCCGGTTCGCTACGTTCCCTCCGTTTGGTGGTGTCAAGAAGGTATTATCTTCTGGGAGCCCATCAAGAACGGTTCCAGCATTAACGCTGTAATCTACTCTTCTCAACCTGGCCGCGCGCAGGCTGAACTCCACTGGAATCGGTTCAGACAGATTTGCAGAAGCGGAATTATCTATCAGCAAGATAACGCCAGATCACACGTCACGAATCAGAAGCTTCAAAAAATCGAAAACCTTAATTGGGGACGTCTAACTCACCCACCTTACAGCACAGGCTGTGCGCCAAATGACTAGCACCTTTATAGCTGCAGCACTTCTTGGTTGGAGGACGATTTATTTATTTGGACCATGTCAAAATGCACCTCCAAAGATTCTTGGCTTCAAAAGCACAAAAATTCTACAGCTGTGAGATGGGCCAGGTAGCTGATAAATGGGAAGCAGTCCCGCATTCCAACAGATCTTACTTTGGTTGAAAACTGTTATTTGTTATTTGTTTATGAACACTTTTGTTGAAGGCGCTTGAGAGTCCACGAAATTAGTTGCCAACCTAATATAATAACCTAGAAATGCGGAGCATACACGAGAAAATGCCGCCGCTGCCTTACTGTCCACTTAAAAAACCAGATGAAGCAAAGAAGTTAATAACTGCCTGCAGTTAGCTGAACCATATAAGGCTTGGATGAAACAGGAAAAATTAGGGAAATTTCTGTTTGCATGCAGTTGCACATCATGCAAACGGTGCAACATAAAAAATTGTAAGAACACACTTATCGTGACTTTCTTGCTGCATCTAAGCAGTATTCACATCAATCAGACCAGCATTGCGACTTGCTTTCAGAGTGCATGGCGCGATCCAGTCTTTTAATGCATCACATGTTTGCCGCCTTAGAACGAAATTTAATTTATAATTTTTTCTCAAAAAAATCGTATAAAATTACTACACTCATTCAGGCAGCTGAAGTAAAAAAAATTCAAAAAAAGTTATTCTGAATTTTCCTCGATCAAAAAATTATTCTTACTATCTTGCAGAGTCTATAGTTTGACCTGTAAGAAGCTGGTCTTGATTTGGAAGACGTTAAATTGATTTCAAAGTTCATAGGTCAGCTTAGAAGAGTGTCCAATTTGGTTTGAAAAGCGTCCAATGTGACGTGAAAACAGTAGAAAATAAATAAATAAATAAATGAATAAATAAATAGGTAGATAAGTGCGCGATCTAGAATTGGAAGACATGAGAGTGAAGACCGACGGGCGGGCGGCAGCTGTACCAACTTTGCTTCGCCGAGGACAGCTTGTGCTCATCTCACCGAGCATTAGCCAGGGGAAGCGAATGCTGGCCGACTTTGAATAACATGCATCCATCATTAGCACACTAGACAATCGCCTTCGTTAATGGCTTGAACGGGATATGATTCTCTGTGTCGCTCGAAAAAAGCCATAACGCACTGGGCTACTCTGGCACGCGATAGGGGCGAGTGGTGACGTTGCTGGTGCTTGCTCGAAAAAAGATCAGTGATCAGTGGAGATGTACGTGAGCAAATAGAGCGAGTAACATAGGTAAAGGATAAAGGACAGCGTTACTCAATCCCTTTTGGAATGCGCCAGCACATTCTACTTCTACGGGATGTCGTGGAGGCGATTTGAATGCGTATTTGGCCACACAATGACTTGCGATGACCAGCCGATGAACAAGTGAGCGCTCTATCCTTTCCGGACAAGTCTGGTACCAATTCACCGACCCCGGAGGAATGGAAGGCTTGGTTGTCCTGGGCGGGAAATCCGAACCAGGAACCTGATATCGGGTGCAGGCGACAGTTGGCGCCTCCTCCGACTGCGGTACACCCGCCCAGTGACACAAGTATCAGGAGGAATTGGTCGAATATGATGATCGACTCAAATTGATCGTTGGTTGTTACAAAAAAGACTTTTGTTATAATTTATTCTTTGAAATTACCATCTATAACCAGACTCCAGGTCCTGATCTGTTTTCAGCGTCGAAATTCGAAATTCTAAAGCTTTAGCGACTTTTTGTACAATGGCTTTAATACCATTCCTCACCATTTGAGAGTAGAAGCATAAAATTAGAAGCTCTAAAGGTGCACTCAACAGGGAGTCCTCGCGCGCCCCCTGAGTCAAGGGAATATTTTTTTCACTGCTTGCCAGTAGTTCTTAGACTCTTCTCGCCTCTCTAATTACTCGAGAAAAACCTTGTGCGCAGTCAAGCAGCCAATGCTGAACGTGATGGTGGAAGCGTGACGTTGAGTGGCTGACGACAAGGTCGAGGAGCTGACTGAGGACCGGATTCAA
This sequence comes from Heligmosomoides polygyrus bakeri, assembly GCA_947359475.1. NCBI lineage: Eukaryota > Metazoa > Nematoda > Chromadorea > Rhabditida > Heligmosomidae > Heligmosomoides > Heligmosomoides polygyrus. The sequence continues at coordinate 3,319,226 of OX375868.1, forward strand.
CTGAGAAGAAGGACGCTATAATAAGTTAAGACGCTGACGCAACGCATATATGCATTAGCCGCCGCACTCATAATACCGACCAGTTCTCTGCGACTGCTCTCTTCGTATAGTTACTTACTTCCCTGTGAAGCTTCTGTTCATCTTCAGAAGTAGCGTCGCCCTTCTACTGGAGCGTTGATCATTTTAAGAACTATAAAGGAAGGGTCTGAATGCGGATTTGACCTTCTTCTTCTTCTTCAGCGTCTGTCCCGCTTCGTGGCGGGGTTCGCTATTCTGGTGTCATGACGCCACCTTCCCCGATTCAGCGCTAGATCACGGTGGACACCAGCTACTTCCAAGTCCATATGTAACGTGTCAGACCAGCGCTGCTTCGGGCGCCCTCTTGGCCGGGCAAACGTTATCTACTTATTAGAATCTGTTAGGAGGATGTTTAGTTGCGATCAAAACTCCTGGGGGACTTGAACCCGCGCCTTTTGCTTTCTGGGCAGCGATGCTTCGCCCTACACCATCTGCTTAACCGAAAAGAACATCCACTCTAGTAGCAATCACCTATCAGCACTCATCCGTGATATCGGGTTGGCGTCACAGCCCAGAAAGCAGAAGGTGCCGGTTCGAGTCCTGCCTGGCGAGTTTTGATTGCAACTAAACATCGTCCTAACACAGCTTCTATCTTCTATAACAGCCGCTCTAGGCATAAGCAAGATTGAAGAACATTATCTACTTATTTATACCAAACTAGCCTAAAGTTTTGACTATTTATTTATTTATTTATTCAAAACGCGCATACGATTCACGCATAGAGATGCAACGCGAACAAAAAACACTGAGAATTTGGCCGTGCAATGCCCTTCTCAATCGTACTGGCAAGGTAAATTATTCAAAGAACTGAAATGTATCTGCGATCGACAAGACCATTGAATCAGAATGAGCCAGTCGATGCGCTGAAGGTTGTTTCAATGACCATGAATTCTACCAATGAGTAGCAACCTCACGCTTCTTCATTACTTTCGATTCAGAAGACACCGTAGAGCTTGTGTATGGATTCAGACCGCTTGTCACAGACGTCATGTTTTCCTTCCTGAAGTGCCATCTTGTCTGGCGTTGGACATACGATTCCTGTTTGCCATTCTAGGTGTTCGATCTTTAAGACCATGACATATCCTACCAGTGATCAATGGTTAATATAGTTGTACTCTCCCAAAAATGTCGAATAATCGAATATATTCGAATAGCGACGATTTTCCATCGTTCGAAAATCGTCGCTGTGTTAAAAAACGCGATTTTTCGAGCATTCGAGTATGAGTGCTCGATTTCGAATAGAACTATTCGAATTCGAATGTTCGAATATTAATTCGGGCACAACTATAGTGGTTGGTGTATCGGTGTCATCTCAGCCGCTTAGGGATCATCGAACTTTGTGAGACTGCCATCACGACTCGTTCATATGCTCGATCCAGTTCGAATTATGGTATGTTCGGCAATCCAGATCGGTCTTCATTGAGCGAGTTCGGGGACGATGCCTAGGCAAACATTGTTCTGAAGTATGCGGCGATTGCTGCGCCCTTCGACCAGACCGAGACACCAGTTTTTCATACAGCATGATCATCTTAGAGATTTTGCTTAATTCCTCTGGATTCTTGCAGACTGTTGTCAAATTTTGCCGTTAAACAACTACCAGGTTTTCGCTTGATGTGGCACTGCTCATCTGGAAGGAGATATTCCTTTAATGAAGGCGTTACATCTGTGGGAACTTGCAAATTTCCGTCATTCTAGTCCTTTAATGACGTTTTGAATAAACCGATTGAAGAATGTGAAACACTAGCGTCTTAAGACTATCTAGAAGTAGAGCCTAGCATGCTATAACACGACAACATAATAACGAAAATTAAAAGCGGAAAAAATAAAATTAAACATTTTCTTTTTCCAAAATGGTTCGTTTCGCCACCTATCTTCAGACGAATCTTTCTTGTTATAACACCTTCCCGGTGGCTCATCAGTGAAGAAGAAGGTGTTATGGCAGTTTTTTTTGTGCAAAATAACAATTACAATTCTAACCACTCTGATGTTTTAGACGTAAATCTTTAAAAAGCTTAAATTTTATATTTTATGTTTATTTTTGTATTTTACGTTTTACAGCTTTAAGTCCTAGTTTATACTTGTGCCGCTGAGCGGCGCGGCACGATGATCGGCATAGATATCGATCGGGCTGCGCGAAAAATCGATATCTATGGCGATCGTATTTTGTGGTGGCACAAGTATAAACTAGGGCTAATGTATATATAGTTTACATATATGTTTTAGTATAATTTAGTTAATCTACATTAAAAACTCTAAGCATAAGTCTGATTTTCTTTCTCTTGGGTTTCAGGAGCAGATTATTCCATTTTCGAAGTAAGACAACGTACAGCAAACCAGAGTCGGATGTACAGAACCTTTCGCAGAATCACGCAGCGATATAGCTCGCTACTATATTGGCACTTGATATCAATAATTATTTGTTTACTCACAAACACAGCAATCAATACTAAATTTTATATCGCGTCGTTTAGAGCAAGGGTGTGCGTAATTAGGATTTACGATTTTACGATTTATGGCGATTTTTGGGGATTTTTTTAAAGATTTACGATTTGCGACATTTAGGGTCGTAAGTGGTAAATTTTCGTAAAAGTGATCTTTGATCACCAGACACTCACATCTAGCGCGCTCCAATTTGTGACTTTTCGCCTAAATCTTGACAATATGTAGACACCAGGCGCGTGTAGCGCTTTCGGAGGAGGCGCCAGCTGTCACGTGCACCCGATACCAGGTTCCTGGTTCGGATTTCCCGCCTAGGCCAACTAAGCCTTCCATCCCTCCGGGGTCGGTGAATTGGTACCAGTGTCTGGGAAGGATAAAGCGCTGACTTGTTCATCGGCTGGCCACCGCAGGTCATTGTATGGCCAAATACGCATTCATGTCGCCTCCACGATATCCCGTAGAAATAGAATGCGTGGCGCATTCCAAAAGAGATTGAGTAACGCCGTCCTTTATCCTTTATCCTTTTATGTAGACACCTCGTGCAGGCGTGCCGAATCTGCGTGTGGAGTATTTGACGGTCTTGCCTTCTGGTGCGTTTTGGAGATTAGGTGAGTGGGATTGCAGATATGTGCTCGAACAAGGCAGAATTCGATTCCTCGGCTGGGTCAACGAAGGTCTTCTTCAATCATCTCTAGGTCGTTTAACGCCAGATTCGCCTACAACGGAGAAAGGCCGTTGTAGGCGAATCTGGCGTACGGAATCTGGCGTACGCAGGCCGAAACGGCATTGAAATACCAGCAAAGTCAGACGGAGAAAAGTGAGAATTGCACGGTGGGTCTCGAAGCGACTATCGCTACATCGCTACCATGTGATGGATCCGTGAAATCGCGGAAATTCTCCAAGGAGCTGCGCAAACCCAGCTTCGATACGCTCCAGAATTTAATTTCGACTGGAAAGTGTTACTGCACGATCAGCCAAGGATTCGAGTATAGCTCGCATAAGACAGGGTGTAAGGCCCCGTTTATACGTCGACGCCGAGGGACGCGACGCCACGTATGGTGGCCATAAGGCCCATGCACACTTCGGCGACAGCGCGACACGGCCATGATGAAGGATAGGGCGGCGACGGGCGCGGCGCGACACAGCGACACGTGCCGCAGAGGGGGGGGCATGCGCACTTTTGCGGCTATCGCCGGCGATGTCGCGCCGAGTGCCGCAGGCTGGAATGGTTCAAATCTTTCCTGGCGGCGCGACATGCACTGGGACGTCGGTCTCGTTGCCTATAACGATGCCCTAATAGACCGCGCCGCGACCGCCGGATTTCGCGGAGGTAGCCGTCGCCCCACTTGTCGCTCCGCGGTGTCGCAGAAGTGTGCATGGTCCTATATTGATTGAGCGACGCGATCGATCAATTTGGCCACTTTACACGCCGTCGCGTCGCTCGGCTTCGGGAGTATAAACAGGGGCTAAGGACAGTTATTACATCATTAATAATTTATGGTTCTCTGTCGCTGTTCAATCTCTGAGGCGGCTTGAGATAAAAAAAGAAGAAAAAACGCGTCGATCAAAGAGTTGCGAATCTGGTGAATTTTTCCTGTTTCAACAAAGCCTTATATGGTTCAACGTCCTCCAGCCAGCCGTTGGTGGGATAATAGTAGACTTGAGCTCGATTAATGTGGCCGAATAATTGTTCGAGCGATTTCGAACAATTAATCGCTCGATTACTCGAAAATGTAAATCGTTGTTATTCAAACATTATTCGAAATCGGCTTTCGCGGAAAACCATTATTCGAACATTGATCGAAATCGACTTTCGCGAAAAACCATTATTCGAACATTATTCGAAATCGACTTTCGCGAAAAACCATTATTCGAACATTATTCGAAATCGATTTTCGCGAAAAACCATTATTCGAACATTGATCGAAATCGACTTTCGCGAAAAACCATTATTCGAACATTATTCGAAATCGACTTTCGCGAAAAACCATTATTCGAACATTATTCGAAATCGATTTTCGCGAAAAACCATTATTCGAACATTGTTCGAAATCGACTTTCGCGAAAAAGCGTTATTCGAACATTGTTCGAAATCGACTTTCGCGAAAAAGCGTTATTCGAACATTGTTCGAAATCGACTTTCGCGAAAAACCATTATTCGAACATTGTTCGAAATCGACTTTCGCGAAAAACCATTATTCGAACATTGCTCGAAATCGACTTTCGCGAAAACCGTTAATCGAACATTGTTCGAAATCGAAGATAGGAAGACGTTATTCGAACAATGTTCGAAATCTAAGATGGCTAAAAAGCATTGTTCGAATATTGTTCGTAATCGAATATTGCGAAAAAGTATTGCTCGGATATTGTTCGAAATCGAACAATGTTCGAACAATATCAAGAGTAGGCCGCCTGAGTATGGATCGGCTCCGTTCGTCGAAAAACCCACGTTCAAACTCGCTCCACGTCTGCGCCTACGGTAATTGGCGGGAACGAGTTAGCGATTTCCTTTCGAGGGTTCTGTCGGCCGACTCTTGACATTGTTCGAACATTGTTCGATTTCAAACAATATTCAAACAGTGCTTTTCCACGATCATCAATCTGCGATTTCATTTGGAGGGTTCGAATTTGAAAATCGAGAAGTTGTGTAAAACGTATTTCGAAATCGAACAATGCTTGAGATCGAGGGATTCGTCATAGTGAATTAAGGAGGGAGTTCAAGTAGAAGTGGCAGTTAACTAGAGGTAATGCGATATTTTGTTTGTTGCTGTTGAACATATCTAGGATGTAAGAGTCCGATTTTTCTAGGTTATTACTATACCTGAGAATTCTCGAAAATCTCATGAGCGTTAAGCAACGTCACGAAACTGCTGTCTAGTCGATTCTGGTGGCGATATTATGATTTTGGGTACTATCTCATCCTCATGTCTAGTGTTGTATATAGTTTTGTTCGGATGACCTATTCGAACAGGTATTCCAATGATTTTCATTCGAACTTAGATAATGAATTCGAAATTTAAAAAACCGCGTTTTTCCCATGTATTCGAACCCTAACCTTCATAAACCACTTTTCTATTACGTTGGAATTTGAATACTCGAAAACTGCGGGCATTTGAAACCATTCCAATAGTCGAAAATTTTGCGAGAGTACAACTACAGTTGTGCGTATAGTTGATCCTATACTGGTTGTTTCAATTGATAATAATAAGTGATAATAAACTATGATTTTGATAAAACGGCCTGATAAACGTTTTCAAGTGATAAAATACATTTTTTTGTAAAAGTGATGATGTGTTACAAAATAGATGTATGGATGTATCAGTGAAATGGTAGCTTAAACTATTTCTGTGGGCCATTTCAAGCAGTTTGGACATCGTTGAGAGCCCTTTCTTATTGCGTGCTCCGATGGGAATACGGCGTGCTACGTCGGTTTCGGTAGTTATTGCGTATTGTAATCGTATGCTAGTGTCTGGGTGTGTAGGACGGCGCGACTCTGAACATACGGAAGCTCGTCTGATCGTTGCCGAACGTAGCGTCCGCCACGGTCGCAGTGCATTAGAAAATGTTCTGTTTTACCATGTGTAGATCAGTGCAGTTCCTCATTAAACGTGCATTAAAACTGCGGACGAATTGTCGCCGTCGGAAAACGCGCTCTATGAACGTCAAAATAGTCATTCTTTTCAAAACCAACCCAGGCGCGAATTTCAAACCGCGTACAGTGACTATACGTAAAATCACGCTTTTTTTTAATTCATGAAAATGGGCTCAAAGGAGGAGGGGTCACCATGTAAGGCACCCCATCACGCATTTTGTGTTGCGCGAAAATGGAACTGTTACTCAACACTACTGTATCCTACCCCTTGTTGTTCCATTGAATTGTGTTGTTCCATTATTGAGGTAAGTCGATATTCATGGGCCTTCTCACGAAGAGGGAAAACCACAAACTAAAAGGTGGCCTCCTCCACCAACTTACTGACTAATACCGTCCTTTATCCGTATCCTTTTCTTGTCCGAGCTGGAAGAAGCTGAACGGGAGCAAAGAGCTGACTCTTGAACATAATAGGATAGAAGCTACCTTATAAACCTTACGGATTTATGTGTGCTGAAGAAAATATGCTGTACCCGAAGCCGGCAAGCCTGGCGTGGCCCGTACGCCCAGCGTAGGGCACGGGCGAAGCCGGCGACGGACACTGGCTGAGGAAGCATTCCTAGCTAGGTTGGGCTACGCTCCCAGCGTGTCCGCCCTACACGAAGCAGGCAAAGCCGGCAAGCCTGACGTGGCCCGCACTTCCATCGTACTGCGACGGACGCTGGCTGAGGAAGCATCCCTAGCTAGGTTTGGGCTACGTTCCCAGCGTGTCCGCCCTACCCGAAGCAGGCAAAGTCGGCAAGCCTGACGTGGCCCGCACGTCCAGCGATCGGCGCGCGAAGCCGGCGACGGACGCTGGTTATGATATAATGCGAGAATTTAGTGACATCGACTCGCAAATGAAGAACCCGTGGCAGATAGCAAATTACGCGTAAAAGTGAGGAAAATCCCTTCCTTTGGTAGCACCTCAACCCTGGAGAATGTCCATTACTTGCAAAATAAATGACCAAGTATCTTGTTATTCCGGTCTTCTAATTGGATTGTAAACGATGATTCAGTTGCCTTCCTAAGTTCAACCCTTTTCATCCACAACTGTGGTTTTGTTCTGTCTTCTTTCGGTTCTCTGTTGGACATGCCTTCGAAATCAAGTTATTCGATTGTTCGATTTTCGAAGACGGCGAAAAATCGAGTTATTCGATTGTTCGATTTTCGAAGACGGCGAAAAATCGAGTTACTCGATTGTTCGATTTTCGAAAACGGCGAAAAATCGAGTTATTCGATTGTACGATTTTCGAAGACGGCGAAAAATCGAGTTACTCGATTGTTCGATTTTCGAAGACGGCGAAAAATCGAGTTACTCGATTGTTCGACTTTCGAAAATGTCAAAAAATCGAGTTATTCGTTTGCTCGACTTTCGAAAATTTCAAAAAATCGAGTTATTCGATTGTTCGACTTTCGAAAAAAATTGTCGAAAAGCTCAACTCTAGATAATAGCTATCGTCCCGTCTGCTTTCTAAAGTGGGCTATAAGGCACAGTTTATACTTCGTCGCGGCGCGACGCGACGCCACGTATAGTGGCCATATTGATTGTGCGACGCGATCGATCAATTTGGCCTTTTTGCGTGGCCATCGCATCGCGCCGCGACGAAGTATAAACGGGGCATTAGACAGTGACAGCATGTTCTGGGACATTCCGTATCTCTAGGCTACTATTGACAGCGGAGCATATTTTAACTGCACTTCTCAGCACCAAAACCTTTTGCTGACCGGAATATTAAAGTTTTTCGTGAACTTTGCAGCTCTTGCCCTTGATTTGGCTCAGAAAATTAGCTTTGACATCCGGCTCACAACGAGTGGTACTCACGCAATTTAGCGGTGAGAAAATGTCGAACAGAGAAGATAGTCGAATCTCAGGATGAAAATTGGAATTTCATGCCACAAAATCTTTTTGTGATGCGCTATGTATTCTGTCTAGTCACTTAAAGCTTTTTATTCGCAAGGTTAACCAAGAAGCAAGCACTTTCTTCTCTGAAAGCCACGGTATCACTCTGTATACTGAAAAAGGACGAATGTACATATTTGCTCTTGAAACACGAAAACAACCTTTCTTGTCAACATGGGGGCGCAATACACAGATCAATTTATCTGACCAGGAGACTATCTCAACGGTAGGTCGGAACGGGGCAAGAGTTGTATATGGGCAGGACCGCCTCTTCCTGAGAAGTAACAAACTGCAGGTATCTCGACCCCAATACAACTCTGCGCAGAGTTAGGGACGACGGAAGGCGCGTGTTGGCGCCCTGTTGATTCACGTGCTCCACAGCTGACGGGCGCGCGCAGGATGAGGGCTCGTATCGCGACTCGGCGCAGTGCGCGGGTGGCGTAGTAGGGAAGCGCTCGGGCTCGTGAGCGAGGGTCGAGGGTTTGGATCCCGCGGACTGCGTTTGTTTTGCACTTTTGAAAAATCCATGTTTATCATATAGTAATCCACCTAGGGGTACTATAGTGTGTTATAGAGCATGTTTACATATAACATACCACCCCGTTAGCAAGGGTGGTCTAGGAAGGGTCACCGATTTCCCTGAAACTTTGTCTAGGGGGTTATTTGGGGTGCTGATCACGAATCTGATATCTGTTCTTCACGATTCGGCTGGATAATATAGATACAGGAAGGCACTAGGATTACATTCTTAAAGATTCTGCCCCCCCCCTAGACGAAGCTTCAGCGAAATCGGTGACACTGCCTGGACCACCCTTGTTAACGGTATGGGTGGTCTCCGACCGAATCGTGAAAAACGGATGTCAGATTCGTGATCAGCACCCCAAATAACCTCCTAGACAAAGCTTCAGCGGAATTTTTTTTGACCGAAGTCTTGTTGGTGGAGTCAGAACTTCTAACTAGTGCCACAAAATATCTATCGTTACATAACTACGGTCACACAAAATAGGCTTCAAACAAGTGACACACAGAAGTGAACATTTTAGCTAATCTGTAGTTTGAAGCATATGCTGTATGTGAACATGCTCTAAAACACACTATAGTACCTAGGTGGATTACTATACTTGTGCTCGAATAATCGAATTCGAATAATTATTCGAATAATTTATTCGAATTCGATTTTCGATTATTTGATTATTCGAGTTTCGCAAATTCGAATAATTATTCGAATTCGATTATTCGAGTTTCGCAATTTCGAATAATTATTCGAATTCGATTATTCGAGTTTCGCAAATTCGAATAATTATTCGAATTCGATTATTCGAGGTTCGAAAATTCGAATAATTATTCGAATTCGATTATTCGAGGGTCAAAAATTCGAATAATTATTCGAATTCGATTATTCGGGGTTCGAAAATTCGAATAATGTTCGAATTTCGAATACTTGCTTGTTTCGAATGTGACATAATGATGATCTTTGTAAGCGACGTTAATTCCGGTGACGACTGTTTTCGATAGCACACCGTCGAGGATCTCGCCGTTACGAAAACGAGTACTAGTGTATTTAGTGTACCGCACTAGATCTTGTTCAAAATAGGTCTACTAGAGGTAATCTGCCATGGGAAGAACGAATATCATAGTCGTTTTTTGCGGAAATGCTTTATAAGCCAATTATATTAAGTTCAAATCGCCCTAGGCCTTGCGAAATAGCGCGCGCTGGTAGGAGACGCAGAAACCGCCCCATACACTAGTGCCCGAAAACGCATTCAAATATTTATTTATTTTTATACGCGGGTATAAGTATAGGATATATATATATATATATATATATATATATATATATATAAGTTCACATATGATTCAAACACAAGATAACAGGTGACTAAATAAGTGACTTGTGGCTTGCACAATAACGCAATACCTCAAAAACAACATCAAACTACAAAGTTTTCTGGTGATACCCGTCAACCAGTCTTTCAAATTGCCTTTGGGTGTTTGGTATATTGTTTTCCTTTAAAGGCTTCAAAAATTCAACCCCTGCTCCATATGTGAAAAATGCGGATCTTACCTTGCTTTTGCTCTGGGAAGTTGAATTTTCCATTGAGCACCTCTTGTAGGAGAAGAGGAGACCGAATAAAACTAGAGGGCACCATACCATTTATCAACTTGTAAATCATGACTAGATCATATTTTTTTCTATTATACGATACGCAAGAGCACGTTAGTTAAGGATCATCTTCCTGGGCAATGTCAAAGGTGCCGTGGTATGCTGTTGTAATTGTAATATATCCGTGAACTCCTATCCAAAATTTCCCAGTGAAGCTGATCCGCACCAATTCAATCCTAGCTACTTCTCTTTTGCATTAAGACTAAACACAGCGGTACCGTAGTGCAGGTGTAGTACAAGTTCTAGTTCAGTGCTAGTACATAGTACAAGTGCTCAGTCACGCACTTGCTGTTGATGTTGTAGTATCACTACGCCAAGAAGAATCAATTCAAGCTGCTTGCTATACCAACTCAGCCTTCTTCACTCCCTAGCAGTACAGATGGCAATATTTGAGAACCCTATTGTGCTAACGTTACTGGGTGCGTGTAGCACAGCCGGAGGAGGTGCCGGCTGTCGTGTGCACCCGATACCAGGTTCCTGGTTTGGATTTCCCGCCCAGGCCAACCAAGCCTTCCATGTTTCCGGGGTCGGTGAACTGGTACCAGACTTATCTGGGAAGAAGAGAGCGCAGACTTGTTCATCGGCTGGCCACGGCAAGTTATGTATGGCCAGATACGCATTCAAATCGCCTCCACGATATCCCGTAGAAGTAGAATGCTTGGCGCATCCCAAAGGGGATTGAGTACCGCCTTCCTTTATCCTTATCCTTTATTGTGTTCCAACCTTGATCAGGTGAGTAGTTTTATGAAGCCAGTATGAAGCCATCGAGCCCTCCCCCCACCACCACTACGCTTAATATCGGCATCTCCAGAAGGTTCAGTGATGTCGAATCTTCTTCTGATCAGTGCCTTCGTCCCCAAGGTCATTCGACGACCTACTTGATGCCCCAAAGCACAGTCCTCCACTTCACTCTAGCCTCAAATTGACTGCAGGCAGCTCCACTCTCTATCCTCGAACAGTGGACCTCGGGCAAAAATTGAAATTCTCTATAGGTATTGAGCTTCTGATCGATTTTGATCCTACGACAAAATGCCTTTTTGTCGGAACCGATCGTTCCCAGCGCTTCTATTAGGTTGGTGCCAAAGTGATGTAGGTTTTTTTGTCTTCCTTGTTTCAACACTATTTTTAACAACAAACTAAGACCATTTCATAAGGTATTATACATTGTTGGAAAGGTTATTACATGCGCTTTCTAACTATGTATTAGGCTGTCCGGAAAGCTCTCAGCGTTTTGAGTGAACTACCATAACTTTCTCAAATCTTATCGGGTTTAGTCGAATCAGCACACTGTTACCAACGGGCCAACAGTCGACTTATTCCTTCAGCGAAAAAATTATGTGATGAGATTGAGATTTTTGTGATGAGATTCGACAAAATCCATGAAAGCTGTTTTGGCTTGGTCCTGATTGGTGAAGGTTTTACAGCGAGAAAGTTCTGAAAGTGTTTGAAAGGGTGGTAGTCGGTTGGTGAGAGGTCTGGAGAATATGGCGGGTGAGGCAGAACTTCAACCCTTAATTCGTTCAATTTTCGAGTAGCGATTTGTGAAGCGTGTGGGCGGGCGTTATCGTGCCAAAGAACCGGACCTCTTCTGTTGACCAATGCTGGCTGAAGTTAACGCAGTTTTCGGTGCATTTCGTCGATTTCCTTCCAGTTGGTGTCTGCCGTGATCGCTTGGGCTATTGCCAAAAAGTTGTAATGGATCACACTAGCCGCCGACCACCACACAGTCACCATCACCTTTCTTTGTTGGAGGCTCGCCTTTGGAAAATGTCTATGGGATACATCGGAGTCCAACCACTGCCCGGAACGTTTCCTGTTATCATACAGAAACCACTTTTCATTACAAGTGATGTACAAGTGATGATTCGATCCCGAAACGGGTCAGTTTTGTTGCGTAAAAGTAGAGAAGAACAAACCTCGAAACGTGACTATTTTTGCCGCTCACTCAACTCGTGGGGCATCCACTTTTCGAGCTTTTTCACCTTCCCAAGGCGTTTCAAAGCATCTTCGAGGCTGAAATCTCCGGTCCAAGATTTACTGAACCACTGGCATACAGTGCTTTCTCCAGAACTATTAGGCCCCCACACTTGGTTGATTTGTCGGGCTGTCTCGGCTGCGGATTGTCCCAATTTGAAGTTAAAATTAAATATCTTTCGGAATTACTCCTTCGACATCCTTCCAAAAGGCCTTCAAGAACAAAATTGTAATAAAACGTTGAAACATAATTTATTTAACCAGATAGAGCGAAAAATTCTGTACAGAAAGTAGCATTAATGCGCAATGCAAGTTGAATTTTTACTTAATAATAGACGATGAAGAACAAACAGTAACAAGAACAAGCAGTAGTAACACAAAACGCTGAGAACTTTCCGAACAACATAATATATGGAACTTGATTTAAGTCGGTTGTTTAAAAATAATTTGGTTTTTATCTTTAGATGTCCAAACGCGATTTTCGTAAAATTTTTCGGCTTTGGCTGATGTCGGGGAACTTCTTTTTGATTCAGCCACTAGGCAAACGCGCCTGTTATCATAAAGTATTCATCTCTCATCGGAAGTCACAATCCGTTCGAGAAACGGATCGTTGGCATTGGGCAAAAGATGGGCCGACGATATCTCAAGACGACGATTTTTCTGACTTTCGGTCAATTTAGTTTCTTGGTCTTCCCAGTTTGCTTCAAATGGCGAACAACTGTAATGTGATCGACGTCGAGATCCTCGGCAATATCTCGCGTGGTTTGCGCGGATCAGCTTTGACTGACGCCTTCTATGGATCATTATCAACGGCTCTCATGTGGTTCGTCTTCGAGGCTGGTGTTGCCGGCACGAAACTTTTGGAACCATTTCGTACTGTTCATTCGTTGATCCTTTCCTGGTCCCATACTTCGTTTATATTTTGAGCGGTCTGAGCGGAAGTCCGGCCCAGTTTCAACTCGCAGAAGTAAATTTGACCAAAATCGCGTTTAGACATCTGAAAATAAAAACCAAATTATCTTTTTAAATAAGCGATTTGAGTTAAATTCCATATACATACACAGAAATCGCATATAATGAGCTTTCCAACAATGTATAACACCTTATGAAAAGTCTTATGGTTAGTTTATTGAAAAATAGTGTTAAAACCAAAAAGACAGAAAACCTGCATTTCTTTTGCACCAATCTAATAATGCTAAGTTGAACAGATTTTCCACACGGGACCGCTACGGCAGGGACGGGCTGCCTAACTGTCATTGATATACAAACAAAGAAACTTCACTTTCAAGCTCCAATCAACAATATCGATCGATATTGACCTCTCGATCAAAACCTTTCACTCGCTATAAAGCACACGTTTTTTGCATTCCTCCGTCATTACTCAAGAAGGTTGTTGCATCATTAGCTATACTTATCAGTTGGTTAGTACATTTTTGATTCCATTCGTGTAAAGAATATAATTTGTCTACAACACCTCTTCATCTTGAAACAGCTTGGCTGTTCGAAAATAAAATGGCCCATGCACTGTACTACCGAGGTCGAAAAAATAGTTATTCATACTTCGCTACGAATTGGGTTGCTCATCACGAATCTGACATCGGTTTCTGAATTTCCGGTTTCTTATGGCAGGTTAACTCTTTCACGACACGCGTATTTTTCCCGCGCGCCGAGTGAATACGGTTTTTGGCTTGCTTAATGGGGAAATCAAAAATGCTCACCTTTCTACTTACAAGGAGCTCGAAGAACGTAAATGACATTTGTTGCCACGCTTTTGTTCAAAAATGCGTTGGAAATGGCGATAAAAGCTCTCACTGACGATAAATCGCAAAACGCAATAACAATGGTGTGTGCGGGAATCGAACCCATGACTACTCTCTGTGAAGCGAGAACACTTCCGCTGCGCCGCCGCCTAAGGTGGCCAGGCCGCTAACGACAATGCTGATTGCGCAACACTGCGTCCACGCTGCATCAACGCACGCGGCACACATTCCGCAGACTTTGGGCAGCTAGTGCTTGCTTATGAAATCCGTTTGGCAAATTTGCTATAAATATTTGTAATCAGCGTTTCGATCTCTTTCACAAGACGTAGGTATGTCCGAAGTTCCATGGGAAGCTGAAGGCATTCCGCGGTTAGTGGTTCCTCCTTTACGGGTCTCCCTTACTCTTCCAAATTGCCAAGCACGTTGGACGACGTCTTCGGCACGTCAGCTGAACTCCGACCAACTTTGGACGACGTTTTCGGCATGTCTGTGGAACACTCACCCACGTTGGACGACGTCTTAGTTAAAGGAAAAATCTCACTGTCCTTATTATGTGTGAAGTTTATTCGATTATTCGATTTATTCGGATATTCGATTATTCGTTCGTTCGAATAACTGAAAAATTGGGTTATTCGATTATTCGGAAATTCGAATAACCGAAAAACAGGGTTATTCGATTATTCGGAAATTCGAATAAGCGAAAAATGGGGTTATTCGATTATTCGGAAATTCGAATAAGCGAAAAATGGGGTTATTCGATTATTCGGAAATTCGAATAAGCGAAAAATGTGGTTATTCGATTATTCGGAAATTCGAATAACTGAAAAATTGGGGTTATTCGATTATTCGTTCATTCGAATTTTCGAAAAATGGGGTTATTCGATTATTCGGAAATTCGAATAACCGAAAAAATGTGGTTATTCGATTATTCGTTCATTCGAAAAATTTTGGAAAAGCACAAGTATATGGATTACTATGTGATAAAAATGGATTTTGCAAAGGTGCAAAACAAGCGCGGTCCACGGGATTCAAACCCTCGACCCTCGCTCACGAGCCCGAGCGCTTCCCTACCACGCCACCTGTGCACTGCGGTGAGCCGTCATCCCGCGCGCGCCCGTCAACTGTGGAGCACGTGAATCAACAGGGCGCCAACACGCGACTTCCGTCGCCCCTAACTCTGCGCAGTGTTGTATTGGGGTCGATATACCTGCAGTTTGTAACTTCCTAGGAAGAGGCGGTCCTGCCCATATACAACTCTTGCGCCGTTCCGACCTACCGTTGAGATAGTATCCTGGTGAGACCATCCCTGAAGCTCCCGTCTTGTTTCGATTTAATGTTTAAGATTTACGAAGGTTCGAATTTCACTTGCGTACACCCCTGGTCCAGATTAGTTCATGATATTCAGCATATAGTAGGTTCTCTACACATTTGCACAGAAGACCTGGCTAGATCCTCGTAGTAGCTGAGCAACATGTAGTATCCCTTGAAAATTTCACAAGCTAAAAAATCCGGATTAAGCTATGACTTGACGACAGAAACTCGAAGTATGAGCTTCCTTCTTTAAAAAATCCAAAAACATACTAAGCTGCCAAATTCCATTTTGCAACTTAAAAAGCTCATCGACAGGTACCGACAAGGATCATCCATTAGAATGATATAGGTTTTACTGTTCTGTTACGTAAGCATATAATTTTGTTGATGTCATTGCGTGTACCTCGCCATTTTTGACAGTAAACTGCAAATAATTTTCACTGCGTGGATGTCCACGCACAATAAATAAATAAATAAATAAATAAATAAATAAATAAATAAACAAGATAGGTAATTTTCCTTCTGATCGTTGTTGATGAAATGCCAAAAAGTTCGTACCTTTAGGAGCCATTTGGAATCGTTGGAAAACATCTTATCATGAGCTTCTTCGAAAAGCCGTTTTGGACGCTTTCCAAAAGGTCAATCCTCATCCTAGATGGATTGAATACTGTTGTCCGAGCATCAACGTTGGGTCGCGTATAAGCTTTAAAAGCCGCTATGTAGTTCTCGAAAACACAGGCCAAACCATGAAGAAGTCATAGAAGCGGAAACTGACCGAACTTTACGAGTTTTTGCAACGCTTTGAAAAAAAACATGGATCACTCTTATAATATTTAGAACCCGGATTAGAAGCTTCACGAACACTGACTATGGTCTGACCATAAATTTAATACTTCGGAGTTTGGGTATGATATTTTGACCGGATCATTAAAAAGTGTACGTTTTCAGTTGCAAGTAGTAGCTCCCATTTTTCTGCCCAACTGCTAATATGTGTATCCGGTAGCTGTCTGAAGCAACTTTGAGGCCTCAATGCCTCTCTTATCCTTCTGTACATTTTTAATTTTAATTTTATTTTTAAGGAAATACAACTCTCCTGAAGTGGTAGAGTAACATGTTTCTGCTTGTATTAGGTTGTCCGGAAAGTTCTCTGTGTTTTGTGTTAATATTTTTCATTAGTCTATTATTATGTAAAAATTCAACTTGCACTGCGCATTAATGCTACTTTTTGTACAGAATTTTCCGCTCTATCTGACTAAATCATCTATGTTTTAACGTTGTTCTATATTTCTGTTCTTGAAGGCCTTATTGAAGTATGTCGAAGAATCAATTTCGAACGATATTTTATTTTGACCTCAGATTGGGACAATCCGCAGCCGAGACGACTCGAGGAATGTGTGGGGGCCTAATAGTGTTGGAGAAAGCACTGTGCACCAGTGGTTCACTGAATTTTAGACGGGAGATTTCAGCCTTGATAGTGGTCCCTGTAGCGATCGACCTAGAGCGATCCTGGACGACGAGTTGAAGGAGTTGGTGGAGGCTGAACCATCCCAAACAGTTCGCGGGATCGCGGAAGAGCTGGACGTCAGTAGAACTGCTGTTGCGGATGCTTTGAAACGCCTTGGGAAGTACACATTGGATCCGATCGAGAATCCTCAAATAATTGAATGATTCGGATAACGATAATTTTGCGGTCTCCAGTTCTTTGGATGATTCGGATGAGGTTGTCCGGATCGGATATTCGAAAATGATTCATTCGGATCCAATGATATATTGGAAAGGTGAGAAAGCTCGAAAAGTCGGTGCTCCAGGAGTTGAGTGAGCGGCAAAAATAGTCACGTTTCGAGATTTGTTCTTCTCTACTTTTACGCAACAGAACTGACCCGTTTTTGGATTGAATCATCACTTGTGATGAAATGTGGATTCATTCTGTGTCAGTGGTTCGACGTCGCCGAACTCCATAGACATTCTCCAAAGGCGAACCTCCACCAGAAAAGGGTAATGGTCACTGTGTAGTGGTCGGCGGCTGGCGTGATCCATTACAGCTTTTGGCAGCGCCACAGGAGGTACACCCGCCCTCTGCTGGGGGGCGTGGTTTCAGGAGGTACAGCCGCTGTCCTGCGGACCGGAAACTTTTGTTTTGCGTGTCACAGGTTTCGTAAGGCAGCCGTTAGACTCTTGGTGAAGCCTAGGGGGTTGGGATCGGTGAGCAAGGGGGATGAAGGGAAGATCGCACGCCCCCCCCCCCCCCCCCCCAGCAGGGGGCCGGTGTACCTCCTGACCGTCCCCACAGCTTTTTGGCACCAGGCCAAACGGTCACAGCGTCACAGCTGCGCCTACCGCCTGTAAGGAAGTGGATGAAATGTACCGAAGATTGCGTCAACTTCAGCCAGCATTGGTCCACAGAACAGACCCGATTAGTTTGTACGACAGCGGCCGTCCACACGTTTCACAAATCACTATTCGAAAATTGAACGAATTAAGGGTTGGAGTTCTTCCTCATCCGCCATATTCTCCAGACCTCTCATCAACCGACTACCTCCTTTCCAAACATTTTCAGAACATTCTCTTCAGAACTTCAAAACCTTAACCAATCAGGACGAAGATAAAACAGCTTTCGTGGATTTTGTCGAATCTCGACCACCCAATTTTTTCGGTGATGGGAAATGTCGACCGGTGGGTTATTGGCAAAAGTGTGGTGATTTGAATGGTGCTTATTTCGACTAAATCCGATAAAATCTGAGAAAGTTATGGTAGTTCAAAGTGAAGCACACAAAACGCTGAGAACTTTCCGGATAACCTGTTAGGGTGAGCCAAAAGTAATGAGACAAAATGAAACAATCTTTATCTCTTTATAACTCAATTACAACTCAACGATGCTGAGGAATGTATTTGCCATTAAGGGCAAGGACCTTGCTGCCATCGCTCAGCCAACTTCCTGATCCTATCCTTCCGGAACTGCTTGGGCCTGGTGTTGATCAACTACTCGATATGGTTGTCAAGGACTGCTTGGGTTCTTGTGTCCCTTCCGACCAGGAAGTCCTGTAGGCTCAAGTAGTAGCGATAGTCGCATGGAGAGATGTCCAGCGAATACGGTGGGTGAGGCATGTGAACGTAGCCCACTGGCCAAGCTTATCCGTGGTTACTTGCTCCCGATGGGGTGCGGCGTTGTCGAAGAGGAGAAACTTCTTGAAGCGCTTCGAATGAATAAGAGTGAGTCGCCGGCCCATCTCTTCTATTTCGTTCACCATGACCTTGGAGTTCATCGTAGTGCTCTTGGGAAACAGCTTCCGGTAAACCTGTCCATGGGCGCAGACCCAAAAGCTCCAAAGGTGCTTCTCGCCTTGAACATCCCGCCGAACGAAGGTCGGTAACAGGTCACCAGGCCTCACCCAGATTCGCTGCTTGGCAGGGTTAAGCTAGAAGACGTACTTCTCATCTTGCGTGACCATTGAGCCCAGGCTGCTCAGGGTTGGGAATTGGGCGAGATTTGCGCGACACAGGTCGACTCGTCAGGGGGGTTTCGGCATGAGACAGACTGGGGTTTTGGCATGCTCCTGGAAAGGGCGGAAGTGGTAACTTCTCAGGTGGCCTTCAGTAAGTAGCATACGAACATACAAATATGACAAGCACGAAACCAGACTCCAGCCACGAGACATATGGACACGGCATGGGGTGTCGCATTACTTTTAGCCCCCTCCCCCCCCCCCTAATAATATTTCGCTCTGCTTCCACTGATAATTCAGCGTATAAGAGAAAACAGGTGTTCAGGAAGATTGAAGTCTTTTACATGTGTGGCCCGTCTTCTGCTCCTCGATTAATTTCTTCTCTTTTCCGCGGAGCTTATGTAATCGGTAATGGCTTTAACTGGCAATTCAGGGCTTCGAATGATTCTTCTCTTGCTAGCGCTTCCGGCAGTCCTACTGGCGGCAATGGACGGCTGCTTTGAAAGGGTGCGTAATCACACCCTCATCGGAGCCCTGGTCGTCACTCTCGACGACGTCACACTGACACAATGTCAGCATGCGTGTCTGGAGGCGAGGAAACAGAGCTGCAGGTGAGCGCCGCTACTGGGAGAACATAAGGCAACGCCGGTTCTCGTTTCTCTAATGCGTTTGACCACGAGGGTTTCTTCAGATCGTTCATGTATCACCCGGCTGAACAGCGTTGCTTCATGAACTCGGAGGACAGAAAAACTCGCGAATCGGCCTTCTTTCACGTTCTGGACGCCATCGACTACTATCACAGGACATGCTACCGTAGGTGTATGAACGCTGTTGGTCCGTAAATTTCCCTGTGGGACCCGATGTCGTAACGCTGAACTGCTAAGGTTACTGTGCATCAGCTACACTATAACTGTTGAGTAGTTTTACAACGAGAATTTGACCAAAGATTAAAAGTGGGATTTTGGTGTTGTGATAGAAGAAATGATGAAGCAGCAGAACTCAATATTACTTACCAAAACTTACTCCCCTTTTCTCTTTAGCAATAAACACCGTTCTCACTCAGATCACGTGGTTGATGGAGGTGCCACCTAATAAAAAACCATTCAGACAAACCAAGCATGCTTATGAAGACCTTCAAATCCACCTCTGATGTGCAACACGATTCCGTTTTTGACGATAAGTGCTACGAGACCATCAAAGGAAAGGTTGGTTTTGAACTTTTACTTGGCAAATATGTTCGACTATAAGGATAATAGGATAAAGGACGGCGTTACTCAATCCCTTTTGGAATGTGCCACGCATTCTACCTCACTGGGATGTCGTGGAGGCGACATGAATGCGTATTTGGCCATACAATGACTTGCGGTGGCCAGCCGATGAACAAGTCAGCGCTTTATCCTTCCCAGACAAGTCTGGTACCAATTCACCGTCCCCGAAGGGATGGAAGGATTGGTTGGCCTAGACGAGAAATCCGAACCAGGAACCTGGTATCGGATGCAGGCATGAGTCGGCGCCTTCTCATACTGCGCTACACGCGCCCATGTTCGACTTTAACACTTGGAAGAGGTCACCAGGTAGGTATGACAGAAAGTCACTGAAATCAAATTGAAGTAGGCAATTCAAGCACTAAGCTTCTTTTCACGCCCCGCTTATGCTTCTAATTAAAGGTTTAGTAGTAGAGTATTATTAGGTTGTCGGATTATAAATGTCGTTTTTGCTCAAAAATAAATTTCGCTACAAGAGAAGAATGGCCATGCCACAACACAAGAGAAGAACTCCATTATTATCAACGATATTTGTTTAATTATTTATTAATTCATACGTGAAATTCACGCGAAACATAAACTATTCGTGAGGATACCAAAGAACTAAAAAAAAACATCCTAAAACGAGAACATGATGAACAAGAAGATTGATTTCTAGATTTTCTAGATTTCTACTCTCGTAAAAAAGGTAAACAATAAAGCGTTTCGGAAATGTCTGTTTAAAAGCCCATTGAATTTACTTAGGGAGTCAGGAGTTGGCGATGTTTTCGATAGTTTTCGCCAACGTCTTCGCAAAGAATGAATGCCTTTATTGAATAACTGCAGTGGCTGCTAGTGGAAGAAGTTGGACACCCAAATTTCGACTTCGTCACGGTTTTTGAATTTTTTCTCCGTCAAGGCGTGCTGCATCAATTAGGGAAATATGGTAATCTGATGGCGCAAGGTCTGATCTATATGACCCCGTCTATACTTCCGGCGCCGATCGACGCGATGGCATGTATAGTGGCCAAATTGATCCATCGCGTCGCTCGATCAATCCGGCCACAATACGTGGCGTCGCGACGCTCGGCGTCGCAGTATAAACGGGCCCTAAGGCGAGTGAGGCAGAAGTTCCCAGCCCAACTTCTCAATTTTTTGAAGTGTGATATTTCTGGCGTGCGGTCGAGCGTTGTTGGAGGGACTTCACAGTTGCTGTGTCCACTCCTTGCTGACGCAGTGCTTAGTCCCCGCGACTCAGTTGATCCTTGCAAAGATCTGCCTGAACTGTTTGGCCTGGATCCAGCACCTCAAAATGCACCAGACCTCTACTGTCCCCCCAAGCGCAGTGCATGACTTTTTTCCGTGAATGTCAGGCTTCGTCGTTGTCTTCGGAACCCCATCGAGGCTCAACCATCTGTGTGGTATTGTAGTAGTTGATCCACTTCTCATCCGACGTCACGATGGAGTCACAGAAGCCGCTGTTCTTGACGTAGTGATGGAACTTCGTTACCGAATACTTTATACAAGAAGCGATGGATGTCTGCAGCAGTTCCTCCTTAATTGAAGTCGTACAGCAAGCAAACCCTTACTCGGTGCTTTTGCTCGATCATCGTTAATCTAAAAAATATCCTTGAGAGGGTCAACGAGGCGGAACGAAAACTTGGCGAAAGATGCCTTCGGAAACGCCTCTTAAAAACATAAATTGACATGATCCAAGAAATAACGACAGCAGAGAAATGACAAATCGAAAGCAGGCGACATTTATAATCCGACAACGTAACAGGTAGGGGTGGCGATGTCCGTTCCTCCACGTGGTGCCACTGGAAACTGTTCGCTCTGCGAGCTAAGCCGATCACGGACATTCGATTGCAGGCGACAGGCCCTTGTGACAGGCCGGCCTACGAAGACCCATGTCACATCACATGGTGTATGACTGTTCAGGTTTATCGAGATAGTGTTACGGCGTCCGCGGGAGCCGACGCGCACTCGCAAAGCCCGGCGAGTGTGAAAAGTATGCGAGGGTCCCTGATGCGAGGACGGCATCGGGGGGCAACTGATTTAGTCCGAAAGTCCCGTAACGTAAGCAGGACCCGCGTGGCTACGCTGAATGTGGGTACGTTGACGGGCCGCTCGTGCGAGTTGGTTGAAGCACTGGAGCGTAGAAGAGTTGATTTCTGTGCGGTCCTGCCGCAAGGGACATAGGACGAGGCTTCAAGGCCGTTCTATGTGGAAGTCCCAGGACCACCAGTGGTGTCGGAATAATCGTCTCCGAACGATTTCGTGACTCGATTGTAAGCGTCGAGCGCTTTGACGATGGATTGATGAAGATCGTTGTCGCCGCTAAGGAGCGACTCTATCACTTCTTCTCTGCGTATGCTCCGCAGACTGGCTGCGTGGATCAAGCCAAGGAAGAGTTTTGGAGCCTGCTTGATGAGAAGACAGCAGACGTACCGTCGAAAGATGTCATCATAGTCGCTGGTGACCTCAACGGGCACGTCGGCGCGACGAAAGACGGGTACCGCTGTCATGGTGGGTTCGGTTACGGATCGCGTAACGCAGATGGTGAGCGTATCCTTGAATATGCGGAATCGCACAACCTCTCCATAATGAACACCGTATTTCGCAAACGCGATTCCCACCTCATCTCGTTCTATAGCGGGAACACCAGGACTCAGATAGACTTTGTCCTTGCGAAGAATCGAGACCGAAGTCTTGTAACAGACGCGAAGGTCGTGCCGTATGAGACGGTCGCCGCACAGCATCGACCGCTGATCTGTACTTTAAAGATCACCCCTCCGAGACTGAAGCAGGTCGAGCGATGCGGTGCACCAAGAATCAAGTGGTGGCGAATGAAAGAGAAGGAAGCAGCTGTGATTTCTCGCGTGCGGTTACCGACAGTGACAACTGTCGACGAAACTTGGGAGAAGGCCACCGACGCGATTCGTCACGCTGCACGATCGGAGCTCGGCATCACGAAGCCTGGACGACGGAAGGTCGACAAGCAGGCCTGGCTGTGGACAGATGACGTAAAAGCCAAAATTCGAGAGAAGAAGACGCTCTATCACGTGTTTCTCGGCGAAAAGACAGCCGATAACTGGCGGAAGTACCAAGAAGCGAAGAAAGCTGCAAAGAAGGCCGTGGCTGTTGCAAAAGCCACTCATTATGGAGATGTCAACGAGAAGCTCGAGTCGCGCGATGGTGAGCGGTATCTGTACCGACTCGCAAAGAATCACCACCATAGACCGAGGACATCGAGAAGTTCTTCGGCATCAATGATGAGAACGGCCATCTTCTTATGTACCGCAAGAAGGCATTGAAGCGATGGCGCGATTACTTTGAAGAAATCTCTACAGTAGAATTTCCTCATCCAGCCATCCCCTCAACGGCTCCAACCCACGGCCCCGTTCAGAAGATCACCGTGGAGGAGATTGAAGCGGCTTTGAAGAAGATGAGGCCAGGTAAAGCGACTGGGCCCGACGACGTGGCAGCAGAACTGTGGAAGTCGAAGTTTTGGTACCCTGCTGAGTGGTTGGCGAAGTTCTTCAATCAGGTTGTGGCGGAGAAAAAAGTGCCTGAGTGTTGGCGCCAAAGTACGACGATTCCAATTTGGAAGAAGAAGGAGTCCTGCAGACTGCTCCAATTACCGTCCGATTCGCTTGCTTTCGCACATCATGAAGATCTTTGAGCGAATTGTCGACGGATGAATTCGGGACATCGTCAAGCTGTCCAGCAATCAGTGCGGCTTCGTGGCTGGCTGTGGCACCATTGATGCCATACACGCCGCCCGCCTCTTGATAGAGAAGCATCGCGAGAAACAGAAGTCGGTGCATATCGCCTTCTTCGACTTAGAGAAGGCCTTTGACCGCGTACCGCGTGAAGTGATATGGTACGCCTTGCGACATCATGGAGTTCCTGAAGAGCTCATAGAGTGGGTGCGAATTCTCTACTCTTCTCCAAAGAGTCGAGTTCAAGCTGCAGCTGGAACCTCGATGGAGTTTCCCATTTCTGTCGGGCTACACCAGGGTCCTGCGCTTTCCCCACTCCTCTTTGTTGTCGTCATGGATGCATCACACGAGATCTTCAGAACCCCGTCCCTTGGACGCTGCTTTATGCTGATGACGTAATGCTCGCTAGCGAAGATAAAGATGAACTCGAGCGAGAGGTGCAAGCTTGGTGTGATCGCTTGGAGCGGTTTGGACTCAAATTGAACGTGAAGAAGACCGAATATCTAACGACGGACGTTACTGAGTTCAGTTCCATCAAGGTCAACGGCATCGAGCTCCCACGCACTTCGGTCTTTAAGTACCTGGGATCAGCAGTCACGTCTGACGGCAAACTGATGATTGAAGTGAATTCACGCGTGAGTGCAGCTTGGTCCAAGTGGCGCTCGTTGACTGGGGTGCTCTGCGATAGGAAGATACCGGAGCGCTTGAAGTCGAAGATATATAGAGCAGTCGTCCGGCCAGTAGCGATGTACGGCGCTGAGTGTTGGCCTGCGATCAGGGAAGTTGAAACGCGCCTCAGCGTCATGGAGACGAAGATGCTGCGCTGGACGGCTGGAGTCACGCGCATGGAATCGAAACGATGCTATTCGGCAGAAGTTCGGTGTCGCGCCGATGGCCGGCAAGATGCGCGAAGCTCGCTTGCGATGGTACGGCCACGTTCTGCGTGGAAAGAAAGACAGCGTCCGCAATATAGGCCTTAAGTTCGAGGTCATAGGAAAGCGGCCTAGAGGGCGTCCGAAGCAGCGCTGGTTAGATACGTTACATGCGGACTTGAAGATTACTGGTGTTTACCCTGATCTAGCGCTGGATCGGGGAAGGTGGCGTCATAACACCAGAATAGCGGACCCCGCTACGATGCGGGACAAACGCTGAAGAAGAAGAACGTAACAGGTAGACTTGACTTTTGAGTTTAAAATTTTGCCACAGGTTTTTGAGTGGACAACATCAGTCCTTGAAACCCGCCATTTTCTAACTCGAGATTTGACACTGCAAGTGTTAGGTGCACTTTTAATTGCTTGAAAAGCGCCTCATGTTGTCTTCTATGCTGCACTAGCATAGCTTCCCTTAGGCTGAGCCTGACTCGTTAGACTGTAAGACCACTCTACAGGTCCTGATCGGCATCGTCGATCAGCTGATTCAAGGTGTGACATCCATTGAGCAATGCCGTAAACGATGTCAGAAAAGCAAGGAAGTTAGCGACATCGTCTGCAAGAGTGCGATCTACTATGAGAAGGAAAAGGTCGGCTTTTCGGATTTTATTTATTTATGCCAGTTTAAACCAAGTGCTGCAGGAAAAAAGAGAATCCATAAGAGAAGCGAGATAAATCAGCTATTAAAAAACCAAGAAAGAAAGGAAAGGGAAAGGTGCTCAGAAAAATCAGTGCTTTTAACGATGAATAAACGCAGTTTTTACAGGAATGTATTATCGCATCGCAGTCACGTATCGACATCCCTGATCTATTCATCGAGGACGACCAAGCCGTCTACATGGAGAACACGTGTCTCAATGATAGTGCTGCAAACATGAAAAAGCTCCAGGCAAGCTGGCCCATTAAATAAATAAAAAATAAATAAACTCTAAGCGTTGTATAAAAAATCCAAAAATACAGGATTGTACAAAATACAAAAACAAAAATACAAGATTTTAATCCAATAATTAGCAAAAATAATTATATATTTACACAAACTTGACTTAATTATACTACTTCTACGTCGAATTTTACGCTTTTCATATCAATCAGGAGGCTCCTCTAATCAAAAATAAGACTTTTGAAATCTTCCAAATCAAGATGACCTTCTTACAGGATAAACTGCATACTCTCAAAGACAGTAAGAATAATTTTTTTCAAGGAAAATTTGGTATAGCTTTCTTAAAGGTTATCAGTTCATGCCTTATATTTTTTCTATATTTACTCACATATGTCCTAGGCCAAACTTAGAAGGCATTTTTGCTCTTTTGAATATGTTGTCTTCTATTCGTTTGTCGTCGTAACTTTCACATCTGTGATTCATTATTCGAGAACGCCTACTCTTGTAATTTAGGCGATCAGTGAGATCAACACGGAGAAGTCGACAAAGGCACCTGAGGTACGTGTAGAAAAGGTGCAAGGAAGCTTCAGTGGTATAAATCTGTTTATACTATTTACATTTGAATTGGAAAATGAAAGATTGGAAAAAATTTGGACGAATACTCGAAGAGAATAGAATGCCAGATTCGATCAGCGTAAATATCATTCATAGTCGTCTTAACTTGGGAAACTTTTCAGTTTTCAAAAAATTACTTGCTGCGTGACCAAAGGTATTTTTAGCTGCGAACAATCGCGTCTTACTAGGGAAGGGTTTCGACCTCCCATGGAACTTCAAGTTAAGACCAGGATCATTAGAAAGAGCTCGGAATGCTGATTACGAATATGGGTGTCAAAATTGCAAAATGAAATTCCTGAGCGAGTTATGGCCTGCCGAAATCCAAGTCCTCACCACAGGCTGGCTGTACGACGCACCGGGCGCAAGAGTGGTGAGTCATTGGGGCTCCGTAAGAAGGGCCCGCCATCTGCGGCGGTGGCGCAGGGGTAGTGCCGTCCCTCGTCGGGTGCGACGTCGCTGGTTCATTCCCCATTTTTGCCGGCTTTTTGCAAATCATAATTTATCTTCAAAATTACCTGAACTGAACTTTGACACTGTCTGATTAAATAGCCGAGAAAACTACCATACTCTGGCACCCCAAATTCAGCGACAAGAATGAACACCACCTTTGCTGGCGAGAAGGACATAGTGAGTGAAGAAAAAGCAGTAGATCAACGACATCTAGTTCTTCCTCATTATACATTCTACTCACCTTTTCACTTCACACATTTGTTTTTTGCTTTGTTCCATGAATGATTGTTGGAAACACGTCTTGTTATTCAATATATGATTTGGACTCTATTTGTGCAAAATAGGGAATAGAAATGTCACCATAACAGTTTTTTTGCCTTAAACCATCTTTTCAAATGTGTATGGTAGTTTTTCCGGCAATTTAATCAGATATATTCCAAGTTCGACGTTCTTGAAACCTGGGCATTTTCCAATAGTTTGTTTTTTTCTTGTGTGCCAACCAGGTTTGTTAAAAAAGTTATTTATTTCGGCCGACGTTTCGACTAGCTCGTCTTTCTCAAGGCCTGATAGAAGCTCGAAACTTCTTCATCCGCGAAGCCACTTAGGTCAGAAACATCGTGTCCCCCCCTTGCTCAGTATCAACTAGTCCTAGGAAATCCAGGCAGAGAACCCAATTCTAGTGAGTTAACTCACCGATATTCCGCCAGTGCAGGCAGACCGGCTCAGCTGGCCACCATAGAGCAAGTGAGAAGCACTGGGGCGGTCAATTATACTGCACAGTACGCCGGAGATCAAAAATGCACATAGCAGTATACGCGAAGCTCTCACAGCTCGCACAATGGAATAAAAGGCAAGAACTCACTTGTAATTGAGATGCACTCGTTTCTGTTGTTCATGGATGGATTTCTTTCGTGAATCCAGAAAGCCTCGAGAGCCTTTCTGGGGTCAATTTCGTCCTCATGACACAGTACTGCGCACCTTACGTCAAAGTCAGCACCGAAGTGGGCTTCCCTTCGGTGCTTCCCAAGCGGGGTTACTAAGCTTTGCCTTCTCTTACCAGCAAGGTGTTCCTTAACGCGAATGGCTAACACCCTCCCGGTTTCCCCGACATAGAGATCGCCGCAAGTTAAACATTCGAGCTGGTAGACAACGCCCTTTTGCGCACAGTCTCCCCTCCTTCCGTATGGACAAATCACGCAGTCAGACATAACACAAGCGCGGTCATAGAGCCGATTGCGAACTAGCTGTCGTTTGATGTTATCTCTCGGGATGTTGACCAATATAACATCCTCATCCAACCCTGCTCGCAATAGGCACTGACGGATAGCCGCAGTGACTCGGTCCGAAACGAACGGAAGTGGGAGACAGACTTTGTTATTGTACGCGCACTCCCGGTGTCCGTATGGCGCTCGATTTCGTCGCACTTCGTACCCGTTGAGGGCTGTTGTAGCTGACAAGCCAACATACGTGATTCCTCTCGCTCCTCGTTTCCTGTGCACATCCTTGTTGCTGTTCTGAACATGTTGCGAACTACAGCACGTTTCACAGCTGAAGGGTGAGCCGACTTAGCATGTATGATGATGTTCTTGGAGCTGCCCTTGCGGTACCACTTCACACTGTACTGGCTGTTTGAAACCCTGATTTGTGTATTCAAAAAGGGTAACCAGCCTTCACACGGAACGTCTCGCGTGAACCTTATGTACTGTGACTGTCTGTTAAGAATGGTGAACAGCTCGTCCATTTCGGACTGCGTTGCTGTTACGACACAACAGTCGTCGATATATCGACAGTACATTATGGGAAGCCGTTCTATTACCGGTCGTTCAATCTTACTCATGAAGCAAATTGCTAGAGCCGGGGCTAAACGTTGTCCCATAGCAAGTCCTCGAAGTTGCGAGAAGTATTTAAACGACGTCGCACCCAACGACCGTGAGTACTACCACTGCGCCACCGCCGCAGCTGTGAATCCCTTCTTACGGAGCCCCGATGACTCACCACTCTCGCGCCAGTGCGTCGTACAGCCACCTTGTGGTGAGGCCCCCGATTTCGGCAGGCTATAACTCCCTCAGGCGTTTCATTTTGCAATCTTGACACCCATATTCGTAATCAGCATTCCGAGCTCTTTCTAATGATCCTGGTCTCAACTTGAAGTTCCATGGGAGATCGAAACCCTTCCCTAGTTAGGCCTATGTTATACTTTGGCGACCCGTCACCGACAGCCCGTCACCGACGTCGCTGACGCCGACTTCGCCACAGACATCGTCGATACCGTCGGCGACGTCATCGACGCGTCTGTGGTGACGTCGGCGACGTCGTCGACAGACTCTGCGGCGGCGTCGACGAAGTGGTCGATAGGAGAGCATCGAAGCGCAGTGTACTAATACAAGTACATGGCAGTGTTTAGCATTTAACGGCTATTGATTTACCGATTTAACGAATTTGCCAGCATTTTCGTTAAATTTCTTTATTAGAGTTTAGCAAAGGCCTTTCTCATTAAGTCGCATTGAAATTAAATTTACGCGGAATTTTCGAAATTCCTAGGAAAATTCAACGTGATCAGTACCTCAAATTACCTCCTTGGGCGACCGTGAGCGAAAAAGACTGACTTGAGTTGATATGATTGTAGAGCTGGTCTCCTTCCTAGTAAATCTTTTAATTCGATATGTGCAATGAAAGCAACGAAATTTTTGAAGCTTATTCTTGTTTGACATTCGATGAAGCAACATTCAAGAAGGTGAATGGAGAGGTTAATTGGCATAGCTACAGCTACTGGGCGTCGGAAAACGTTAAAAAACTCCCAACACAGGTCAATCTGGCCAAGCAGTAACAAGACTGTAACAAGCATTCAGGCCACGCACAATCAATCGTGTCTGAAATGTAAGGTTTCAGGCGGGGCTTAGCTACCATTTACACGCCACAGAAATCTCGTTATCCTGTGCTCTCATATGGGTTTTTTCTTCAAAAGCTTCACTAGCAGAGATGTTAGGACCTTTCAAATAGTCCTCGCATTTTTTAGGACACACTGCATTTTTTGCAATCAATAGTGCGTTTTCAAGTTTTAAACTCTAAATAAGCACAAATTATTCGAAACGGCCACTCTGTGAAGAAATTATAACATGTATTCAAGCGAAACACAATTAATCGAGTGTAAAATGAAAAATTTCAGACGAGTGCATGGCGCATTCCATACCGCTCATACGTCAGAAAATTTCTATTTTTTTACGCTTTCATATGAGTCTTTAACTTCTTTACTACCTTTAGTGTGACCAAGGTTATCACGTTTCAAACAGTGTACAATTTTTTTTTGAGACACCCTGTATACATATGTTAGGTGCACATTCAAATTACCTCCATCATATCCCATAGAAATAAAAGGCATGGCGCGTCCTATATAAAGTTTGGTTAACGCGTAAATTTTTATCACCTATATTCGCACACTATTAGTCTAAAGGATAAAGGATAGAGGACGGCGTTACTCAATCCCTTTTGGGATGCGCCACGCATTCTACTTCTATGAAGGCTAAATGTCGTGAATGCGATTTTGAATGCGTATTTGGCCATACAATGACTCGCGGTGGCCAGCCGATGAACACGCTTTAACCTGGGTTTAATTACCCAAGTTTCCCAGGTAAGTCTAGTACCAATTCACCGACCACGGAGGCATGGAAGGCTTGGTTGGCCTGGGCGTGAAATCCGAACCAGCAACCTGGTATGACAAAAATTAACTCAAACTTGGGTTTAATTACCCAATTTTGAGGTAATTTTTGTCGAGGCAATCATGGCTGATCAGGATGAGCCACACTTGGCTATCAGTCTATCGACAAGAATTGCGTTCAATTTACAGCCTATCGTCAAATCAAGGCACGTAACTGGTGGCTCCATTCAACCATCAACTTCTGATTTCTCGACATCGACGAATGCATCCCATGAGACGTCAGCTCACAATTTCTCCACTTTAGCAAGAGCTGCTCAGGAGATCAAGAAGAAGGTATACTGAACTCTCACGCTCTGCTCAATCGCTGATCAACTTTATGACTGATTCAGGCACCGAGTAACGTCGAGCTCTCAGGATATGACGCTCCTTCCGATACGGTATCAGAGCACACAGGTACTATGGACGTGATGACTGAAGGGACGACGATGCCCACCTCCACTTCCTCCACCACTGAGAAGCCTCTAACGACTATTAGCGCTAAGGTTGCTTACCAAGCCTGACTAGTAGGAGAAAATGTTGGCGACGAGAAATTGCATGTTTTCAGGTGATTGATAGCTACAATGTTGACGCGGCAGTGAAGACCCCAGTTGAAATCGGATATGGAAGACGGCTGAGGGACTCGAAAATCAAAGAGTGTTTTAGGTTAGTTGCATGATTAACCATAGATTTTAGAACTTGATGAGGTTTGTCCAGTAATAATGGTAAATTCGGACCGTCATATTCGAATTAAACCATCTTCGCTTATAGACTAGAGTCTTAGCCCAAATGAGAACTATTAGATTGGCCTGAATGTTCTGGCAGTTTTTGTGCCACAGCTATTGTAGTTCGGTGTTTGTCGCCTGTCATGTGACGCCGGACTTTACAGATTAATTGGCAGCAGAAAACAGGAGCAGTGCAGTTCGAATGTAGAGGAGAATCAGTGACTATACTAACTTCAGCCGGCTATTTATATTCTTTTTGGATGTGGTGCTCGTGAGAAAGTTGGCATAGGTAATTGTGAAGTGGGAGAGGCATAAGAAGGGAGAGATGCACTTTGGACAAAAATTTCACGCTTGTCATGATGTATACGGGGCAAGATAGATATTATGGACCACTTTGTAAGAATGAATCTGTTGTCCAGCTTCTTTAAATAATATTTTGTAACTGTACTACCGACTACTTTCAAAGTGAGGTACGACCACTTCGACCGATGGAACAGACACGAATCACCAAGGCCTACTCTCTCGAGCAGTGCACTGACATCTGTCGTCTGTGTTGGCGATGTTTACAAGGAAAGAAGTGTCTCGGCGTGGCCTTTGACCAGTAAGCTCTTATATTTGTCTTATCTTTATCTGTTACGTGATCGTATATGTACCAAAGTTCTTATCGCTTTTTCTTCAAAAAAGGTTTCTAACGAAAACGACAGCTTCTGAAAACTAGACTATTTACGAAGGTTGTCTTTGTGTTTGTTCTCTTGAGAAGTGGCACAGAGAAAGGAAAACAAAAGCAAATATGGGGGAACGTAGACACTACTGGCACGGATCGCTACGTTTGGTCGGAAAGTGCACGCGCAAGTGTAGTAACTGTTAGTATCTTACAAGTAACTTACGTTCCTTTAGGTAACTTGCAAGCGTACATCCATTACATGCAATCTTAAAGCGGACTGATGACAACTACCTATTGCTTACGTGCATCTTTCCGCGTCCTGCGTAAGTTACTTGCAAATCTTATGGCTGCTATTATCTTGCAAGTAACTTACGCACTTCTAGGTATCCTACATGCAAGTCTACGTTGGTTACATGCGTCCTTAAAGCTTGTAAGTAACTTACATAGCCTTCCTAAAAGGCCAGCTAGGTTAGAAAAGGTCTTCGAACATGCGCCTATACCTCGGGGGCAGACATAACTCCAACGCCGCGCGAACCCCCTGGCGTCGCGCACGGTGCGCGACGAAATTGGACGAGTTGTCGCGGTCCTTCCAACGTGCTTCCGACCGATAGAAACACTTCCTACAGGGACATGCGGCACGCCTTCGCCTCAATTAAACGTTTCTTGGAGATGATATATGAATGTGGTTTCGATCAGTTCAGAACAGTTTGTACAGGATTCCTGGTCATATGGGTGGTTTCTAGCGTCAGTATTTGCCATCTACAACTTCTTCGGTCAATTTTTACCCGTGATTATGGTTATACCACGCAAAAAGGCCACTATCATCCATTTTGGGATCAACTGTCCTACTGCAGACTGTTGCCTGCCACATTCTGTGGGATCTTAAGTTCCTTGCTAGAAATGTGGTCTGGGAGCTTAAGCACTGAGAACATTTCGCGCCCCGCGGCTAACCATGCGTCACCGAGCGCACGTCCGCGTTTCAGCGCCGCCACGTCGCACACGGCTAGCGCGCGACGTCGCGTTGGAGTTAGGTCCTGGAGCCCCTATACCTACGCGAAAGTTTCTCGTAGCGTGCACCTCGATTATTCACGTGCTGGTCTGCGACTTTCAAGTTGCTTAACCGCAGAAAATAAGGCGTAGTATAATAAAAAACTTATTTTGGAGGCCTGAAGGCAGAAGCAAGTTTACTTTGAGTCTTTAAGGTGCAAGTTACTTGTCTAAGATTTTCTGAGTGTCTTCCTGGCAAGTTGGCAGCAAGCCATGCCATGTCACTGCTCGGGCTATTTTTCAAGTTGGAGAAGATCAGAGATTTTCGAAGCAGCTTTTCGTGGGAAACAAAACAAAATCTTCTTTCCATCGCGACAACGCTCGTGCTTACGTTCGAAGGCAAATTATGGAGAAACTCCAGTGTTTCGGATGGCATCTTCTGGCTGACTTCACCGGGCCCTGCTCCTATGGACTACCATCTGTTTCTTTCGGTATCGAACCATTTGCAGAAGAAACAATTTGACGACAGGAAGTAACTTGGAGAGTGCCTCGCTGAGTTTTTTTTCTTCGTAAAAACCCAAGGAATTCTATAGAAACGGGTTCTACAAATTACCTGACAAGTGGCAATCCGTTGTAGTTAAACTTTAATTCGAAAAAATTGCACAAGTAGCGGGACACTTTCTTTACAGTCTAATAATAGCAGATTGGCAGTAAGTGGAAACCCTTTTTCTAACCAGGATACTATCTCAACGGTAGGTCGGAACGGCGCAAATGTTGTATATGGGCAGAACCGCCTCTCTCTGGGTAGTAACAAACTGCAGGTATCTCGACCCCAATACAACTCTGCGCAGAGTTAGGGGCGACGGAAGTCGCTGGTTGGCGCCCTGTTGATTCACGTGCTCCACAGCTGACGGGCGCGCGCGGGATGAGGGCTCGTATCGCGGCAAAGCGCAGTGCACAGGTGGCGTAGTAGGGAAGAGCTCGGGCTCGTAAACGCGGGGTTGGGGGTTTGGATCTCGCGGGCTGCGCTCGTTTTGCACTTTTGCAAAATTCATGTTTATCATATAGGTAATCCACCTAGGGGTATTATAGTGCGTTATAGAGCATGTTTACATATAACATATGCTTCAAACTACAGATTAGCTAAAATGTTCACTTCTGTGTGTCACTTATTTTAAGCCTATTTTGTGTGAAGGTATAGCTATGTAACGATAGATATTTTGTGACACTAGTAAAAAGTTCCGACTCCACCGACAAGACTTCGGTCAAAAAAAAAATTTCGTTGAAACTTTGTCTAGTTATTTGGGGTGCTCATCACGAATCTGACATCCGTTTTCCACGATTCGGCTGAATAATATAGATACAGGAAGGCACAGGATTACATTCTTAAAGTTTCTGACGATGACGGCAGGTAGAGGCAGAATCGTGAAAAACGGATGTCAGATTCGTGATCAGCACCCCAAATAACCCCCCTAGACGATGTTTCAGCGAAATCGGTGACCCAGCTTGGACCACCCTTGTTAACAGTATGGGTGGCCTTCGACCGAATCGTGAAAAACGGATGTCAGATTCGTGATCAGCACCCCAGATAACCCCCGTAGACGAAGTTTCAGCGAAATTTTTTTTGACCGAAGTCTTGTCGGTGGAGTCAGAACTTTTTACTAGTGCCACAAAATA
The DNA here is from genome assembly GCA_947359475.1 of Heligmosomoides polygyrus bakeri. NCBI lineage: Eukaryota > Metazoa > Nematoda > Chromadorea > Rhabditida > Heligmosomidae > Heligmosomoides > Heligmosomoides polygyrus. The sequence goes on from OX375868.1 coordinate 3,353,513, forward strand.
TCTATCGTTACATAGCTATAGCTTCACACAAAATGGACTTAAAATAAGTGACACACAGAAGTGATCATTTTATCTAATCTGTAGTTTGAAGCATATGTTATATGTAAACATGCTCTATAACACACTATAATACCCCTAGGTGGATTACCTATATGATAAACATGGATTTTGCAAAAGTGCAAAACGAACGCAGTCTGCGGGATCCAAACCCCCGACCCCGCGTTTACGAGCCCGAGCTCTTCCCTACTACGTCACCTGTGCACTGCGCTTTGCCGCGATACGAGCCCTCATCCCGCGCGCGTCCGTCAGCTGTGGAGCACGTGAATCAACAGGGCGCCAACCAGCGACTTCCGTCACCCCTAACTCTGCGCAGAGTTGTATTGGGGTCGAGATACCTGCAGTTTGTTACTTCCCAGAGAGAGGCGGTTCTGCCCATATACAACATTTGCGCCGTTCCGACCTACCGTTGAAATAGTATCCTGGTAAGACCTGTAGCTACTATTTTGAGAAGCTGAGTATAGACGGATTTCTTTTGTTTGACCAACATGGCTAGACACTTTTTAGTTTCATCAACTTGTGACTATATTTCGCTCTTACTATATCCGGTGCTTGCGTGGTTCAGATTTGTTTTCAGAAGTCTTGAACTATGTGCCCTATCCACGAGGCACATCATCGACGGCGGCGAAATGCAGGACATTGATGCGATTGTTTATCACAACAGAAACGACTGCTAACTACGAATCGAAAATGGAGTGATTGAATAGGCATTTTAATAGACATCTCTGCTGCTTTAAAGTGTGCTTGATAATAAACGTTAATCCCTTTTCGACACTGTTGATTAATGCCCCCCGACGCCTCAGTCTTTATTTTTCCACAGCCATTGATTTGCCTACTATTATTCAAAGACAAAAAAGTAATGCCGTTTAAATTCAGCAGTCTTCGTTGGTTCACTGGACTTCCTTAAATGGTTCCCCATTACTGCTACCACCTTTAGTGGTCTTCCCTTCAATGGTCCTCACTGCGGCGGGGCGGGATGTACGCCCGAGTTGGCGAGGGGCGGAGTCGAGTTTCTATCCTAGCGCAACGAGGAGCAGGGAAAATTTGTTTTCTGTCTCTAAAGTTTCGTAAGACAGCCACTAGATTCTCAAGGAAGCCTAGGGGTTGGGGGTGGGTGAGCCAGGAGACGAGGGGAAGATCGAATGCCCCCTGCCTGCATGGGGCGTGGCATATTTCGTACATCCTGACCGTCCTCGAACTATTCAAGTGGTCCAAACAGTACTACAGGCAGGTTAGAGGCCTAGCTATGGGTCAACGCTTGGCTCCGGTGCTAGCTATAGCGTACATGTCAAAAATAGAGAGACCCGTAACGGAACGCAGACCTTCGCTGTATTGTCGGTATATAGATGACTGTTTCATCGTATGTCCCACGCAGAGCGAAATGGATGCCTGCTCCGAGTTGCTTAACCATCAGGCTGAGCATATTAAGCTCACAAGGGAGAAGCCGACAAGTCACTGGTTGCCGTTCCTCAACGTGGGAATTCGTCTCTCTAGGAACACCTTCCAAACTAGGTGGTACCGGAAGCCCAGCAACAAGAACATCATTGTGCACTATCGTTCCGCACACCCATATAGTACTAAGAGGGCCATTGTCCGGAATATGTTCCAAACAGCTGCTCTGGTGTCCTCGAATAGCGAGTTCAAGTCCTCATCTAGAGAAATCGCATCTCGCATTGCCTTATCCAACGGGTATGTTGCGCACAACATGCCCAAAGGCCGTCAACCACGGGCACCAGCACGCATACACAGGGCACAATTGCGTTGTCAAATCGCCTTCACGATACCTTTTATCTCGGACGCTCTCAGTGCTCAAGTGCGGGAATGCGTTCGTAAGGCTGACCTGGGTGACATCGTTAGGGTCGTTGAGGTGCCTCCGGCTAATCTCAAGGCGCAACTGGTGAGGAACCGTCTTTATGACTGTGCTTGTGAAACGCCCTCTTGCGTGGTCTGCCCATTCGGCAGGTAAGGCGACTGTAGGGTTTCAGGAACAGTATACCTCATAACTTGCATTGAATGCAAGGAGGAATACGTTGGTGAGACGGGCAGACCACTTTGGGTAAGGGTGAAGGAGCATGTGGACGGGCTCAACAGGTGCAAAGTCAGCACACCCTTGGGGGAGCACAGGCTGCGAAGTCATAGTGGCGCAGTGGTTGGAGTGGCGGTGACGATCCTGGCTCGCGAGGTCGACATCGCAGCGCGCAAGGCCTTGGAGGCGCTGTGGATTGCATTCAAGAACCCCGCAATCAATAGGAAGGAGGAACGGGTGGCCATAACCCAGGAGTTGGCTCCATTTGCCGACCTCTGTGGGCTTGACCCCGGGGGCGCCAGCCGGAAGGTCGCTGAGGGGCTGACCCGAAGGAAGGACCTCATTCACCCACATTTATCTCCATCTGAAGGGTGACTCCACAGCCTTCGGCTGTTTACATAAGGTCAGTTGGGCTGTCCTTCTCGCGGTTCGTCTCTTTCTCCCTTTAGCTTTTGAGATGGCTGAAACTTGAAATGGCTCTTGGACGGGTAATTTCTCTAACTCCCCTTGTCTTTTCCAGGCTCTGAAGAAGGCCGTTACGCCGAAACGTAAGCCGAATAAACGTTCGATATCAATCTTGGCACGACAGCTCGACGACTAGCTGCCATACTGTTCTATGTCCGTCCTCCGTCCCAGGCGTTACACATGTTAGGAATGCGGACACCCCTTCCACGACATCGTTGACGCGGGTCTCCGGACACACATTGGATTGAGATTGTTGACACCCCTTCGGAACCCATACACCCGCTGCATGGCATTGTTGATAGGTGTCCTGAACCCGGAAGCCCTTTGCACGACATCGCTGACATATACTCTGGATCTAGACACACCTTGCGTGAGACTGGTGACACCTCTTGACTCTTGTTCTGAACCCAGACGCCTGCTGAACGACGTTCTTGAGAAGTCTTCTCAACCAGGACGTTTTCACACGACATCGGCGACACGTCTTCTGACGTTCACGACGCGGCGTAGGTGGCACCCGTCTGAACTCGCACGCTTGTTATTAAACGTCTGTGGAAGGCCAGGTGGACAGACGGACGGACATACACAACAGCTTACTCTTTTATATATAGTAGAATACGTGTATGGATAACATCCGACGTAAAAAAGTTTTAGCGTAAAACACAGTCGTAATAAACGCGAAAGTGGAAGAAAGGGCAAGTTATCGAGTCTTGAGGTAGCTATCAATGAGCCTTTCATTGGTTTAATGACAAAGCACGTTTTTTGGAAGACATTAAGAACTGACCCTTTCAGTAAAAAAGGAAGCGCGAACACAACTTTTGGATATAGGATACCGAATTTTATCAGTGCGGTCCCTTGTAGCAGAATGGTGGGCAGTGTAGAGCTCACTAACTGAAGGCGCAACCCTTCCAGTCATCATCTTGGAAATCATAATTAAGTCCTTTTGCTTCTGTAGTATATATGTATATCATGCAACCCAGCTCAATACCCCATTTGAATTCCAGGCAGGGAGCTGTGACCTGTGGATACGGAATCGGCTGATTTAGGGTCGTGAACTGGTATCCGGGAGGAATACTGTAGCAGTGCAGGTAGGCGTGCCACCATCGACCCTCCCGGAGCCATCTCATGCATACACTTCTCACTTGGCACCCACTTGGTGTGGTCTTGCTCTAACTGCTCTCCCCGTTTGAGATTATATCTCATTTGTGATAAATATTGCTCCCAATCTTAGTCTTTTGCTCATTCGTCGTTCAGTTCTATAAGACAGCCAAACTGGTTGTGGAAATAAGCTAGAAAGCGCGCAGAAGGCTGGACTAGACCGACTCTCCCTCTACGCTTCATTCCAGCTCCAATATTTTATCACGATCTGGTACGGTAATATAGTCATAACCCTTCAAGCGTGACCATATCTTTCTAGTCTACACGGATTCAAGCCTCTCTAAGTTTAAGGTGAGGGCTAAACACAGTGGATCCGTACTCCAATATTGGGCGAACAAATAATTTGTTTTGTCGTTACAAATTTGAGGCTGGCTAGTGAGATTTTTTTTCGCGCGGACACCGCGCGGATGTGTAGAGAAGCCGACATTTATCCGACCGCTAGCTCGTTGCACTACACTGCCTTTAGTTCGTATTACTGTATACTCTATTTTGGTCGTCCCTTTACCTCTTCTTCTTCACATGTAAGTTAATGGAAGTACCCACTGGTAGTTATTGATAATCGTGTGTTGCTACCTCATGTCATTCTTTCGGAATCGCTTGTGATAGTGTCGAATAGAAATGCCTTTGAGATGAATCGCTCTCTTGCTCATTCTTCTATCAGTGACTTGTGACTGTTCACTTTTAGGCTTAGCCTCATCACAATTTTAATTTCTACTGCGCGTTTTATTTAATATGAAGAACTATCATTGCCATCTCAACAATCAATGAAAACTCACAGTAGTTTCGTTCGACAACCAATGAAGACTCATAGTAACTTCATCTTTTCACATGAAAAAATATTTTGCAAAATGGAATACTATCGCCAAACGAAGCAAGATAATATAGGAGTACAAGGTAGTAACAAGAAGTAGTGTACATCTATATTAACTAGAGTGTCATAGATTAGCATGAGAACTAGTGAGATATAGAGATATGGAATACAGAGGTACAGGGTAGAAAAAAAACACTGAACATGTTTTTTAAACCAGAGTGGTATAGATTAACACTAAAACCACAGCGTATAACCACATCCTTTTGAACACGTAGTAAAGCTAGACAACGACGCCAAATATATTGTTATCGGCCTCTGATGTAGTATCTAAACACAACAACATTTACCTTCATCAAAGATAGCTAGATCCGTTGTCGCCTGGAATTCCTTCTAGCATTGCTTAAGGTTCACGGTGAAGACCTTCAGTTTCAGAAAGCTTCTCTTGTTTCTTTTGTTTGTCGCGCTGAATAGTTTGATTTGGTGGTAAGTAATGCTGATCTGCGTCACATGTTGTACAGAATGTTATTTTTTAGAGTGGGCTTTTTGACATCTGAGGCTTGCCGCCTGCCCCTGTCATCTCAGAACGCGGTGCTAGCCCATGTCCAATCGAAAGCTGGACAACTCCCGCCGCGCCGCCACTCGGGGTAGGCTAGCACTTCCTCTAATTTCTGCGTGGCCTCTTCCGTATCAAAAACTTGCGCATCTCATATCGTTGGTAAGGCAGATGACACTGTTCTCTCCTTTAGATTCTACTTCGCTGCTTGTTCTTGTACATGAGGAGCCCCTTCTGGGCTACTCTTCTGGATGGCTCTGATCGTGAGATGAGTGTACACATTCATTCCCGGCGGGCGTCACTTTTCGGCACAGTGGACAGCTGTGAAGCTTTAAGGGATTCATTTGAAGGCAAGACAGCGGTTCAAACGGTTTGGCGCAGCTTGTCGACAAGGCAGTGGGAATGCAAATAAACGGACTGAAGGCAGTAAAGTGCAATGGGCTAGCAGTCGGAGAAACGTCGGTTTCTCTGCTTCACTGTAACTGGCGCACAGCCGCGCCGCGACATGAAAACCACGCGAAAAATCTCGCCAGCCGGGCTCCGATTTAAAATGGCGTCCGTTTTGTTGTACGGAGTTGACTGTTTAAAGACTACTGATTATTAATATGTGGCCAACAGTGGGACACGCCATAACCTTATGAATTCCTTCTTCCTTGCTCCTACGTCATGGTTTAACTCTAATAATAAAAGAGCTCAAGCAATCGCATTTCTAGATTTTGCGCACATATCCGGTGACTTTCCGGCTATGCGCAACCGAGAGCAATTATTTGTCAACTCGTCAACCCACTAATACATTTAATGATTCAAAAGTGAGTGGATAAAAATTCAATACTATCAGACACATCAGAAACATGCTCATTTACTCCTTGTGATGACAACTTCGAACGGTTCATTTAACACAGGTGGCACGACTTTCCACAGTATTTCATCTTCGTTGCTTCATCATAAAATGTGCTTTCGCAGAAGCCGTTCCTCACCCATGATGCGCAGCTGAAACGCATACATTAGAGTTTTAGGTCTTTCCATAAGCTTTGTGTCAGGTTTCAAAGACATTATTTCCAAGGGTTTTTAGCAATTGAAACTATTGAGCAATGCAACACTGGACAAGTGTTGAATAAAACTACGACGTATTCGCCATCAGCGTTTACACATCTCTAACAATCAGACTTCCCGACAATAGCGATAACCAAGCAGTTGGCGGTAGCGAATAATAGCTTGAAGCCATCTCCTTGCGCTACACTTAACATGGGATCTTCTTGATTCGCTTCAACGGTTGCATTTCTATTGATGTCACATGGACATTGTATGTACACTGAATCTTTCACCGACTCGAGTAATTCGGATTCATCACTTTTTTCGAACCCGGATAAATGGATCACGTGGATAATGGCATTTCTGAAAACTAATTCGAATCGGATGAGATATCTGATTCAAATTCCTTTTCAGAAAATGTATGTATGTAATGTATGTAATGTATAGTGGACATCCAAAGATGTATAGTGGACATCCAGTAGATCTCGCCGAAGTCGGCGCTACGGCAGATGACGCCCTTGATAGGATGAGGTAGCGACAGATCACAAGAACAGCGGACCCTGTGACTGCGCGGGACTAAACGCTCAGGAGAAGAAGAAGATCTGATTCAAATCAGTTATCTGAATCATCCGGGTCCGCAAATATCATTCTTATATGAAAGATCCGGGCTTTTCTTTAGTTCTTTACTCGGAGTTCAAAAAAAAAAAAATCCGGGACCCGATTATCCGAGTCCAATGTATAGTGGACACCTAAGCGCGGTAAGTTAGCTAAGTTGTATTCATTCTCATCAAGCCGTTTGAGCGATCCTTCCAACGAACTGTCTTGCCTTTAGGGACTGATATTCCCAAAAACCGAATGTACCTCGAGTCCTAACTCTGACATAATATTTTGTTCATCTGCCATTGTAGATTAAGATAGATTGCCGACCACTCTTCTCTTATTTCCCAGTGAATTCTTGGATGCCATATTTGGAAAGTATATTAAAATGTGTTGGAAGGTTCTCGAGGTACGATCTTGAAGGGTGTATAAACACCTGCTTGCCAGTATGAAGCAATCATAGCCACAATTGATCAAAGTCACCTGCGAACCGTTTCCTACTATAACTTCTTACGACATCCATGGGTCGCCAACCAGTGTCGTAGACATATTCGATGTGCTTAAGGACGACATCGTCTCTGAACTGACAGTTCGTCTTTTACAGCAGCGTTTCGATAGGGAAATATTTCTTCCGAAGTCTAACCACGTCCTCGACACCTACAATGAAGCTTGGATCGCGTCCCGCCCCCCTCCCCGTGCAATCGATTCGGTCAGGTGTTCGCGGTGGAGCGCGCTTGCGCATAACACAGTGGGGCGTCCGGCGCGTTTGGATCGTCCGCTGCTGGGCAGCGTTTTTAAACGTTGCTGAACATTGAGGTTCTGGAGACGTGCCGCCGATCTCGACAACGTGCTTGGGGATCCGCCGCGGCTGGGTTTTGCGCTCTTCGAGCTCAGGAAGGAGCAGATTGCACGGGAGGGGGGTATTTAACGCGATCTGAAATTAGGGTAGTGTCTTGGAAAGCCAATGTTATATACTAAGGCATACATGCGAGCAGAAGACCACGGTCAATCACGTTCACGGCATTGGCACCCCCCGTAAAATGCTTTCGACATAAATGCCACCTGAACTGCGATGTTAGGACAAGTCGTCAAGGGCCAGTGTCTCCGAGTCGTTGCTTGCCTGCCACACAAGGACTAAGCAGAAATTGTAACTGGAGCCGAGAGTTGGGCGCTATGTGTCAACCATTTACGATTGCGCCAACTACGACGTTCAACTATGAACAACCTGCAAGGGAGCTCAACAGTGTACAACACGAGGAGAAGATTCTGTTGCTGATGAAGAATGTTGGACTGTGATGTTACTCTTATGTCTGGTGAAAGTGTTAAACCTGATGTTTCAATCTTCAGATGCCTATACCTGGCCTGATAGATGGCTCGAAGCCTTCAGTTCTTACGCTACCCGGCCAAACTCATCAACGCCATTTTACCCTAAATTAAGAACAGTGCGAAGCGCTTAACTAATAAATATGAACGCACACAGCTTTCGACGGCTGAGCAAGTAATGCTGCAATTAATTTTAGTTATTAGGCCAGCAGCAAATAAGTCTGACTGGTGGCGACGTTCGTTCCTCCACGTGGTGCCCTGGAAACCACTCGATGGGCGAGCTATGCTAATGTTGCCATACGGAGGAAGTTGGCGTGTAATAGGTACGTTGGTGTGCTAAGACGCGTGAGAACGTCTGATACGCAGGCGCTCGGATTTGGCGCGCAATGTCAGCTGTGCGGGAACAGAGGAAGGGGGTAGTCAGTCGTCATCGTCCTCGTTGTGTGATTGTCGCCGTCATCATCATCTTCGACGTCGTCTTCGCTGAGGCCTCGATTGGAGTGATCGCTGTCGTCGTCATCGCCTAGCTGGGATTCTTCTGAAGTCGTAAGTGTGTAGTGATCTAACCCTTTTGAGTCTTTTGCTTTCTGGGATTAAAACGGGTTAGGGAGAACGTTGACAACCCTAAGTTGGATAACTTAAGGCTTAGGCGGATCTCGTGTTGCAGAGCCTAGGTTCACTATTTCTAGTAGTCCTCTATTCATTGTGTGTTCTATATGTCGTGTTGATCTCTTCGTGTTGTTGTTCTGCGATAAATTTGGCTGTTTATCACTTGTGCACTTGCATTCGAACGGTGAATCCGGACCAAATATCTAACTGGTGGCATATCCCGTGATGAGGGGCTCCTCACTCCCGTCCCTGCTTCGCAGAGAGGAAGCCTCCCAGAGCTCATCTTTGAGTTGGCACAGCGGGCTGACAACTTGTTTGGCTTCGGCCTACCAGGCACACTTGGAATCAAGGTACGCATGAAGTACCATTTATTCGCGAATACAATAGGAGATAGCCAGGATCTCGTCGATAAATTGGAAGAGTATGAAAGTGAAGGGAAGACATACTATGGGGAAGAAGATCTAACTCACATCGAGCTAACCGCAGGAGTAGCTTTTGCTACTAGCTTGTGGTTGATCGAGGCCGACTGTGTCACACCAGACGACTTGCGAGATTACTTGCGGGATGTCAACTCCATCTTCCAGCAAGGGAGGAGCCCACTCTTCTTAATCTTGATTGACGCGACTTTCAAGCAAGCTGATACTGGCCGGATTAGAGGTTCCTGGACCGCAACTCGGCTTCCCATACAATTATTCGTCGACTACGGTAGCGGTAAATTCGTCTGCAACGGAGGGGCGTCGTCCACCACCGGTTTCACCTTTGTTCACGGGCTTCATCGGGAGGACCAAGGAGCCAACCGAGACCGTGTCCAACAGCGTGGGCTAAATTATGTCCGGACCAACAGTGGGAGACCTCGGTTCCTTAGCATTCTTGGCGCACAATCGTCAAAAACGATCAATCGTGGCGCGATGTAGCTCCCCTGCTCAGACTGCTGTTGATCGGGCAGATCTTGCTTTCGCTCGAGGATGTTCGCCACGATATCATGTGGCCCTTGCATTTTGTCGATATGACGATGGAGGACGTATAGTTCAAAGAGGGGGCTGACAGGTCATTAGAGCCAGAAGAAGTACCGATCCCGAAGGGCATCAAGGCCGTGGCATTGGGAGTGGACCGCTGGTCTGCGTTGCGAACAGGAAAGCACGATTCTATGGATGCGGCTTTCGGCGATTTCCTATCCCCGAGTGCATGGGGTATCCGCGTTGCAGTGATCCCAGTCATTGCTGAGTGGTTAGGTCCGACGCGATATGGACGTACACAGCCGCTTTTATTTCCACACTGGTGTGGAATGGGCGCTACGTGTACAAGGTAATGGGACATCTCAGCGACCTCAGCTCACCATGGATCGGAGAACCCGATGTAGATGATGTGGCAGTGTATCGCAGAAGACATATGGTTCGAGGGTCGACACCACGTTCGGAAATGTGCAGGGCGAGATCTATGTGAGGATGAAGAAGTGGACTTCTCGGAGGTGACATCGTTAGGAGAGGCCATAGCACTAGATCGGTCTGCAGTTACTGTATAGCTGGGGCCGACGAAGAACATGATTTCTATAGGCAGCACAACCGGTGTCCAGCATCTGTGCCGTCGACGGAGCAAGCAAAGTTTTGTTCATGATCATCGATGTGTCGTCAAAGTCATCTCAAAATAATCTAGATTTTGGTGAAGGAAATGCCAAGCTCAATATGCCCATTGGAATGCAGGTGCGATGCAGGCTGTTGACATACTCCCACAGATAGAAGAAGGGTTAGGATTAGATGTGAAGCATGTCGTGTCTTTAAACGAGCGTCGTGACCACGTGGCCCTAGCTTGGCAGTGGATGCAAGACCATATAGCTACTGAAGACCCAACCCCAAAGGCGCTCAATATTGCAGCTAAGATGTCGCGGGTGTATGATATGCCCAAGCAATCCCACCCGACACAAGCGAAGAGCGCACGGTTTAGATCAATTCGATTGGCACTAAATTGACCATCCTCGAACATGCAGTTGCGTTCAAAAGCAGACTGGGCGTACTGGCGTCCATGGAGGTTACTGGCGATGGAATGGATGCTGTCAGCAATTGATATTTCTTGGACTGACTGGACGGCATTTGATAAAAGAGATACAATGTGGGGAAGCTGGTACACGCCGTAAAAGAGGCAATCTCAGACAGAACAGCACTGCCGCGTTATGAGATCGCGCAGGACAAAATCAACAACATCACGGCCGAACTGGATATTACCTATATTCGGCAGGTTGATTACGCGGAGGAGGATCGTCCACTGATGGGGTACCAGGACACCAGCAATTCAGAATGGGAATCAGTCGCCGATGGAGTCGGTAACGTAGTAGTTGTGTTGCCACCGAGAGAACCAGACGACACGTATTTGTAGTTGCAGTTTATAAGTTCATTTTTTAGTTGCAGTTTCATTCTCAACGTCGACGTTGCACTGAGCGGTTGCATTATCGCCGCCCTGTTATCATTCTCCGCTGATCTATCTGTGGGTATTCTAGTTCTTTCGCTAAAGATGTCCCGTGAAAACCGCAAAACTTCGGCTTCACACCCTACTTCTGTGTTGGTAAATGGTCATGGTCCAAGTGCTCGCACCTTCCGACCGAATGATATACTGGAGTCGGATCTGAGGATGCTGAGCGTCGAGGGTCTCTTTAAGAAAATCCCAGAACGCATATCGGCCCCTGTGACACTCGAAATGTTAAATATTCTCAGTGACAAGATATCTAAGGAATTTTCAGATCATGCTTAAGCTGAAAGAGGGAAAGAACCATCGTGATTTCTGGGATACAAGAAAAGGCGGACAGCCTTTCTCCTCCTGAAAGAAGGTCCGATTTTAAAGCAAAGGTTCTACACGTGCTAGACGCTCTTCAGGTTGATTGCGAATCTGTAAAAACCTATAGAGTTGGCAAGCACGATGCTTCTATACCACGCTTAGTCAAGGTCGTCCTACCATCGCAATATTACTGGCAAAAAGCTTTGGCTAATTCGCGTACTCTTCGTGCTGCTGGCTTGATGGGCATTTTTGTAAGTAGGAGCATGACCGCGGATGAAAGAAAGCGAAAGTTTGAACTAAGGTAGTCGGTTTATGAAAGAAATAAGGGTAAATCAAGAAGAGAGTGGGTGGTTTACTGCAGTCAGCTCAAGCACATTTTTGAGCTTCCCAATGTGGGTTCGGTAAAGGTCTGAGCTTGCATGATAATCCACCCTCGCTTGCTTGTTACCTTATCAATGCACGGAATCTCGTTAGCCAAATACTTCATTTTCATGACTTTTTATCAACGTTTAAGCCTGATATGGTCTTCATTACTGAAACTTGGTTGAGTGATAGAATTAACGATGCCGAGTTGTTCGCCAACTTGCATTGTATTATTCATAGCTTGGATAGGCGTAATGGCGGAAGAGGAGGTGGCGTTTGTTGTGTCTTGCGGAACACAATCAACTCCAGTCTAATACACCGTACTTTCTATCTCAAAGCTGATGTTCTGTGTGTTGAGATTTCTTCTTGCGCAAAGACTGGCTTGGACCAAATCAGACTTATCGTCATCTGTCGTCCTCCTAGCTCAAGAATAAGTGATGACAATCACTTAATTAGTTTACGTTCGTTCCTTGTTGCGGTTAGAAATGAAATTATAATTTTGGGTGACCTAAACCTGGCCATAGACTGGCAAAATCTATCTCCTTTAAGTCGTGCATCAGCTAATTTTCTTCAGTTCTTCACTGATGCTGGTTTTACGCAAGGGGTCAGTGAGGCTACACACGAAGACAAGATTTTGGAGATCATTTTGTTTAATACGTATTCCTAGCGCACTTCTTTTCCTCAGCAATATGTTACACTCCCTGCACGTATCTATTAGGTTGTCGGAAAAGTAATGCCGCCTGCTTTGGATTTTCTTTTTCTCTGCTACTATTAGTTCTTAACCTGCGTAACTACACTCAATCAAGAAGCGTTTTTAAAGGCATCTTTTGAACCAATTTCGTTCCATTTCGTTGATTTTTTAAAGAAAATTTTCAGATTAACGATGATCGAGCAAAAATACCGAGTGTGCAATTGTTTGCTGTACAACTTCAAGCCAGGAAGAAATGCTGAAGAATCCGACGCATCTTGTCTGAAGTATTTGGTAACGACGTTCCATCACTATGTCACTGCCAGCGATGGTTTCAAGGCTTCCGAGCCGGTGATGAGAGCCTTGAAGACGAAGAACATTAAGGGCGCCCTCGGTTATGGATAACGAAGCATTAAAGGGAGCTGTTGAGTTGGACCCAACCCAACCTACACCTTGAGCTCGAGAGAAGTTCAGCTGTCACCATTTCATCATCGCCGACCACTTGCATGCAATTAGGAAGTCAAATCAGTGTAGGAACGAGTGCCACGTCAGCGACACAAAGAGGGCAGCACGAGTCGCCATCGCTGGAATCCTCATCCACTAAGGGCCTGTTCATACTCGCTTAAGAGCGCCTCGTTGCTCGTGCAAAACATGCATATCCACTAAAACCGAGCGCGCTCCACCGAATGGTGTTCATACTCGAGCGCCGGCGCTGTCGCTCCAGTCGCTCTAGTCGCTACAGTCGCTACTGTCGCCTGTTCATACTTCCGTGCGCTGCGCACACGCTGCGCTTTCGTCGCTCTTGTCATTGCTGTCGTGAAGTATGAACAGGCCCTAAGCCAAGAACAGCAGTTTCTGTGACTCCATCGTGACATCGAATGAAAAGTGGATCCACTACGACAATACCACACGAAAAAAGCAATGGTTGAGCCCGGCGATGTTCCAAAGACAACGACGAAGCCTGATATTCACGGAAAAAGTCATGCTCTGTGCTTAGTGGAACAGTAGAGTTCTGGTGCATTTTGAGGTGCTGGATCTGGGCCAAACAGTTACGGCAGACCTTTACAAAGAAAAGCTGAGCCGCGTGACCAAGCACTGCGTCAACAAGGAGTGAACACAGCAACTGGGAAACTCCTCCATGACAACACTCGACCGCACGCCGCAAATGTCACGCTGCCGAAAATTGAGGAGTTGGGCTGGAAATTTCTGCCTCACCCGCCTTATACCCCAGATCCTGCGCCATCAGACTATCATCTTCTCCGGTCGATGCAGCACGTCACCTTGGCGGAGAAAAAATTCAAAAACCGCGACAAGGCCCAAATTTGGATGTCCAACTTCTTTGAGTCGCAGCCAGCGGAGTTCTTCAAGAAAGGCATCTACTCTTTGCGAGGACGTTGGCCAGATGTCATTGATAATAATGTAGATTACCTCTTGTGTGAAAATTTTTGTCGCTCTGTTACTATAATAAAGTTTTTTTTAAAAATAAAAACGACATCACTTTTCCGACAACCTAATATGTAGTAAATCGCCTCAGCTCTACTATGGGAGCGAATTACAGAAATTGATATGCATTGGCTTTCAGAGAGTTTATTTCGCACGAATCGCTTAGTTTTATGCTGTCATCAGAAATCTTGACCAGTAATATGTAGTAAATCGCCTCAGCTCTACTATCGGAGCGAATTACAGAAATTGATAATTGACAACGCATTTCACCTGAAAGCTCCGAAGGGCGAAAATTCGCCTACTTCGCGATAATGCGATTGCCTTAACGATTCGAAACTAAGTCTCCATAAGACTGCCGAAGTCGGATCGGAAGTCCTACCCCTTGCTCCCCATGCTCTCGGATTGTACCACCTGATGCGGACTCCACACGATGCTCAGCCTAGCGAAATCTGATGAAACGAAGTTTGCATCGCAATTTCAATGGTTAAGACTTCAAATCGCAATAGAACATCTTATAGCGAGCAGATGGTAAACTATTGATGTTCTGTTGGTGTATTTAACAACAGCTAAAAGTGCATGGGCACATTGGAACACTTGATTTTTTGTAGGATGTTTTCAAACAAGTGTTCGTCGTGTAAGGCCCGGTTTATACTTGCGCCGCCACGCGGCGCGGAGCGATGGTCGCCATAGATATCGATTTTTCGCGCCGTCCGGTCGATATCTTTTCCGACTGTGGTGCCGCGCCACGCAGCGGCGCAACTATAAACCAGGGCTAATGTGTCGAATAAAGCTCACTCTTTCGTGTCGTTGCACTCAGCTGGTTCTGTTGGCTGTGCCGGAGGTTCAGGTGCTGAAAAGAAAGCAATATTATTAGATGGAATATTAGGTGGTGCTAAAAATTTCCACCGCTTTCGTGCGGTGAATATTCTTGTCTTTTCCAGGTTTATGATTATCACACTTGCGTAAGACAACACGCTGGATAAAAAAAAAAACAGCAGTCAACACTCAACTGAATATCACCTAGTGAAAAGAAGACAACGAGGCGTAAAACGGATAACCAATGGAGTAGTTCATGCAGAACAATTATGCTAAATATCACAATCAATTTTTTAGGTGACACACTCCAGATCCGCTCTTTGAACTGTCCACTTGTTTTCCGTTAATGAAACTTAAGCTGTTTTGCTATTCAGCTCATTTCTCGCGACTTCGTTCTTTTGCCCCTGATTAGAGTGGCGATTTTGGATCCAATATATTAGTCGTTACCTAAGTTCTGTCGCTTTTTGACCTCTAACCTCAAATGTAAATATCTTGGCCCAAACATAACCTTATTAGTCGAATTAAAAACGATTACAACCTACACATCTGTGCCAACGAGACACTAGTTTGTTTACTTTAGTAGCCTAGAACTCCGGAGATCTAGAAGCGATGAATTCTTCGAGAGCATATTCTGCATCATGTCGGTCCCTGAAGTATTTTCCGCGAAGGAAGCCGTCGGGATGTTTGAAAAAATGGTAGTCTGGACGAGTAGTCGGGCGAATACGGTAGATGGTCGAGTGTTTCGTATCTAAAAGAATGAAGCTTCTGCCTGGTGATCATCGATACGTGCAGCCTAGCGTTGTCGCGCAAAGTTATCGGTCCCCTTCTGTTAATCAGCGCTGGATACATTTGCTGGAGCTTCTCGTGCATCTCGTCCAGCTTCTGACAGTACTTTTGATGATTGTGATTTGTGACCGTGATTGTTTCACCAGGTTTGAGAACGCTATAGTGGATTAAACCGGTGGCACACCACCAAACGGTTACCACCACCTTTTCCTGTGCATACTCGGCTCTGTACAGTGTTTAGGTGCTTCGCCAATATCCAAACATTGAGCACTTTGTCGTCGAGTGTCGTAGACAATTCATTTTTGTCACAGGTCACAATTAGCTCCAGAAACGGGTCGTTTTTGTTGCGAAGAAGGAGCGCTGACGATACTTGCAAACGGCGAGCTCGAAGGGCGAATCTGCTCTCGAAGAATTCACGGCTTCTGGATCTCCGAAGCTCTATGCTACTGGAATAGGTGAACTAGTGTCTTATTGGCAAAGATGTGTAGATTGTAATGGTTCCTATTCCGCCTAATAAAGTTATGTTTGAGCCGAGATAATTACATTTGAAGTTAGAGGTCAAAAAAACGACAGAACTTAGGTAACAACCTAGTAATAAAAACAAATAAAACAGAAAAATGTTAATGTGAAAAGGAATCAAGGATATGGAACTTGTATGCTTGCCTCGTTCCTATACCCTTAGCACATTACAAAGAAAGAAACAAAGATTTAATATAATAGAAACACTTAAAGTTTAGAGCACATATAGAACACTTAGAATGACTTCTAAAAACATCCCACTTTTCGCATAAGAGGAAAAGGCGGCTTCTTGCCTTCTAACACTTTATGGCCTGCTTTTTTTGTGAGAGCGGAATCAGAATTCGGGTGTTACATGATGACTAAACGGCCTGAAAAGAAACTATATAGAAGGCTGGTACAGTTATCTCCAAGTTCACCGTTCATGAAAATTGTGCATTTCATATGTTTTTTTTCCGGTGCATGTCATCTAGGCACACAACAGGGGTGCGGGAACGCGCAGTGGCTTCCAGCGTAATCATGGTAGAACCAATCACAGCACCAGTCCCAGGGTCCGTTCACTGCAGTGCTCGACTGTAATCACTGTTTTGGCCGTTCCCGCACCACTGCTGGGACCTAGGCGACATGTAGAGCCGTTAGTTCAACTCATTTTTAAACAAGGATGGCGATAAACTCTTAGACAATTCCTCGAAAGTGGCAACAGGTGTCGTTGCAATGCATAGACCCCACGCAAATCTTCCGTCGAGTCGGACAGATGGATTGCAGCGTTGCCCGCTGCAGAACATGTGTCTGATGTTTTCTGTCCCTCAAGAAAGGCAGAAAGGATGGAATCCAGTACACGTTAACACTCCAGACTCACCATGCGACACAACAGAAGACTAAGCTTCAGCTTTCCGCTGCTGCAGAAGCCGGCCCATGTTACTAATGAACCGCCTCCAAAGTTACGACGACGGGGGCTTTTCGCAGGTCTCGCAGGTAATGTCGGTATCCATCGGGACCATTCAAATTAAATTTTTACCATTGGTAAAAAAGAAAAAAATTTAATATGAGTGGTCTCCAATGGATAACGACATCACCTTCATTAGTGACATGGGCCGGCTTCTGCAGTAGCGCAAAGCTAAAGCTCTGGCTTCCATCGTGTCGCATGGAACCTCTGGAGTGTCAAGGTGTTAGGCCCCGTGCATACTTCCCGTCGCCGCGATGGAATCGCGGCGATGAGTTTTGCAGAGCGACGCGAAAGAATTTGAATTTCGCTGTGCTCGGCGCATCGCCCATCGCTCTGCAATGGGGCGCGACGGCGATCCGTCCAGGACCAAACGCTAAACACCGCGCGCGGCGCGAAAAAGTATGCCATGCCCGCGATGGGCGCGGGAAGCCATCGCGCATGCCGACCGTTACTGTTGCGGCGGCCGCGGCGAGGTTTCCTTTGACTATTCGACCGCGTGCGGCGGAATGGTCATGAACTGAGCGCCGCGATGGCATCGCGGCGATGGAAGTATGCCCCCGGCCTAATGGAGTCTATCCTGCCTTTCTTGAGAGGCAGAAGACGGCAGACACATGTTTTGCAGCAGGGCAGCGCTGCAGTCCATGTGTCCAGCATGACCAAAGATTGGCTCCATCTTTATCGCGACCGACGTTTCGACGAACTCGTCTTTTTCAAGGTCTGAAAGAAGCTCGAAATGTTTGATCGTGCAGAGTTCATTGGGTCAGAAACGTCGCGTCTACCCTTATACGAACAACATGTCCTTAGGGAGTGTTAAGAAGAAAGACCACATCCGCCCCCAACTAACTCACCGATATCCCACCAGTGCCAAGAAACCGGCTCAACTGGTCGCCATGGAGCAAGTGAGACTTACTAGTCCGGTCATATACATATACTGCTCCGAGCACGGTGGTATTGAGAATGCATGCGAAGCAGTATACGATATCTCATAGCTCACACAAAGGGATAAAAGGCAAGAATTCACTGGTAATGGAGATGCACTCGTTCCTGTTGCTCATGGATGGATTGCGCCTGTGAATGCAGAAGGCTTCAAGAGCCTTTCTGGTCCCTATTTCGCTCTCATGATACAACACTGTGCACTTCACATTAAAATCGTCACCGGAGTGAGCCTCTGTTCGGTGTTTTCCAAGCGGGGTTAACAAGCTTTGTTTCCTCTTTCCAGCAAGATGTTCCTTAACGCGGATGCCCAGCAGCCTCCCAGTTTCCCCAATATATAATTCACCGCAGGTTAAACACTCTATCTGGTAAATGACGCCTTTCTGCGCGCAGTCTCCTGTTCTTCCATACGGACAAATCACGCAGTCTTGCGTTATACATACGCGATCGTATAACCGATTGCGAACAAGCTGACGTTTAATGTTGTCTCTCGGGATGTTAACCAGTACAACATCCGCATCCAAGCTCGCTCGCAACAGGCATTGACGTACAGCTGCAGTGACCTTATCCGAAATGAAAGGCAGTGAAAGGCAAATTTTATTGCTAAACGCGTTAGCGTTGTGCCTGTGTTGCACACAGCTTCGTCGCACTTCGTACCCATTGAGGTTAGCTATTCTGCAGGCTAACATTCGGGACTCTTCGCGCTCCTCATCACCCGTACACATCCTAACTGCTTTTCTGAACATGTTGCGGAGCACAGCTCTTTTCACAGCTGAAGGATGGGCCGATTTTGCATGGATGATGATATTCTTGGAGCTGCCCTTGCGGTACCATTTCACACTGTACTGACCGTTTGTCACCCTAATCTGTGTGTTCAAAAAGGGTAACCAGCCTTCACACGGAACTTCTCGCGTGAACTTTATGTACTGTGATTGTGTGTTGAGAATGTTGAACAGCTCATCCATTTCGGACTGAGTTGTTGTTACGACACAGCAATCATCGATGTGTCGGCAGTACATTATGGGTAGCCGTTCTATTACCAGGTCGTTCAACTTTGCTCATAAAGCAAATTGCTAAAGCCGGGGCTAAACGTTGTCCCATAGCAAGTCCTCGAAGTTGCGAGAAGTATTTACCGGACCATTTGAAGATATTGCAGCTCAGGCATTCCTTGACAAGTATCATTATGTGTGACTTCCTTAAACCGAACGTAGTAATATTACCCTCGTGCTCGTCAAGCATTTCTGAGAGTGCCTGTAGAGCTGCAGTATTATCAACGTTGGTGTATAAGGCAGTCACATCAAACGATTCAATTACACAACCTGGCTGGAATCTGCAAGAGCGCAAACGTTCCAGGAACTTCTCCGTGTTTTCCAAGTGTGATGGTACAAAGTTGAGAAGCTGACCAACAATCTTGTTAAGGAACCAAGATATCCGATCGGTTGGTCCGTCTACACAACTTATTATAGGTCGTATTTTGTATGTTCCTGCAGTCAATGAGCGTTTGTCTTCTTCAGACAATTTGTGCGCTTTAAGCAAGCTGTAGAACACAGGACACGTCGGCGTACTCAGCGTTAGTCTCTTTATAAGGCGTCTATCTATACCAGCCGATTTTCCAACCGATGACCATAATGTGTTTAATCTGCGACACTGCGAATGAAAAGCTTTCTCTGAAGTTTCGCGATAAACGCTGGAATCAGCAAGGTGGAGTTCGGTGATTTCTTTGTCCAAAGCCTGTGAACAAATCTCGAATTCACCTCCCTTGTCGCTAACGGAAAGCCGTATTTCATTGCGTTTAATTAGGTCACGAATCTCTTTGAACCTTCCCATTGGTCCCTTGTCAGGTTCGTTGTTCTGTCATGTCTATGCATGTGGAAAACACGCAGGATGTCTGAGGACAAAGTTCTGAACCTAACATCGATTTCTGGAAAGGATTGAGATTCTTTGTAAAATGACCTCGGAAATGGAATCGGCGCTAGTGCAGCGTGTAACGACCTGTCAATTATACCGCGTTCGGATTCTTCCCTTGCTCTTGCTCTAAGTTGGTCTCTAAGCTTATGCAACCCGCCCACAACTTTGCGAAATGTGTCTGCACAGATCTCTTGCGTCATTGAAAACGAAGGGCCTAGGCTAAGAAAAAAAGGAAAAAGAAAAAAAGAAAAAAAGGCGTTGGATTTTCTTAGCCTAGGCTCTTCGTTTTCAATGACGCAAGAGATCTGTGCAGACACATTTCGCAAAGTTGTGGGCGGGTTGCATAAGCTTAAAGACCAACTTAGAGCAAGAGCAAGGGAAGAATCCGAACGCGGTATAATTGATAGGTCGTTACACGCTGCACTAGCGCCGATTCCATTTCCGAGGTCATTTTACAAAGAATCTCAATCCTTTCCAGAAATCGATGTTAGGTTCAGAACTCTGTCCTCAGACATCCTGCGTGTTTTCCACATGCATAGACATGACAGAACAACGA
>OX375868.1:3374061-3395459 GCA_947359475.1 Heligmosomoides polygyrus bakeri
AATTTGCGAGCGGTTGCCCCCCTCGATTGGAAGGTTCGAATCCGTATGCATTGTTCACGGCGCACTTCAAAGGCTTGCTGGACAGCCTTGGAGCAACTCCTGAGTAGGGCGGCAAAAAAAATTTCTGATGAAACTCCCCCAAACGATCAGTCTACAAGCCGTCCCCCCCCCCCCCCCGGATTGAAAGGTTCGATTCTGTATGCATTATTTACGGCGCACTCCAAATTCTAGCTACACAGCCTTAGAGCAACTCCTGACTAGGGCGGCAAGAAATTTCTGATAAAACTCCCCAAACGCTCAGTCTACAACCTGTCCCCCCCCCCCTCGATTGAAAGGTTCAATTCTGTATGCATTGTTCACGGCGCACACCAAAGTTTCGCTGGGACAGAATGGAGCTAATCCTGAGTGGGATGGCGGGGAATTTCTGATAACATTCTCCAAACGGCTCGAAATAGTCTTGAAAACGTCGCAGTTCCCAGTGAGAGAAGATAGAAGCGCAGGGGACATGCGCTCGCCCACTCGATTGATAGGTTAGGTTCTGTGTGCATTGTGCACGGCGTACTCTCGGGGCATTCCTGGCATGACAGAGCACTGGCGACGTACGCGATCTTTGAGATACTCCGAAAGCACGCATATCCTGGGAAATAAGCTGCTCTAATCGCCCGTCCAGCCAATTTTGGACCACCCACGGCGAAAATACGGGTGTTCCGGAAAAGTTTTACACATGTTTGTGTAGATCTCGAAGAGGCGAATCGAATGGTGCCAACCTTTATTCAAGAAACCTAAAACTGAAGGAGTTATGAGCGTGCGACGCTTTGCGACGCTATGTTGGCGTTTTTTCGCCCACTTTTGACCGTGCGGCGCGAGCGGTATTGTATAAGACGGACGAACTGACATTTTTATTTAAAATAAAGCTGTGCAGCTACCTACGGCTTCTTAACGAATTTTAATGATATAAAGGATACGCTCACCCCGCTTTCTCACGCTTGAATTCATCCTAACCTACAGGTGGAGGTTCTAGTCTTTCCTTGCTAAAAAACATTTGAGTTGTCTCATATGAGACTGACTGTGAGCCAAAGAGCGACTTCTAAATATTAAAATGCTTAGAGATATTTAAATAAAATAAATTTTGACTTATTCTAAAACCCCTTCGCACCTTCTGTTGCGCCTGGGGTTTCGTCACAAAATCCACACGTTTTCTTGCAGTTTTCCTGTAATTAAGTAATTTTCGTTCACCTTTAAAAAATTTCTACAAAAAAGTTGAGACACACCTTTACGAACGTCTGCCACTTGACGTTCTCACATATGGTCTTGTCAACATCGCACCCCGTCACCTCATCCTTGCAATTCGAATCTGTAGCAGATCGAGCAGTGATTGTAAAAGCGCTCTTCTGAAGTTTCGCTAGAACCTATTTAGTCAGCTAGCTTATTAATCTTCAGATGGCCGACTCTGAAGGGTTAGGACTCAACCCTTGTTCTATTAAATAGGCTGGAGCAAAAGAAGTGCTGGTTTTCTGTTTTGTTGGTTTCAAAACTTAATAAGTTGAAACATTCCGTCCTCGAGGAAGGCTTCGTTCCTGGAAGCGAAAAAGTTATGCAACTCATTTTTAACAGCTTGGTCGGAATCAAAAGTTTTGCCATCCATATGGTTTTGGGGGGGGGGGGGGTGGAGGGCGAAACAAACGGAAATCTGATGGTGCTAAGTCAAGGCTATAGGGCGGATCTGGCATGAGTTTATGAGTTTCGTGTGGAGCTTGCTGATTTCTGACGGGTTATCAAAGAGACGATCGAAACCTTGGTCCAATCTGGAGCTCATTATCCATCGCGCCAAATATAAAGCTGCGGCTTTACCACTCAATTGTCTTCCCTATTGTCGTGGACGCCCGAACCAACAACCTCAACTCGAGATGCACGTGATAGCCTTTCCTCGACTACACTCCTCCGACTACACTACGCAGAAGCCACCATCTGAGGAATAACAGTAAGTTGTTCTGAAGCGAACACATACCGACAGCGTTGCAGAGTCCGCATGACGATGGACAATCTTCGGCGAGAATTGCTTTCCAAGCGTCTTCCTTGCACATGGCGTCCGTCACTTTGCCGCATGCCATCCGTGGAGCTGAACGACGGCAACAGTGCTTTCAAGTGAAAATGGTGGGCTGTTTTATCGTCCCACTATATTTATATTTACGTCGAATTGTACACTGTTCTAAGCGAGCCTAAGACTTTTGAAAAATGAGGTAAGCTTTCTCAACACTAAACTAGAGACTTTCAAAAAAGTTAATTGTTTTTTTCAGGAAAAATTTTAGCAAAGCTTTGAAGTTTTACTTTATCTGCCCAACAAGTAAATTTACATTGTATAAAATTTTATAAAATTCTCATTTTTAAGAAAAAAATGATAGTTTAAATCTTGTTTTAAAGAGCAGGAAAGAGGCGATTTTTAGTGCAAAAAAATAGAGTGGCCGTTATCGCTTTATTCGAATGATATTAAAATATCTGTTTGCGAGGAGCTTGACACCTGTTAATGATACAACAAAACACAACCGTAAACATCACGCATATCCTCACTTTGATGGTTCATGCAAGTGCCATTTACACTATCAATCAAATAAAGGTTGCGGCGAACTGTTTCGGTACCTGGCGCGGACGGAGTAATGTTCTTCCCCCCAGCAGAGAAGAGGGCGGCGCTGATTGCGCGAGATGTGCCCAAAAACGAGAACAAAAACAAAAACAGGTAAACAAACATACATGCAAGTTTGGTGGTCACTCACTTGTTACCTGAGTACCCATTCGGAGATATTGCACCATCCTGCTTATCAAGAAGGGTCGTTGTAGCCAGAAGCACAAAGAAACCTTCATGAAGTAGCAAGTGATTACAAAGCGGACGATGAAAATGGGAGAAACAGAAGGTATACAGCGCCGAATGGCCTGTCGATTCCATCGATGATAACAGCTGATGGCTGGGGAGGAGTGCCGTTCCTCCCCCAGCCAGCGCGTGAACTCGTCCGCGATGGGCACTCCACGCGCAATTAGCCCCGCCCCTCTGCATGCCGGGGGGGGGGGGGGAAGGACGGGCCCCCTCCCCTGGCCCGATCTGATTTTTTTCAAATTGCGCTACATGCTTGCTCTTTTACTGTGCTTCAAGACAAGTTTTATTTTAATATTTTTTCTAAAAATAAGAATTTTATAAAGTTATTACACTTATTGAGGCAGGTAAACTAAACATTTTCAAAGAATTTTAGACCAAATTTTCCTTGAGCATTTGTGAGACAACCGATGGTATCAGTGATAGCCAAAAGTTGTTCCATCGGACTGCTCTTGCAGGTTATAGACGCACTGTATTCCTTTCTGTATCCGTATTCTAACCATCATATTGAGCTTGCAGTTTAGTTCAACCTACCTGAAGGCCGTTTTGATTTGGAAGGGTTAACTTTCATTTTAAAAGTCTTACCATTGGGTTTCTATAGGAGAGTGTCCAATTTTATTTAAGAAGTGTCGAATTCGACGTGAAAATGCTGTATATGTGGGCTTACTACTACGAAGAAATCACGGAATCATTAGGTCAACGCTATCTGCAAGGCATCGGCCGTTTCTATTTGGTTCTTCAAGACAACTGAATCTGAACTTCCGTACAGTTAAACACAACAACACAACAACTTGATTGCTATTGATGCACCAATTCGTCAGAACGTGCCACTGGTTTGATGAGCGCCCTAGTTACTTCAAGTTCCCGCAGAGGTTGTCACCGACTGTGCAGGGGACTAAGGATTCGCTTCGTTTGCAGTCGCGAGTAAAACAGTTCGGTACCAATTCGGCTGAATGCAAGCACGAAGCCGATTAGGCTATGAAAAAGAGGCATACTTCTCTGACTGACAATGTTCAGAGAGTGCGACAGTGAGAACTTACCATCCTTGTCTTTACAGTTGAACGCCGGCGTCAGACAGCAATAACCACACGTCTTCGGACAAGTAGCCACAACAGAAGCTATGACGAAGTCATCCTTGTTGTTCCCTTTCTGAATAAAGCTCTCGCATTGAACACTGGTTACATGCCACTATATCTACCGTATTGTCATATGTATTCCAACATTCTATGCCGTCGCCTGTGGTGCGTATCAGTTTGAAGAGGCCTTTGGTGCTCCCCGGGATCGTGCGTATAGATAGATGGTCGTAGACCTAGCGCATTTTACGTTCACAAGCCGTATATGGCTATGTAATTGCAGACTTATAGAGACTTATACGTTAGGTCTTCCTGAGCTTGTAACGTTTCGAAGTTGTATAAATTTTCCACCATTTTGAACTGTAGCTTGTACTGCTGAAGATTTGAAGTTTCGTTGAAGCCGTTGTATTCCTCTTACCGGACGAATGTAATAACATTAGTGGGAAATAAATTTGCATAACTCCGTTATGTCCTTAGCATAAAAATATTTTCAGCAGTGCAAACACTAAACACAACTTGCCTGCACGCACATTTCCGTACTTGTGCATTACCTTCACTCGAAATTAGTACCTCTACCACTGGTAGTACTCGGCGAGGTGGCGTTCTTCCTCTCGTCCTTTAAGCAGAGGCGTTGCAAATGTCTGCGTCTCCACTATCTCGCAAGGCAGCAACTGGACTCTCGAGCAAACCTAGGGGATTGGGGGTGGGCGGACCAGGGAGTAGAACACTCGTTCCTCGTAGTACTTCCACTACTACTCGTACACCTAACAGTACTCCCAGCACCTACTACCAGAACTACTTTTCCACTATTTAGTACTGGCTTAACGTGTGCTCTACCGATCACTTCTGCTTCTGCGCCTCGCTGGAGTTATAGTGGTCGGTACTGATTTTGAGTGAAGGTAGTGCACAAGTACTGAAGTTGCACGCAAGTTGGGTTGGCGTATTTGAGCAGCACGTACTACGGGATGCAGGGAAGGTGTCTCTTCAAAATGAGCAGGATGTGCTGCCGAGCTCGACAGCCTGTATGGGAAGGTGCCCCTTCAAATTGGACAGGCTGTCTTGCCCAGCTCGGCAGAGTGTGCTGCCCACGGGAACGATGACGGATGACCGAGATGACTAACGATAAGTGCTGCGAGCTGGGCAGTGGTAACGCCCACTCTTGCAATCGTTGGGCCGTCTCCAGCAGCCGCGCTCTGCCATTCTACGGCCCAACTGCTGCCGTTTTGTCAGAGTATGCTTTACAGCAGGATTTTTTTTGCGTTTTTTTTTCTCGCGAAAGCAGCATAGACATTATTTCCTTTTATTTAAGCAGGCAAGTGCTGGGAACAATTGCCAGCCCCTCTGCTAAAATATTTCTTTGAACTTTACTTCACTGCTAATCGCAAATGTCTTTATTGTTTATTCTCTTAATTTGTTCGTTGGTGGCTATCATAAGCATGAGCAGCTGCGTAACGCCAATTCTAAATGACCAAGTCTCATGACTGTTCACAAATTCAATAACGAGAAACTACCAGACTCTTCCACTTCCAGTTTCCCCCAAGCTGCTTGCGTTTCTCTTTCTCCTGAAAATGATGGGTGATTATGTTGTCTGCTCTTATCCTTTGACTGCAATGCATTGACCGTTAGTAAGTTTAATTTCGATCAAGTTTTCTGCTCTAGTTTTTCTAGGTTTGACAACGTGCTCATGTGCAGGCACTGCGGGCACTCCTGCATGATGAGATGCGGAACGGCACGAACGTTCCTGGGAACGTTCATTAATAAATGGGCATTGGACATTGCTCCACTCCTGCGACACTGCGTGGTAGCCGCGTGCGACGTCGACGCGCTAAACCCTGGACATATGCTCGTGTCATGGTGGAATTGCGTCCTGAAACGATCCCGTAGCGCTCGGCATGCCATGAAACTCCTCTTGCAAATCGGCAGTTCTATGAATGAAAAACGCTACATGAAGAGTCAAAAGATTTGTGCTGTCGCAAAGAAAAGAAATTTCAATCTGAATAGAATTTTTCAGCACGACTGCGATCCTAATGACAGTATGATGCTGGTCCTCGAATCAATGTAGGCGAAAAGAACAAGAATGAATGAAAAGACCCATAATATCCTAACGCTAACCGAGCTCTGTACATGATGTTATCTGGCAAGATGGGTGACCAATCGGAAACATTGAAATGGGACAGAAACATTGTCTATATAGACGAACAAGAAGATGCTGCTGGAAAGCACTATTTAAGTCTTTTATACTGGCGACCTCCCCCATTCTCGATTCACCGACAAATTGCGAGAAGCTCATCTGCGATGCTACCTGGTCACGTACTTGTCGCTAACGTAAGTCACTGTCCGTAAGATTGGCCTGGATCTTGGGGTCCCTGGAAAGAGGGCCCAGAGGACATCTTAGGCAATATTGGCTAAGTACGTTGCACTTAGACTCAAAGACAGCTGGTGTGCATCCTGGGGCCGAATTCATCAACGACTTATGCAAGTTAACAGAGAAAATGCAGCCGAAACCTCTGTTAGCGCGGCGAAATGTTTCACAGTGTCGCTTGATAAGCCGCGCCATCAGGGCGCTTTCGGCTGTGTTTTCTCAGTGAAATTGCTGTAAGTCGTTGATGAATCTAGCCCATGATCAAGCATTTGATCGGGAGAATTGGAGTCACCACACCAGAGAAGCGAACCCCCTCCACCAAGCAGGACAAATAATGCTAATGAAAATGATGATGATGATGATGATGATAATAAACCTTAAAGCAAGAATCTTCTCTTTCATCGGTGGTTCCGGCTTTCACCTCCTTTTGGTGGAGCGCCGAACATGCCGCGTCCGAGACCACGTTGTCACATCTTACCGCCGCTGCCGTGTACTGGAACATAGGCTCCTTGTCGATGACACCTCTCCCTTGATGTCACTCATTTAAAACAGCAAGGAAGGAACCTTACGGGCACCTCCATCGACATAAGTGCAGCTCTCGTCCGTTATTTGAGCTACCGTTGTAATCTCGACCACTGTGAGAAGAACGAAGAACCGGTACATTCCTAAGCAACGTTGTTTCTCAAGGAGCCCGCAGAATATGCTGCCTCTACAGTTTTTATGAAAACATTGTCAACAATCTGCGATCGAATGCATTACGGGAATAGTAATCGCTTATCAGTTTACTGCTTTTGCAAAGAGCAAGGAAACATATTCACATCATAGGCATCAAAACAATGAGTAGCGTAGCAAAGCAAAACAGGAGATTAACTATAAAACTTGTAATCGGTGCTATGGTACTTGGTACCTTAAAAGCCTCATCTAACCATGGAAGGATCTCACAGGGAGAGCCTCCAAACTGGCCGTTAGCTTTTGCGATGCTATTTTCACAGGATGTAGGGTCCCGTGTGGGGAGTCCAAAACCATAGTTACTTTTTTCGGAATGCTCTTCTGTGCTCGAAAAAAAGAGTGTGGACGCGTGAGTGCGAAGTTCATAGCGCTCTACTGTTACACATAACAATGTGGTCGGGTGGCGTAGTGGTAGTGTTGTAGCTTTACACGAGCGTGGTCGTGGGTTCGACTCCCCCTTGTACTTGTGATTTTGCATTTTGCGATTTATCGTCAGTGGTATCCTTTACCCCTATTTCCAACACATTTTTGAACAAAAAGGTCGTGATGAGGGGGATGCACCAATTTTGCCCAAACTTTGTGCGTGGGGGTTATTTGGGGTGCAGATCACGAATCATCAGCTCTTTACTTGCTTATCCTGGAAGTCAAAAATTCCCACCTTTCCGCTTTCAACGAGCTCCATGAACGTTAACGACATTTGTTGCCGTGTTTTTGTTAAAAAATGTGTTGGAAATGCGGATAAAGAGTCCCACTGACGATAGATCGCAAAACTCAAATACACCATTACAAGGGGGAATCAAACCCATGACCACGCTCCTGCGAAGCTACTACACCACCACTACTCCAACCGACCACATTCAGATGGGTGGCAGCAGGGCGCCATGAACTTCGCGCTCACGCGTCCACACGCTTTTTTTTCGACCACTGAACAGCATTCTGAAAAAAGTAAGTATGGTTTTGGACTCCCCACACGAGACTCTACATACTGTAAAAGTTGTATCGCAAAAGCTCACCGCCACGCCGGAGGCTTTCCTTGTCAGGCGTATATTATGGACGAAAATGAACACCACATCGAGGTTCTCCACCAGGTTCAAGCGTGGGCTGCTATTATTGCCGAAAATCTGCGATCCCCCTTTCCGGAGCGGCTTTTGCACGTCCCTTTCCTTGCCACCACCACTCCTTTAGTTTTTAGTTTTCTAAGTTTCTTTTCTCTCTCTGAATTTTTCAACCATTTATGTGATTTTTGTAGTACATAACAGGTTGGTTATTGCAGGTGAGGCCTCCACGTCCTGGGAACTCGTGCGCTGCTTTGTTCACTGAGGAGAACACGATATTGATTGATTAAACCACTTGATTGATGAAGGCATAAAATTGGATAAATTTTTGAATCTGATTCTGCACTTAGAAATAGAGATTTTCAGAGCGTAGTTTTTGACTCAATAAGAGGTGTTCGATTTTTTCATTTTTTTCCACCCGTCATGGAAGCAGTGGCTTTCTACCAAGAGGAGCAGCATCGTTGTCTAAGACTGTACTTCATAAAATTTTAAGTGCTAATTACTAATAATGACTCGAGCGCTTTCCCCACAACAATATCTTGAAGCGCTCTCCGAATCGACGATGGAGTCGCAACCGAAGGATGGACTTGTCACGGATACAACTTTCTCTCGTCTGAAGGAAACAACATCAGAAAAAGAAATGAAATTAAATTTAGATAAAACTTTAAGTCTAGCTTGAAACACAGTGATAAAACCATGGTTTTCTGAAGCGATCTTCTACATGATCAGAAGCATCGATTTTGAGTAATTTGCCGAAAAAAAGCGTCTCAAAAATCGACCCCGCCACAACCAGAAGGACTGTACTTTTAAAACCTGCTTTTTTAAGGATAAAATCCAAATTTCTTTTAGTTTTTAATTCTCTATGAACGTTTCAGAGGCTCGAAAAAACGTCCTTTGGCAGTTTACGTGCGACAACCGCGTTCTCTGACATCGTCGATCGCATGCGTGGGATGGACTTTTCGCGGAAATAATTTTCTACCTTCTGAAATAAAAATCGTCAGAGAGCGAAGTATCGTACATCAACAAACAGCTCCTTCGCTGCTATGTTCGATACGATTAGGGAGACTGTTTTCAAAGTTCTCGTTTTTTATGGAAATAAAACTATTTTCTGCCTGAAGCAGACTACCTATACAGTTAAAGTTCAGCCATAAAAATTTCTTGAGTGGTTTCAAATGAAAAATCATGATTTTTAAATCGAGCAGGCTGATCGACCTCGGCTCAACGTTGAGCCGATGTTATTTACTAATCTTCAAAAAAAGATGTATTCATGCGTGGCGAAGGGGGTGCAATTTTCGAAAGGCATTTCGGTAGAAATCGACCGAAAATCGGTTGATTTCTACCCTCACCCATCGTAAAGACAGCTTTTTGAAGACTTTTTATATTATGAAAAAGTACTTTTTTTTTGTTTCCAAAAAGTTATCGACTGTTTTACACTCCAGGGAAATGATAGTTGTGATCATTTATACAAAATCTTTTCTTTTTTTTTTTGGTCAAAAATCGAACCTTACCCGCACCGCATGCAAGCCTCATTTCTGAGAGCTGTTTTCTACCCGATAAAAAAGCTTTTTCAAAAAACTTTTCGACTATTTTAAAATTCAAAAAGCTTACGGAGTTATGATCGTTTTTGTGAACGTCCAATTTTGTCGCTCCAATGACGTCTGTGCAAGATCGAGGTCGGTCAGCCTGTTCGATTCAGAAATTCATGACTTTTCGCTGTGCAATGATCAAGTCTTCAACCTTTTCTGTGGCTGTACTTAAACTGTATAGGTGGGCTGCTTCAGTTAGAAAATAGTTTTATTTCCATGAAAAAAAAAACAAGAATTTGGATTACGATCCGTCCTAATCATGACAAAGATCGCTGCGGAGAAGCTTGCTTTTTTGCTGAATGATACACAGTGCTTGCACTTTGTAGGGGAACAACTTCAGACTCAGACGTGGTTTCCTTCAGAAGATAGAAAATGATTTCAGCGAGAAATCCATCCGACGTATGCGATCGACGAAGTCAGACAATGCAGCTGCCCCACGCAAACTGCCAGAAGTCGGAAGTTTTTTTTTGGAGCATCTGAAAAGTTCATGGAGAACTAAAAACTAATGAAAATGTGAGTTCGTTTTCGTGACAAGTCCATCTTTAGGTTCCGACTCCATCGTCGATTTGAAGAGCGCTTCAAAAAATTTTGTAGAGGAGATGCTCAAATCATGGTAGTTTTAGTAATTAGCACATAAAATTCGATGTAGCTGTTTTTGCATTGCAATTTTATTTAGATGTTTGTAACTGTAATTGAAATTGTAACTTAGTGCAGTTTCGGAAACCGTCGTCGCTCCTTCAAGTAGTATGCAATTGTTTACATGAATCTTGAAGAAAAACTTATAAAAATTGGACTTATTGAATCGAAAACTACGGATAAAAGTCTTTATTTTTACTGTGGAACAACCAGTATCGAAAACTTTAATCAACTATTTTATGTACTATTTTATGTAATCAATTAGTCTATAATATTTCTTCCTCAGTGAACAATCTCTTCAATGTTGATTTACATCTGGAAAGAAAAATTTATTAGAAGGTTTAAGCATCACCTGAAAAGCTGAAAAATAAAGGGCAGTCTCCCAAAAACCGAAGCCAACTACAGACTTTTTGATGTCTTAAGAATAACTCCTATTTAAGAAAAAAATTTTATAATTTTTTTCGATATTTTCAAATTCACCTGCCCCAATTAGCAAACCACGGCCAAAAATGTAATAAAAAATTGTAGCCCAAATTAGTGAGCTAAGTTTTGTTCTGAAGCGCAGAAAAGCAGCAACATGCCGTCGACTAGACTCGGGATTTCTTAGCGATAGCAAAATTTGTGACTGCGTGGATAGTATATATATATATATATATATATATATATATATATATATATATATATATATATATATAAAGCAGCAAGCGTGTGTGTGTGCGTGTGTGCGTGTGTCACACTGTCCGTCCGTCCGTCACACTTGAGTTGGGCTCGCCATGCACGGCAGCCGAACACGTCGGCAACCGTGCATGGCGAGCCGCAGACGTGCCGAACACGTCGGCAACCGTGCATGGCGAGCCGCAGACGTGCCGAACACGTCGGCAACCGCGCATGGCGAGCCGCAGACGTGCCGAACACGTCGGCAACCGTGCATGGCGAGCCGTAGACGTGCCGAACACGTCGGCAACCGTGCATGGCGAGCCGTAGACGTGCCGAAAGATCGGCGGAACGAAACTTCGGCCCTGGGGGTAATCGAGGTCGCTGAACACGAATCTAAAGTCGACCAATCGATATCGATCGATATTATCGATTTTTTGAGGATGGCGCTCAAGTGGCGCGAAACTTCGGCCCTGGGGTAATCGAGATCGCTGAACACGAACCTGACGTCGGATCAATCGATCCATCTCGATTAACATAAAAGTCAGAAGGCCTAGGGAAGAATAGGAAACCCGTAGCGGCCATGGCGTCCTATTGTCGGGGTTTGGGGGCGAAGCCCCCAACCAGCCGTAGGCGGCCGATAGGCCGACGTACGACTGGTATATATATATATATATATATATATATATATATATCCTGTTTCAAGTAAGCAGCACCTACACTAACAATCAAATAAAAAATGCGACGACATGGCGCGATCTCTTCTCTTAATACAAACTTTATTCATTATCTTCCTTAATAAGTAGACTTTTTATAAAGACTCAAAGAGTGGGCTTTCTTATTGGGGGTAGGCGAGCTAAGAAGTTTCAAATAAAGCTAATATGAATTTCCCTTAAACAAAAATTGCAAGTCCGACTTTCGATAAATCTTGGCATATCGAGTATACTTCAGCGTGTTTCCTCTCGGAAAAGTCGAGAATATTAGTGAAGCTATAGTATGAACATTTTTCCACAAACGCCATTTCATCATGCAGAATAGCATTCCTAGGGCAGCTAGAATAAAGAACCGGTGTCCCAGGTAAAGCGTAGCAATAACCTTCTAGGTGGGTGCCAACGAGCAGCACAAGTCACGCGTAGGTGGAGATAGACGTGGGTGAGTGAGTTTAGCCCCGGATGCCACCTGACGTAAGTACTCTGGAGGTCAGATCAACACCACAGAGCTCGACAAAGGGTGCCAGTTCTTGGGTTACCGTTATGCTTGTCCTCGTGGTTGACCTGTGGGTTTATGGCCGCTATCCAAAGCGCCTCAAGTGTCCTGCGTGCTGAAATGTCGCTTTCTCTCGCTAGTATGGAGACGGACACTTGGAACATAACTTCGGACCCTGTGCTCTAACCCAAGGAGTTGACACATTGGGTTTTTTAAGACTGTACAAATGCTCCTTGATCCTGATACACAACGGTCTGCCCGTTTCCCCTATGTACTCCTGCCCGCACATTCTACATGGCATGAGGTGTACTACCTCTGATGTCATGCAGTCTCCCTCCTTAAGGTTAGGGCAAACTACGGGCAGTTAAGGTTGAGTTAAGCTGAAGTAAAGCTTGTTTCACAATCATGGTGAACAGCTTAGAGAAGAAACACGCTAAAAATTGAAATATCTGCGTTGGAGAATCTTCAGTTTAATCTGAAAAACGCTCATTTTGATTTCAAAATCGTCAGGCTTGCTTACATGAGTGTCGAGTTTGGTTTGAAAAGTGTTCAATTGACGTGAAATATTATACTTCGGGTCATCTTAGTCGCAGCGACTCTTCAACTTCACGGCAAAGGTGTTGAATTGAGGTTTTGGGCGAACCCTCAACGTATGAGATGCGTACTACGTAGCCGAGAGTACAATTGAGATCTGAATAAGCTTGAAGGGAGGTGACGACGCCCAAAGAAAGAAGCTGTGTTGCGAATACCTTTTCTAGTGCTTGTTATCTGAATGCAGATCAGTCCTAGTCACACTACGGAGCCGTACTTTGACGTTAAGGCGCTTACGTCTCTGACATACCTGATGCAGACACTGGGGAATATGTACGGTCCTCTACTCACTAATCCGCTAAGTGCCAACAAAAACGAAAATGCGACAATTGGAAAAAGCCGATTCACAGTCATCAGGAAGAGGAGAAGCCAGAAGAAGGGCTGAACTGGAAACCCACGCGTTTTAGAAACACTTCAAATTAGCTGCTCAGGGAATCATGGTCTACGAGGAGAGGAGACTGAGGAATCGCGTCTCCTACTACAACGAAGCGATGTTTTTGTAATTTTAGTCTCGAATGTTCCCGCCTTTGTTCATATTTTTTCTTGCTCTTCGACTCGATAGGCGGTTATTGTAGAGGTGCGGGTTCGAGTCCCGCATGGCGCTAGAGTTTTGATCGCAACAAAACATCGTTGTGGCAGGTTATAGCAGCATTATGTGGAAGAGAAGTTGCATTATTAAATCCATATCAGATATGCTACTTTTCATGACAGTAGAAAAGCAGGGTCCTTGTGACATTGTGACTTTATGAACTAAATTTCAGAAACCTTTTGGTGGCATAGTTCGATCAACGCTTGAAAGACACATTATGGAGATTACCGTTCTCTTAAAACTAGCAGTGAAAGACTGGCTTAAAATCTGTTCACCAGATCTCCCTTTCATTTTCACGTTCCCAACCTTCTTCTCATAGGAATATGTAGCTTTTAATGATATCTTAAAACATTCTCCTCTTCTTTACTGAATAGCCGCGAGAGGCGCATAAGGGCCTCTACTGAGTCTCGCGGTACCACCCGGAAAATTCGTACAGATCGCTCTCGCCACAGTTGGGACCCACGCCACCACTGTGGTGGAAGCCGCGGCGCGGACAAGTCGTCGCGGAGTCGCTGGTCGCAAAGGTTGACGATGCCTGCCGTAGTTCACGGCGGCTCTCACCCGCAATGCGAGGTGCTGCGGGTGAGACCTGCCGGGTGGAGTGGTCAGATTCGAAGCTTAGGGGAGGCTCTTACGCTTCATATTGAGATGGCCGCAGCCCGAAAATTTAGGTCTTGAATCCTCCGTTTTGAGCTGCTTCTCAACAGAGTTCGCACGTTTTTTGGGATTTATACAAATTTCACGTCAAATTAGACACTTTTAAAATCAAATTGGACACTTTTCAAACCTAATTTAACTGAAATGCCTGAGATCTTAAGGAGCATCTAAAGGAGGCTTCAACTCACGGGGGTGAATGGATAGAGTTAGAACCATTAAGACAAAACTTCTTAAAACTAATAAAGATACTAATGACAACAGAACAAAACAGCAAAACAACAGAACAACATGCGATTAAATGAAACTACAATTTACACGGGACCCGTAGTGTCTCGAGAACTGAACTGTCAATGAGCATACTTATGAAGTGGTGACGGTAGGTTGGCGTCCAAGGGACGCGCCGCGTCCGGACCTTTCCATAGACCCAAGACGCTTACATCAGCAAGAGATCTTCCCGTTGTAGCGGCCATCCCGCACCGTCGTAGACAGAGCTGTAATGAACGGGTAAGGATTGTTATGCTAAGCTCCACTTGTGTTATCTACATACCACAGCCTAGATAGCTAACGGTCAATAAAGATTTTGAAATAAGTGTTCTTCATCTCACAAGGCACGTGATGTCGATTAAACCTAGATACCGTGGTCGGCTCAGCTGCTAAATGATTGCTGCAAGTATAAAAAATCGCATTGTAATGACAATCAATGATCAAAAATTATAAAGAGCTTAGACTGTCGAGGTGTTCTGTATCGTTAGTTTAGATCGCGAATGCCGGACGTGCAGCTGATAGAACTGCTGCTGATCTGACTATAAGCCTTACTCATTCTGAAACAAACTTTCGGGCTACACATAGGCAAAACCTGCACATGATCTCACATGCTGCTGAACTTAGACAAGGGAGACTGAAGTTGTAATGTGCAACAATATTCATTTTGACTGTGTTGAAACCTTAGCTGTTCTGATGCCTTGGCTTACCATGAGTCGCCGTCGCTGTCTCCGGGTTCTCGGCCCGTCGTCTGCGCTCTTCCTCGTCGGACGAGGCCTCCCGGCTTACAAGGAGGTCGTCCCTGTTGTAGGATGACTGCGACGTAGGCGCTTGCTCCGAGCTTGTCGCCGTGTCAGCAATTCTTTGCGAGTGATCTAATGCGGCGGTTGATCTTCCATTGGGCCCGGATAGGGTCTGAAAGTCTGCTCAGCGATCCACCTGTGGTGCGTTGATCTTGTTTCGTGGTTGTCCAGTATTGCGCGCGGGTTATCAATACAGAAAGCCCTGTGATCGCCTTCTGTCCTGCTTTTGCTACAGGGATCGCGACCAACGCATATGCTTCTGTGGTGCTTAACGCAGTTAATACAAGGTTCTTCGTCGACGGCCAACTGAACGCGTTCGCTTAGACGTTTGTGACGCCAACAATCAGACGTGTAGTGGTTCGCTCTCGAACAGAAGGCACATACGAATGTTGATTCTGGCGACGGCCTCGGCAACAGACTTTCGGGTGGCGTCGAAATGCCTGATGGTGGCGTAGCGAAACGATGACGGAGTCCTTTCTCGACCTGCTTTGGCAGGCGGCTGGCGATAGTTTTCGCCGTCGCAAGGTCTTTTCGCTGGCGGTTTAGGCGCCAAAGAGTCGCCTTCCTGTACTGCTTTCCTTGCAGGTGCTGCGACTTTAACGAAGGCTCCTGATGGTCCTGGAACTGGTGACGGGTTCCTGAACTGCGACGGAGACTGCATTGGTTCTTCTTGATTTTCGGATCGAGGTGGTCTTGCATGAACTTCTTGCATGTCTTCTTTTTGCTTTGAAGATGTAGTGCGAGCAAGCTGTTCCTCTTGTTCCGCTCGATTCCGTTCCTGTGTTCTCAAGTACTGTTCCGTCGCAGAGACCATGAGAATTTCGCAATAGTTGGAACGCCACCATTGTAGTGTTCTCATCTCTACCAGCAGGCAAAAGACGAGGAAATGCTGAACGAGCTCAATGTGACAGGTATGAAGATTGGATTGGACATGAATATGTCCAAAACACAATTTATGGTCAACCACTAGCTGACGGTGCAGTGCATGGAGTAGCTGATGCGCTTCCAAAATTCTTGTCATGTGGGTTGCATGTGCTGAAACTGCGGCGGCAAACTGCAAAACATGCCTCTTTGACCGAAGATTCTGTAATGTTAAAGAACAATAATGTACCTCTGAAATAATTTTGATTTTATAACCAGTTGAACAATATAGGCGATGCAATCTCATTCAGCTGGTTCGTATGAACTGAAATAGCCGTGAAGCTATGCAACAGTTATGGATCCATGCCATGAGGGTGCAGTACCTAATCTTCAACAGATGATGACGAGATAATAGTGTGGCGATGTTATGAATCGATTGAATTGTGGCAGCGCCGAGTTTTTGAGTTGTTGGCAAAAGTTCGACGATGTGTGCTGCAGCACATAATCCTCATCTCGAGCAGGTTGTCTCTCGAGGACGAATTCGTAAGCTCGTAATTTGGTCGCGAAGCACATTATGTATTGAAGCACTGTCCCGAATTGGCTCGCAGTTAACTCTTCAGTACTGCGTGGGCCTTGGAATATAGTGGATGATGACAATATAGAGAGAACCGTTACACCAAATTCTCCCGAAGTGCGCTGTTGATGGTCTAGGATGATGGTGAGGAGCTCAGTATGGTGTTTTGGTTGAGCTGAAAAATAGCTTCTCTCCACACAGCCTGATCTGCCTGCACTTCTTGCTGTCGCATTGTTTAGTGTGGGAGGGTTGTGTTCGACCCTCCGTCATCCGCCGTACTAACGGCTGCCATTTCCTCCGGCCATGTGCCGCGCAATTCGACCTGAGATGGAAAGGGCATGACGATGGGAAGCAGAGTAGTAGCCGGAGTACCAAAAACTGTATTGGGTGACGAACCAGAAGACGAAGCCGATGTGGTGGACGAAGTAACAACCGAGGACAAACGGTGGAAGATGTGATGACTCCAGTGGAAGCAATACGAACTGACGAGGAGAACTGACGAGCCATTTGGCCAGCGGATTGTCATGTAATTAGCCTGTTCTACTAATGGTCTTGTAGTTGTCCTGTTCCCTGGTTTATCAGAGTACGGTTTTGTTGTCTACGGCCCTGCTGATCGGTTACGCCATGGTCCGAATCGTTGTGCTGCTGTTCTTGCACTGAGCTGAACATATCAATGTCGACTGACAGCAGAGAGTTTTCTGAAATGTAATGTGATCACAAATGTACTGCATATTATCGACAATGAGCTAGAGAATGAATGATGAAGAAACAAAAGAAAATGAAAAATGAGAGAGGAGCAAATTAGGGTATACTATTTGAGAAGGAGTCACGCAATGATGATGAGGTGCTACTGTAAGGGTTGCGGTTTTCATGCCGAGACCGCATGCCTGAGTGTCTGTCTTATGTAAGGCTTTGGGTCTTGTCGCTATCTGTGAGCACCTTTTTTGCGTGTTTTTACGTTTGTTTGTGCTGTTGCGTTGTGTATTTGGTTAAATATCACGACATGAAAGACTAAGAGAAACATTACAAAGATGATGACTACACTACTGAAGGTATGGGAGATGGAGAATAAAATGAAGGGGAGAAGAAATGAAAGGGTGGAAGTGGAAGGAGAAGGAAAATGGAAGAAGTAAGAGATACATAAGAAAAGGGGCTAGGGAAATATTACACTAATACTATTAATGGAGAAGATGACTAAAATAGATTGAATTGAACGTCTAAGCCGGGTATAGAGGAGCTTATCGCAAAACCGTCTTCTTTGCCACGCGAGGAGGCAGGATTCTGGTTGAGGGCGAGGAGTGTTGATCTTCTTCGAGTTTGTGTCTGCAACTGCGACTTCTAGTGGGCTCATTTGATTTGTCGATCGATCTAAAATATGATGTTTTCCTGTTCTTACTCTTGCCGACCTGATAGCGCCGTCAGAGGATTTTTTTGTGTTCGACTACGACACCTAACGGCCAATGCGGTCTTCCTGGCTGTCCGCTTCGATGAGTACGACGTCTCCGATCTTAGATTGTCTCGATGAGCTTTGCCGTTTTGCAGAGCGAATCTGATTTTTTTCTGCAGGAGCTTGAAGACATTCTTTATGCCATATCTCCCAAAATCTATTGAGAGATTTCCGGAGGAAATTGTACTGACACAGGAGATGTTCTTAGAAATCTAAAAGGCTGAGAGGATCTTTTGTAGTAACCGTTTCTGATGGTGATCCTAAGTGTCCTAAATCGAAGTTTGGCGTAATTAGGTCGATAGGAAGTAGAACGCCTGGTCCTCCGTTGGCATCACTTGTCACAGGTGTAAGTGGACAAGTGTTTAAGGTCGATTCCACTTTTGTAAAAAGGGTTTGGAGATTGCAAACATCGAGTATAGTCCTGTGCACTGTATTTTTCAAGGCAGCTTTCATAGATCCTACACGTCTTTCGTAAAATACTCCTTTCCAGATAGTGGAGTGATAAATCGCCACTGTATTGGTGGTGAAATCTTTAACCACTTTGTTTACTGAAAGCTGCTGTAATTCGCTGATTAGAACTTCTCTGCCTAACCGAAAATTAGGAGCGTTATCGCTAAAGATGTAGTTTGGCGCTCCACGACCGGATATAAATCGTCTAAATTCTAGAGAAACTGGGTATTTGAATAGTCTGCAACGAGCCCTAGATGGATAGCTCTTGTATCATACAAGTGAACAGTCAAACCCAGATTTTTCGGTTGTGATGGAGTGGAGAACGGATCTGAAGTGTTCCGTATGGCATCGAGTGCATGCGACAGCCGACACTTTCTCGGACTGCGCTACAGGTGCACATAGAAAATAAAACATCACAGGGAATAAAAAGTTAATCTAACACTTTTCTAACGAAACTGTTTAAACTACGCCCACCAAAGAAACTACGCGTTACCCCTCCGCCCCCCCCCCACGTTACGTCATTTAACAATAAGTAAACTGAACCATATAAATAGCGATCTCTATCATTGCGTCCGATGAGACATAGAATTCGCCAACAAGACAATCGCCAGAGCAATGCAAACTACGCATCGTGCACTGGAGAGATGTCTTCTGAGGGCAAGCCTTCGTCAGCATTGG
Organism: Heligmosomoides polygyrus bakeri; assembly: GCA_947359475.1. Lineage (NCBI taxonomy): Eukaryota > Metazoa > Nematoda > Chromadorea > Rhabditida > Heligmosomidae > Heligmosomoides > Heligmosomoides polygyrus. The sequence goes on from OX375868.1 coordinate 3,393,140, forward strand.
CAACGCCTTACAAGATTAACAACCTAGATAGCCTTTCAACAGGACTTAACATCACTGACTCACGCCCATAAACGAATTTCAAGCATAAGCGAAGAAAACACAGCTACCTTACCTTCTCTATTTTGATTCTCCATCTCGTCAATTTCGAGACGTATATTGTACAGCATAAGCTGAGCGGATTCTATTTCCGCCCTAGTCTGATTCCTGAAACGGTGACCGATGATTTTTCTTACAAATCCCTTTACGCAAAATGAAGTGATGCACAAACCTCTCCATTCTCCTTTCCTTCAACTCTGCTTAAAATTGGTGTCCGGTGTGGACTCCAGCATCACCCACATTTTGCTGAACAATATAAATAGCGATCTCTATCATTTGCGTTTGATGAGATATAGAATTCGCCAACAAGACAATTGCCAGAGCAATGCAAACTACGCATCGTGCAGTGGAGAGATGTCTTCTGAGGACAAGCCTTCGTCAGCAATGACAGGAAGGCCGAATCTATCCTTGTCGGGGGCCACATAACTAAAAAGTATGTAAAAAACTGGCTTGGGACTTACCGAGCGACTCCTACAGTGCAGGATAGAACCTAAAACAAAGAAAAAACGGATAAATGAAAAATAAAATCGCCGCGGTTTGATATCCGTATCGGCGGACAAAGAGCGACGCAATGGATTCGTGCCGCGTGCTGACCACCGCTTAGACATGTTAGAACCAGGATATAACATGGTGAGGAGGGCGCATAAAGCCACCTAGCGCGTGATGACGGCCCTGACATGTTATAACCAGGATCTAACATGGTGAGGAAGGCACATAACTTCAACCGCTTACAACCGCGGTGAAAACTTTATTTTTTCGTTTTTTTTCTCTCGTGAATTTTTCTGGTTTAGGTTCTATCGTGCTCTGTAGGAGTCGCTCGGTAAGTCTCAATTCGATTTTTTACATTACTGTTTAGTTATGTGCCCCTTTTAGGATCCAAAAGGCCTACGAAGCTCGAAGTTAAGGGAGAAGTCGCAATTAGCAGATCCGCGTCGATGCACCAGTGTCTAATTCGAAGGGTACAATGTGCCCTTCAATGGTTATCATTCGCGGTAGCTCTTCAGCCACCACCATTCAAATCACTATTCAAATGTCGTAACGCGGTTGCTCAACAGCGGCTGGCTGCCTGCTCGCAGTAAGTTATCATTCCTCACCGCGGCTCAGTTGCTATTATTGTCAGGAAACTTGGCTGCTTTCATCCGCTGGCTCTGCTGGTCGACATCTCTCACCGGTCTTCTCACTCGACGACAGTCGCTTTGGTGGCAAATTGCAAAAACTACATTCTCGCCACAGCCTACCTCATCATCCCCACTGTCGAGCTTCCGGGCACTGCCACTTGGCGGGAGACTGTTACTTTGCCACTTCTTAGTGCCCTTCCGATCGGAATTCCGGCACAGATTGGTAAAGTGGCCCTTCTTTCTGCAGATTTTGCAGTGAGCCTTGTCCTTCCGAAAATATTCATAGCTCGTGTGAACCAGCTTACCACCTACCACCTGCAACCTCGTCTGTCCCGAGCTGGGCCCTTGCTGGGACACTTACGTCTTTTATCGTCTGTCTGCGGTATTCTAGTTCTCGGATGTCTATTTCACTTTTCCAGGGACGACAAAAATTACCTACCTAAGATACTTCTAACGACTGTGGTCCATCTTTTAGGTGCGGCGCATTTACGTCCACTCTTTCCAGAGCCTCCGACTGCTCTAGCGCTTCTTTGGAGGTTAGGTCCTCCTTTTCCAGCAATCGTTTCATAGTTTCGAGGGATTGCAAGCCACCAATAAACACCATCGTTTACAATGGCGTCTCTGGTGTTTTTTCTCTTCGAACTTACAGCTATTCGCCGACTTCTGCAAGTGAGCGTAGAATTCATGGAGCGACTGACCTGGCTTTTGGAACATTGACATGAGTCAAACCTTTCAGCCAATACCAGCTTCCGGTTGGTAGTGTCTCTCCATCGCTCCACGCAGCTCCTCCAGGGGCATTTTATCCAATTCCTTGCATGCAATAGGGACTCTAGCAACTCGTAGTTCGAATTGCCGACTTCCTGGAGAAACAAGAAGCGCTTCTCGCGCTTGTCCACTGCTCTCCGTACAATGCCGCTCTTAATTCGTGAACAATCGACGCTTTGCGACAGATTTTTCCGTCGCAAACCGTCGCAGTGCCATAACTTCGTTCAAATTTAATTATATGAAATTAAATTACTCCATTAGATTCACCTCCCTTCTACCAATCCAACTACCTGCATGATCTGTGGAATTAGATATTCTTGACTAGTTGTGGAGCTCGTCCT
>OX375868.1:3395659-3435509 GCA_947359475.1 Heligmosomoides polygyrus bakeri
AGGGAGGTGAATCTAATGGTGTAATTTAATTTTCATATAATTAAATTTGAACGAAGTTATGGCACTGCGACGGTTTGCGACGGAAAAATCTGTCGCAAAGCGTCGATTGTTCACGAATTAAGAGCGGTATTGTACGGAGAGCAGTGGACAAGCGCGAGAAGCGCTTCTTGTTTCTCCAGGAAGTCGGCAATTCGAACTACGAGTTGCTAGAGTCCCTATTGCATGGCAAGGAATTGGATAAAATGCCCCTGGAGGAGCTGCGTGGAGCGATGGAGAGACACTACCAACCGGAAGCTGGTATTGGCTGAAAGGTTTGGACTCATGTCAATGTTCCAAAAGCCAGGTCAGTCGCTCCATGAATTCTACGCTCACTTGCAGAAGTCGGCAAATAGCTGTAAGTTCGAAGAGAAAAAACAACAGAGACGCCATTGTAACGATGGTGTTTATTGGTGGCTTGCAATCCCTCGAAACTAGGAAACGATTGCGCCGTAAACAATGCATACAGAAGCGAACCTTTCAATCGAGGGGGAGGGACAGCTTGTGGACTGAGCGTTTGGAGAGTTCTACCAGATGTTTCCTACCGCCTTACTCAGGAGTTGCTTTAAGGCTGTCCAGCTGGCCTTTGGAGTGCGCCGCAAACAATGCATACAGAATCGAACCTTTCAATCGAGGGGGAGGGACAGCTTGTGGACTGAGCGTTTGGAGAGTTCTACCAGATGTTTCCTACCGCCTTACTCAGGAGTTGCTTTAAGGCTGTCCAGCTGGCCTTTGGAGTGCGCCGCAAACAATGCATACAGAATCGAACCTTTCAATCGAGGGGGAGGGACAGTTTGTGGACTGAGCGTTTGGGGAGTTCTACCAGAAGTTTCCTACAGCCTTACTCAGGAGTTGCTTTAAGGCTGTCCAGCTGGCCTTTGGTGTGCGCCGTGAACAATGCATACAGAATCGAATCTTTCAAACGAGGGAGAGGGACAGCTTGTAGACTGAGCGTTGTGAAAGTGAAGCGATTCGAACAGTCTTTCTGGGATGCGCCACGCATCTAAACATTGTTAAAGCGTAAATGCGAAATGAAAAACACAAGCGTATGAGTTTAAGGGAGAGGTAGTAGTTGTCCAAACCTTGTTTGGTGTACTATTCTACTCCACCCTCGTTTGGAAGGATCAATATGGCGCCGCGGCACCGGAAGTGTGAAAACTGTAGTTAGGCGATAAGTCTCCAGCTTCTCTCGTCATAAAACCTCGGCATTGTGGAGAATAGTTGTCAATATTTTGTTTGTGCCGCTCGAGGTTGTTACGGTGGATCTTTATTGCCAGGCCTAACGTTTCGACGCTCCCGTCTTCTTCAGAGGCCTGGTGCAACTATTAGATAAGCGATTTACCCCACCAAACGCTATCCCCACTCTAGCGGTTTCGCTTCCTTAGAGAAATCACCCCTGAAAACCCATTCAAAGAGGGATAAACTGACGTTTGATCCACCTATGGAGTGCTTTCGCAACTCTCTGTTAGTACGACCGGGCGAATGAGACTTACTGTGCGGTGCTACATAGTATACGATAAAGATAACGACCTGCACATGCGCTCTTCCATTCTACAGCTCGCATTTTGGCACAAACGGCAGAAAATCATTCGTAATTGACGGGCGTTCCTGGCGGTCGTTCATGCCAGGATTTCTTGCGAAAATCCAGAACGCTTCTAATGCCTTCCTTGCCGATATTTCTGTTTCTACTGCCAACACCTTGCACTTTATCTCAAAGTCGTTACCGTTATGCTGCTTAGCTCTGTGCTTTCCGAGAGGTGTTCTAATGTTACCACGTTGCTTACTAGCCATTCGAGTTAGAGAACACCTGGCTAGTAAGCAACGTGGTAACATTAGAACACCTCTCGGAAAGCACAGAGCTAAGCAGCATAACGGTAACGACTTTGAGATAAAGTGCAAGGTGTTGGCAGTAGAAACAGAAATATCGGCAAGGAAGGCATTAGAAGCGTTCTGGATTTTTGCAAGAAATCCTGGCATGAACGACCGCCAGGAACGCCCGTCAATTACGAATGATTTTCTGCCGTTTGTGCCAAAATGCGAGCTGTAGAATGGAAGGGCGCATGTGCAGGTCGTTATCTTTATCGTATACTATGTAGCACCGCACAGTAAGTCTCATTCGCCCGGTCGTACTAACAGAGAGTTGCGAAAGCACTCCATAGGTGGATCAAACGTGAGTTTATCCCTCTTTGAATGGGTTTTCAGGGGTGATTTCTCTAAGGAAGCGAAACCGCTAGAGTGGGGATAGCGTTTGGTGGGGTAAATCGCTTATCTAATAGTTGCACCACGTTCAGGCCTCTGAAGAAGACGGGAACGTCGAAACGTTAGGCCTGGCAATAAAGATCCACCGTAACAACCTCGAGCGGCACAAACAAAATATTGACAACTGTAGTTAGGCGATTTACGGCGCTCTCAGATGGCGCGAGGGGTCACAGAGGCAGGAGAGTGGACTGGCTCCGGAACTAATCTGGGTCCCGACCAGGGCTATGGTACATTTGACTCGTGAAAAACCGGTACAAATGAACGTAAATTTGAAATCGAACTATCCTTCGATTCAGAATTAACTAGGGAATGGCCTCGTAGACAATTTTTTAGTTTTTAAACATTTTTTAAAGTGACACTCAGTTAGCATTTGAGGTGAGTTTGCTCTGTAACTGGGTGGCCAAAATGTCCTCCGGGCCAGTCGAAATCCCACCTGTAGAAGACTATAAGGTGTTTTCATAGGCCTCCAGATATCTACGTTCCTGTCTTCAAAGAAACCATTTTGTGCCCACTTTAATGATACGAAAAGTGTACGGCTAACTACGAAGAAGTGTTATATGGGCAACTTTGGCAGCGTACAATCGTTAACGATTTCAACCTTGAAGGTTCCAACTTCGCAGCTTGATTTTCACTCTCGCCTCCAACGTGACAAACGAGTATAAGCACATACAATCTTGATATGACGAAATTAGAGTTCTCCAAAGCGGAGGCATTTTCTGAAAATAACAACAATTAAATTGTCGGATCCTTTAAGGAAGTAGATCATTGTGATCGTGAAATACTAGGGAATCCAGAGAACTATGTGTGACAATGTATATAATGCAGAAACTAGGCTTTAAAGGGCCGAATCTCTTCCTTCATTAGCCACTTGGGAGCAGTGGGTGTAATTTTCTCTCGCGAGCACAGGGGTCAGCCGCGCCGGGCAGAGATTAGGTCACTGAACTACATTTCAGACGCTTGCTATGCGATTTTCAGCTCATCGGGAAGAGAGCTCGGTGCTGATCACGATTATGTCATTCAATTTGCAATGCGCTCAATTTGAAGAGCGCTACAGAAATCGGCGGAAAAGGCGGTTTTTTTCGCTTTTTCCGCCCAAAGACCAAAAGATAAGGCCGGTATTGTATGTTTTGATTTGAGTCCGCCAAGCCACTAAAAGGTGTCGCAAAACTGCATTCATTATTTTATTAGTTGCAAAAATCGGCACTTTGTACTTTCTTGGCTCCAGGGGTCGAGAAGAGATCAAAAAAAAAAATATTTCGTCCTAACCTCGCCCAGGTGGTTATTTGGGGTGCTGATAACGAAGCTAACATGCGCTTTTGAAAGGTCGGCTCATTACGATAGATAAGGGTGACTAAGGCTGTCGAGATCATAATCACCAATTTCCCTCAAACTTCGGCCAGGGAGCCAGGGAGCCTCCTCCCCTGCCCTAGTTATAAAGACTCCGTGCAGATATAACAGTCCGAAGTATATGGAGATGCTACAAAAGGACATGCCGCTTTGGCTCTCGATATTTAGTGATTGTGCCTCCTGGAATCCATTTTGAAGCGCTCCTTATCCTATCTACCGTAACCTACCGTAGTCTAGCAGAATAACAAAAGCGGATGTCAGGTTCGTGTTTGGCAAAGCCGAGTTAGCCTAGTGGTTAGTAGTGTAGTTTCATGCACAAACGGTCACAGGTTCGACTCCCGGCTCCGGCACGCCATGCCCTGCAAAAATTGCAAAAATGGCAACGGTTCCAGCGTCAGGCCCAGGTTGACAGGCCGGCTGATGGAGAAACCTCGTCACAAAACCATGATCACAAGTCGCAATAGAATCAGTGTAAAGGCTAGGACGTCACCCGGAAGTGGCGCACAGAACCCCCGCCCGAGTTCTGTGGTCAGTATGCGAGGGCTACCGAGGGCCGAACGACCTCGGCTAAAGAAGCTAGTTCGACTGGGGACTCTGAATGTGGGAACGCTGACCGGAAGATCTAGGGAAGTGGCTGACCTGATGAAGCGCAGGAGGATTCAAGTCCTGTGTCTGCAGGAAACGCGATGGAAAGGGGCGAAAGCCAGGGAGATCGGAGAAGGGGTCAAGCTGTACTACAATGGAGAGGACACCAAGAGGAACGGGGTAGGGATAGCTGTTGCGGAGTCCCTCAAGGATTCAGTAACGGCTGTCCAAAGAATAAACGACCGCATCATGTCACTGCGGCTGGACACGAAGGAGGGTTACTGGACCATCATGTCTGTCTACGCTCCGCAGACCGGATGCTCCGAGCACGACAAGGATGACTTCTACCTCTCGCTCGAGGAAGCCATAAGGCCTGTACCAGAAGGCGACTACCTCTCCATAGCAGGGGACATGAACGGGCATGTGGGGAGTGGCAGAAGAGGAGTGGAAAGGGTTCATGGGGGTAAAGGGATCGGCCTGATAAACTCGGATGGAGAACGAATTCTGGATCTGGCCATCGCCCACGACCTGGCTGTCTGTAGCACCTTCTTCGCGAAGAGGGAGAGCCAGACGGTGACCTATGCTAGCGGAGGAAGAAGGACGGAAGTCGACCACATCTTGGTTCAAAGGGCTGCCCTGAAAACAGTCCGGGATGTGAAGGTCATTCCGGGAGAAGACGTGGCATCACAGCATAGACCCTTGGTAGCCGATCTTAGCATACCTCTACACACCAGGCCCAAAGTGAGGACGGAACCCAGGATCCGATGGTGGAGACTGCGGGGTTCAGAGAGGAACGAGCTACGAAGGGCAGTGCTCGAAGCAGGCCTTCCAGATCCAGCTGGTCCCATGAATGAGACCTGGAGGAGGGTAGTCCAAACAATCCTGAGATGTGCCAAGGAAACCCTGGGAGAAACAAAGGGAGGAACCAGAGGGGATAAATCGGCATGGTTCTGGAACGAAGAGGTGCAGGCTGCGGTGAAGAGGAAGAAGGAGGCCTACAAGCTGTGGCAGAAGACGAGGGCACCCGAGCATCTCACAGTCTACAGGAAGCTGAAGAGGCTGGCAAAAACAGCTGTAGCGAAGGCAAAGAACGCGGAAATGGATGCCCTGTACGAGAAACTAGACGGGCCAGAGGGAGAGAAGTTCGCCATCCGCCTGGCCAAGGCGCGTCATAGAGCTAGCCTCGACATTCGAATAGTGAAGACTGTGAAGAGTGCTGACGGTAGGGTGTTACGGAAGCCGGTCGAGGTCAGAGAGAGATGGGAGGAGTATTTCAAGGAACTCCTGAACGAGGAGTTCCCTTGTCAGGAAGCCGAGGAAGAACAACCAACGGAAGGACCCATCCCACCCTGGACGCAAGAAGAGGTTCGCAAGGCCATAGGGAAGATGAAACTCGGAAAGGCAGCAGGGCCTGACGGTGTGCCAGTAGAGGCTTGGAAGGTGCTCGGGGACCTCGGAGTCAACTGGCTGACGCAGTTCCTCAACAGAATCACGAAAGAAAGTAAGATGCCGGATGACTGGAGGAACAGCACCATAGTCCCCATCTTCAAGCAGAAGGGAGACGCTTCCGAATGCTCCAACTACCGAGGGATCAAACTGATCTCACACACGATGAAGATCTACAAACGACTGGTCGACTCAAGGCTGAGGGAGATGGTACCCATCTCCCAGGTGCAGTGGGGCTTCATGCCTGAGAGGTCCACCACAGACGCCATCTTCATCGCTCGTCAGGTGATGGAGAAATATCGGGAGAAACGAAAACCCTGCCACCTAGCATTCCTGGACCTGGAGAAGGCCTACGACAGGCTAGCTCGGGCCGTAATCTGGAATGCCCTTCGAGGGAGGGGTGTCCCGGAACGTCTGATCACGGTCATAAGGGACATGTACGAGGGCTCGAAAGCGGCGATACGAACTCCACACGGGGTGACAAGGAAAGTGGACATCACTGTGGGGGTACACCAAGGGTCGGCTCTGAGCCCGTTCCTCTTCCTGCTGACACTTGACTCTATAGTGAACCATCTTGAGGAAGGCCCTCTCAGAACGATCCTCTACGCGGACGACATCGCTCTAGTAGCCGACAACCATGAGGAGCTGGAGGAGAAGGTGCAGCTGTGGCAGAGAGCCCTCGCAGACAACGGCCTACGGCTGAACGTGAAGAAGACCAAGTTCATCAGCTCTGAGCAGTGCGCTGGATCGATCCTAGACTGCCAAGGGGAAACGATCGAGAAGGTGGAAGAATTCCGTTACCTCGGAAGTGACCTATCCGAGGAAGGAAGTGTGGACCAGGCGGTCAGGGGACGGATAAACGCAGCTTGGCTCAAGTGGAGGGAGTCCACAGGGATCCTCTGCGACCGTAGATGCTCCAGGACGCTCAAAGGCAAGCTCTATAGAACAGTTGTGAGACCTGCCCTCCTCTACGGCAGTGAGTGCTGGGCCCTAGGTAAGGCGCAGGAGCGGCAACTGCACGCGGCGGAGATGAGGATGCTGAGGTGGGCATGTGGATGGACCCGTCGGGACAGGGTGCGAAACGAGGATGTTAGGGCAGTGATGAAGACAGCCCCGATCTAGCTGATAATGAGAGAGCAGCGCCTTAGGTGGTATGGACACGTCCTCAGAAGACCAGAGGATCACCCCACAAGGTTGGCCCTAGATTTCGAGGCACCAGGAAAGCGTCCAAGAGGAGCCCCAAGGAAAAGATGGAAGGACGTCATCAAGAGAGATCTCGCCGAAGTCGGCGCCACGGCAGATGACGCCCTTGATAGGATGAGGTGGCGACAGATCACAAGAACAGCGGACCCTGCGACTGTGCGGGACTAAACGCTCAGGAGAAGAAGAAGAAGAAGAAGAAGAAGAAGAAGAAGAAGAAGAAGAAGGTTCGTGTTTGGCACTTACACTAACCCTCTGACAGAAGTTTGAGCGAAATTGTAGATAACGATCTTAACGGCCTTAGTCACCGCTACCTACTATAAACTACCGTAACCGGCCTTGATTTCAAAAACGGATGTCAGATTCGTGATCAGCACTCCAACTAACCTTCCTCGACTAGGTTTGGGCAAAAAACGTTTTTACCTTTCCTTGACCTCTGAAGGCGTGAAAGTACAGTAGTACCCAAAAATCTCTTTCACTATGCTTCGACAGGGCTTAGGCTTATACTTAGGCTTTTTAAGGAGCAAGAGTCCCAAGTTCTATTGGTTAATCGCTGACATTGCGTAAAGTGTTCGCGCACTTTTCGCAATGAAAAGTTCATTTCTCAAAAATTCCAAATTGAATGTACTACATATGAGAGGCTTTCTACAACAGCCACTGCTGGAGAAGCCAACACAGACCGAGTTCTGCGTCCATCTTTTGTAGCATACGCAATGGATAGAGAACTGATGTCTGGGGAGGCGACAAGAAGGCTCAGCGGCAGGGCCACAAAGAAGTCGTTGCACGATACAAGCCGTGTGTAGTACAGCGGAACAATCTTGAAATGTCAGGACATGTCGCGAACAATCGCGACCTTCGTTCGGCTTATCTCTGTCTCGGTAGCATTCTATGATGGGAAGATTCTTGAGAATGTGTTTGTTGTAATGTTTCTACTGTATTTAAGGCCCCTCGAGAAGAGCTCTGGGCCTTTGGGCTACGGTATGTATTACGGTCGATAAGGATAAAGAGATTACTGAACCACCGTTGACAGGACACCTGGAAATCGTGGAGTCTCCATGAAGAATATGTCGTCATATCGAGAGCAGCGTCGACTGGTAGAATGACTTCAGGAGCACTTCTAGAACCGCATAGATCATGTTAGTTGAATTATAATAATGCATTACCCACACTCGTTTTTATACACTGTGTTATGTAGATTGCTTTTTAGTGTTCCCACATTTGGTTTCAAGATTCTGCTTAGTCTGAGAAAAGCCCATTCTCCCTCTTTTCCGTTACTCTGCACGTCCAGCGATAGTTGTCTAGTTCTGTCCCTTAGTTACTGTTCGATACACGAAGACATCTAATCTCTTCCACTAAGCCGTATGATGCAATTTACTTGACACTGATAACAAGTTGGATGGCAAAAACGATAAGGCAAAAAATATTCTGAAAATTTTCGTCAATCTACGAGTTGCCGCGGTATTATGGTCGACCAGTCTGTAGTTACATGTAGAAGCAACAAAGGGGGTCACTGAAAGAATCTATGCCTCGCCTAAGTTCGAAAGGCAACTTCCTTACGCTTAGGTGTGACCTGCCACGAATATTGCTCGAGAGTGGTTAATTTCATACAAACTACACTATAACTCGGCTAGTTTTTGCAATACTGCTCCATTTTGCGCAACACTTTTATGAAATGCAATCATTTGCCCTCTAACAACTTGGCGGAAGAGGATCATAGCACCGCGCTGCTGCCGTCGCTCTTCGCTGAGCACTGCACAACGACGAGCGAAGGTCGCAGAGGGAAAAGTGCCCGTCGTGCACTATTTTTGTGCTTCTTTCGACCGCTCGTCGCGAGACATCGCCGTCGCTCTGCAATCGCGCGCCGCAGCGGTGGACAGGAGTATATCATAGGCCTCAGATCGACTCGATAGTTACGATGGATGAAAAGTATTACGTCTACGACAATTTGGTACACTGGGTAGGCTTCGATGAGTTGTCCCAACTACAGGGGAACGTCTTGATTACGACAAAAAGGAGTTGCTTTCGGTTTGGTGGGACATCGATGTCCCAGTCTTCTGGAATTGGTTCCTACCTTTTCCATGCTTGGCCTACCGTCGCTCGGGGTGAGCGATGGTTAACAAAGGCCTATGGCATATGTCATACCTTCACTCACCCCGAGCGAAGGCGACGAACAGAGCGATGAGCGAAGTCCCTTCGCTAGCGTGAAGCTAGCGAATAGGCGCGCAGTTAATAGCGTTGTGTGCAGTTGCGTCGGGAGGGCTAGAACACACCATTGCTGCAAATAAATTCCGGTTTCAAAAGGCAAATAGGACTGTGCTACATGGTAACCCCCCGGACCCTATTTGCGCCGCGAGGAAATTAAAAAATTATGAAAACGAGGGAGATTGATGAGGTAGCATCGCTACCGATGCTGGCCGACGCTCTGCTCAGCTCAGCGACGCGGTCGCATCGGTACCGATGACGTATCGCTCGAAGGTATGACACCTCGCTAGCGGTGGGTCGGACAACTGCTTCATGCGTCTGCCCCTCCACAACGTTTGATACGTTCCCTTCCCCAATTGTGTTAGCTGTCCATCGCCTTCGCTAGCGAAGAGCGATGGTATGACATAGGCCTATGTTATACTTCGGCGACGCTGTTGTAGGCGACGCCGGCGACAGTGTTGCGCGGGTTCTACGCGGTGCATAGCAGCCCACACAACACAACGTCGCCGAGGCATCGCCGAAGTATAACATAGGCCGTACACTCGAACATGTTCTGGGCTCAACTGGAGAAAATGAGCGAAATCCTATGTAATCGCAATCCCAGAAGAAGAAAAATTCTTCTTCTCATGGATAACGCCATACCACAACAAGGAATACGCAGAAGAAAACTGGTACCTCATCCGCATCCGAGGGATTGAACTGTTACCCATCCGCCGTACTCAACTGATCTTGAACCCAGTGACTATGTACCACGTTTTTCGGTGGCTGAAGTCTTTCTTAGCTGGGAAAAAGTTCGCAAATCGGGAGGAAGTCAAAAGTGGTGTCAACAACTTCTTGCTATCGAAGTCTCCGGAGTTTTGCTCGTGGTATTCACTCTCTACCGGAAAGATGGCAATATGTGATAGATCATAACGGTGGATATTTTTGTGAATGATAGTGGTTGTTAGTAAAGTTATAACTATAAAATTTTCTTCGACATTACTCTAAAAACTTTCTGGACAACCTAATAATAAACGTTCAAGGTCAATAGATTCTTTATAGTTATAGTGAAAACATTTCAAACACAACGCAAAAATGTACAGAATCCGGGAACAGCACTGCGCTGAGCGTACGATCTCATCCAACGAGGAATGATATTGTGTTTCCAATAAGTCCACCGCCATTCGCCCACGGTGATCCTGTACCAATCGGATTGTAGTAGGCAGCTGAAGCGTAGGGATAGTAACCGCCAGGGTAGTACTGAAACAATTTCTTAGAACATAATACCTTCAGAAATAGGGTGTCAAAAAACTAAGCAATGACTGGAGGTTAACGTTTAAGGCTTCAAAGATTAGTGGTGTAGGGATCAGAGTGTGTAAGATGACTGTGAATATTTAAGGCCTGAGCATATTTGCACAAGTCTTCATCATCGACTATCATAAAACCTGGGCATTTTAGTGGAGTAGTTTCAAATCTTCTGTGCCACGCAGCTTGGTTAAAATTCAACTTTATCACGCCTGACGCTTTATCAACCGTATCGTAGTTTTCGAAGGCCTGTGCTGTCCCTGTGGATTTCTATTTCCATTCAGACCTACGCCTGAAACTCTTCCCTGCTAAGGTAAACCATCATAACGATGTTTTTTTTTGCGCTCAAAAATCCAGCGCCAGACGGGACTCGAACCCGCACCTCCTACTAACCTCGCAGGATGAACCTCGCCTTTACACCACCGGTGCTGCTTGATAGAAAGCAACATCGATACCTCGTAGAACCTATCAGCACTCAGCCGTATAGGGGGGTGAGGGTGAGCCGGCCGTTTCAGAGCATCCTGCCCCGTTAGCAGGTTGTGCGAGTTCGAGTCCCGGACGACGCTAGAGCTGTGCTGGTTACGAAAGCTTACAACCTCACTACCAGCCACATGAGGCTTGAAGAAAATTGATTGAATCATTCCTATCAAGACCCTCAGCTTGACTGGCTCCACGCTGATATCATCGGCTGGTATATAGTCCCGATATACAGGTGAGTGCTGATATGTCCGACGATGTGCGAATGATGCGTGGTACAGAGGTGTAGAGCATCCCGCTCGGGTAGCACGGCGTGCGAGTTCGAATCCCTCGTGGCGCTAGTTTTCATCACAGTAAAACATCGTTATAACATTTATTTATAGTTATAATACAAAAATTCAAAAACAAGACACAGAATCCTTGAACAGCACTGCGCTACGCCCATGATTTCATCCGACAAGGAACGATATCGAGTTTCCAATGAGGCCACCTCCATTCGCCCATTGGGATCCCGTACCAATCGGATTATAGTAGCCAGCCGAAGGATACGGATTGTAACCGGGATAGTACTGAAACAATTGCTTAAAAATAGGTTTAAAAATAATTGTTGGCTGGAGATTAGCTTTTGCAGTCTTCAGAAGGCAGGAAAGCGGCGTTCTCTACACAGCCCTCACAAGGAGGCGGAACAAGGAGCGCGTTGAGCGTTCATTGTGGACGAGATTTCCGGGTACGCAAGGATAGGGCTCCATGACACCTTTGAGATTTCTAATTTCGCTTTGATTGCTCTATCCTGCTCCGGCTGCCGTTCATCAATTCTTTTATCTTAATTTTACAAAAATAGCAGACTATTAACAAGAATTAGTTCCTACTATTATTGTACTGATCTTTTGGTTCTTCCTTTGATCCCTTCCGAATTTCGATTCAATTCTGTAGCACAATATCTCCTGAGTCCGAGCATACGGTGGAAGAGGAAGTATTTCAGAGTTCCCCACGCTCCAATCGCCACCTATCACCTGTTAGGTTTTTGGGCGACGTTGCGCCAGTTAACAAAACCGCAAACTGCGGCGCGGTTTTCGGGCACCACAAACTCGTCCAAGTAGGGCGGTGCGGACAGGGCAGGAAGTGGGCAGCGGGCGGAATCGTGTAGGAAACGCACGCCCCCTCTCCCCGGGAAAGCGAATAGGGGGGGGGGTCCCGACTGGAATGAATACAGTACCTTTTTCGCTTACCGCCAGCAAGACCCAAGTGTCCGTGAGAGGTGCTGGTAACGAGTTTTGCCCCCCGCCGCTTGTCGCAAAAGTCTGCTTGAAGGCCCCCACACTTTTGCGGCAAGCGGCGATCGGGTAAAACGATGAGTCATGCCGTTCCCGCAGTCTTGCCGGCGGCAAGCGGCAGAGGCACAGGTTGGCGAGGTAGTGTATTTCTAGTCGGGACCTACTGCCGCTACTCGCCCTCCCGCCTTCTGTCCGCGCGCCCTGCCGCGAAAGGCTAGAGCACAGACAGTGTGTGCCGGCGCCGAATCGGTGCAGAATCAGCCGCCGGCGAGGGTAGGAGCGCGGCGTCGCCGCAGAAGTGTGTGGGGGCCTTTACACTCTCCAAATCCCAATATTTTCAGTGAATTCGGATAAATATAGAAGAATGCTGAGATAATGTCATAAGAGAACGCCTAGGTTTTTTAAGCGGCATGACTGTGCCATGGGACTGCATTTTGGCATTTTTCGCCAATTTTTTTAGAACTTTTAGAACGTTGAAATCTAAATCTGCCAATGAATTTGGGAGACTATCAGGTAATGCCGAAATAATCCGACAAGAAATCGTTGGGATTTTTTTTCTATACGACATAGCGGTCTCCCTTGAGCGTTCGAAAGGTTTAAGGGAAGTTTAATTCTGACGAATTTTAGGGAAGACATAGAATTACGATACACACTGCAGGGTTGCGGTAGGTTGGCAGAATCCGTTAAGAATTGTTGCCTGTTTTTTTGTTTTTTGTAAAGAAAAAGCGGATCTATCCTAGTCTGGGGGACCACATACCTAAAAAGTATTATATGTAACAAATCCACTTGAGACTTACCAAGCGGCTACTACACAACAGCATAGGACCCCAAACCAGAAAAAGTCACAAAGAAAAAACACGAAAAATTGCATTTGTTGCGGTTGTAAGCCGGCAAAGTTGTGTGCCGTCATCACCATGTTGGATCCTGGTTATAACATGTCAGGTGGCGGTCAGCACGAGGCATGCGGCTTCATGCGCCCTATTCACCATGTTAGATCCCGGTTATGACATGTCAGCCGGCGGTCAGCACGTGGCATGCCTCCATTCCGTCGCTCTTTGCCCGCCGAGACGGTTGTAAACCTCGGTGATTTTTTTGTTTGTTGTTCGTTTTTGGTTTTTTAAGGTTCCAACTCGTTCTCTAGGAGCCGCTCGGTAAGTCTCAGTTCATTTTGCTACCTACCTTCTAGTTATGTGGCCCCCCCCCCGGACTAGGATAGATCCGAAAAAGCTTATTAGTGTTGTTAATCAGTAATTGTTCAAGCGGCACGCACCACACTAGACAACATTAGTTCCATTATATTAGTGGGTAAGGTAGCGAATGAGGAGAAGGCAGATTTGCTGGTTAGAAACCGGACACACTCGCACACCAAAGCCACACTCGTCTTCCCTACCTGTCGCTTCATTCTTCGTCGGCCCTCCACGGAAAAGAACACGTGCTCCAATTTCAAGTTTCGTTGTGCAAGATTTGTCTTAAATATGTAGCTGCTGACTGCTTCATACGTTCCTGTTGTATACTGGGGTGTTGCAAAAATAACGGCCGTTTTGAAGCAACTACTCGATATACTATACAGTACCGGACATGTCTTTTGGTCATTGGCCGAAAAAGCCGCGCCGGCCAACATAGGCCGCTTTGGAGCGTTCCAAAGCGGCCTATGTTGGCCGGCGCGGCTTTTTCGGCCAATGATCAAAAGACATGTCCGGTACTGTAGCTTGCTTCGAAGGGAAGATTCTCAATGAAATAATCTCCAGACGAATCAACACATTTCTGCCAACAAAAAACTAGCTTAGATGCTCGAGCAGCATAAAATTCTGGAGTTCTGGAGGTGATGACATCGACGATTGCCTTTAGCGCTGGTTTCGGAAACATTTCTCTCGCAAAAATAAAAATGACGAGAGGCTTGAATAAGTGACATACTGTAGGAGAAAAGTCTGGGGGGTGTGGACCAGGTCGAGAGTCTTAATTCCCAATCAACTCAATCAGCTTTTTTCTTGTCACGAAGCCAGTAGGGGCGAAAGTTTTAGAACTATATGCTATAGCGTGCCGAATAACAAATATAGAACGTGAGATTGTGTTCTATGGCATTCATTGAATATTTTGCGAGGCCTCGGTTGTGCTACGTAGAAGTAATACTGCCTATTTGCGGATAAAGTGAAGGAAAATTTTGAACCCATTTTAGGGATGCGCCACGCAGTCTACGTCTGCGGGATATCGTGGATGAATTTGAATGCATATTTGTCCTATACAATGACTTGCAGTGGCCAGCCGATGGACAAGCCAAGTTCTTACCCTTCGGTTGTTCTGGGACCGAACAAAAGCTTTGCGGACAAGTCAAAACCAAAACCGATTCATCAGCTCAATGAGAGGCTAGGTTGTTCTGGGTGTGAGACCGAACCAAGAACCTGGAGCCCGAATACAGACGACAGTGGGCAGCTTCTTCGACCGCGCTACGTCGAGCTCCCGGTTATTGGTTCTAGGGAAGCAACTCCAGAAATCCTTCAGAGTGGACGTACCTACGTTCATCATAAACCTTACCCTCCACATCGTGGGTATATCAGTGGGTTGATCATCGTGGGCATCCACACAACCGCTAACATTTCGCGCCCCATTCACAAAAGTGCGCTCCACCGAGATCGGCTGTTCTCACAGAGTGACGACTGGATTCTGTACATCTTATCAGATTTTATTTGGTATATATTTAACATTATTTTAACTTCATAGTTACTGTGCAGTCACCGCTATATCAAGCATAGCTGTAAAGTAAACGTTTGAATGTCTTCTAGGTGAATAAGTGAGTGAGTGTTTGATAAACTTACGATCGGAAAAAACTCGTCTGGGTTGCCCACCGTAGTTCGGAGTGAAATTCAGGGAAATCGTTACGGGACCACGCAATTGCCTACCCCTCTGCTAACCAGTCACTGCAGCTAGTGATATTTGCGAGCTTGTCCGGCGCAAATAGGCTCGGGGAGGGGGGAGGGTCTTCTGATGGGCAGAAAATCCCATACAGCCCCTCCTCGACCCTATTTGCGTCGTTAATGTCCCTCATCCCTGGCTGCAGCGTATAGAGCCTGTAGTAAGGGCGCTCCATGGCTAATAAAAACCAGGTTTGAACCGCGCGGCTGTTGGCGTGCGTTACCGCACCGGACAACTCGGACGGGTTTTTTCCGGTTGTAAGTGTATCGGCGAGTGAATAAGTGAGCACTCGGTATCCCGGCCATGCTCTGTAACTTGTTCTTGAAATGCCAAGGCATTCGTAAGCTCAGGCACTCACCCTCTGTCCTCTTGTCCTCTCGTTAATAAAAAGAAGAGCAACATTAACCAACAAAAATGGAAAGAAGCCACCTTATTATCGACTGACCTTGGCGTCCAATAAAATTCTGCAATCCCATTGAATATTTTTTGGACGCCTTTCAGTGTTCTCCCATCCTACCATCGATTCGTTTGATGAATACAGATCGTGCCCATACCCACCGCAGGTGAGTGGTGATCTCACCCTCCGGTACTGCTACCCATACCTTCAGGGCCGGATTCATCAACAGTTAAACCCGTGGGTATGCGGAGTGTAGGGGATAGAGATAAGATAAGAGTCAGATAGAGATAAGGTAAGAGTCAGAGACGCAGGCTTCATCGTGGGTATCTCTACCCCTTATACCCACAGGTTAGTCGTTGATGAATCTGGCCCCAGGTTGAAGCTTCACTCTCAGGAATGCCACAATATATCAGTCACCCCGGGCGTAGGTGATAAATCCTCGCGGGTTCTCTTCGTCTGCACCGTCCGACCATTTTCAGTCAAGGTAAACACCGCGTGCAACAATGCGAAACAGGTCTCTGATGATAATGACCGCATGACTTCATTCCTCGGCGAGAATGCACATCACCTTCCGAAAAGAGAAGTCAACTGGTAAACAGGCTACACTTTGTCTAAAAGCGGATCGATCAAGGAACGTTGTTCAGATCTTGATTACAACGCCTTATAAAGGATAAATGACTGCGTTATTCAATCCTTTTAGAAATGCGCCACGCATTATACTTCCACAAGTTGTCGTGGAAGCATTTGAATGGGCATTTGGCGGGGTCTTTGGCATTTGCCGTGATCAGCCGATGAACAATCAGTGCCCTCCCTATACATACTTCCTAAGTAGTCTGCGGCCGGATTCATAGACGACATACCTGCGGGTAAGTGCAGGATTTATCCCCACTCCCAATTTAGCGCGATTCATCAACACACGGCAGGGAAAACAAGAGGTAAGTGTCGAGGTAAATGCTACCTCGTCAACGCGTAGGGACAACGCGTAGGGAAACATTTACCTTCAAGGCGTCCAATGCATCCCTCCGCTGACCCGTTGCCAGCTCTGAGCTGCAGCTGGAGGGATGCATTGGATCAGAAATTAGCGGTGAAGGAGATTCATGAATTGACCGCCATGAATCAGAAACAGGGGTAAGTAAGTTCAGGGAAAGTGGCGGGTAAGTGGCCGTTGAGGTAAAAGGGGGTAGGATTTACCTGCGGCCGCGTTCATGAATCCGGCTCCTGGTATCAATTTGCCGACCTCGGAGAGATGGACCTATGGAGGAGATCCGAACCAAGATCTTGAAATCGGGTGCACACGACAGCAGCCGGCGCCTCCTTCTGCGCTGCCACATACGAGCATTAAGGACTTCAACATTAAATCATCAAACCTATCTCAACTAGATTTCCTAGCCTCGAACGCTATTTACTCTATCTTCACATGGATTTGCGAAATCGGTGCGGTCTACCACAACGTAAAATAGCTATTTTCCAGTGAATGAATTGTTTGAGCAGAAGCTCGTATGTATAGGAGAGCTTCCAACATGCCCTGCTCTAACCAGGCAAGGAAGAAATCTATTTGTAAAGCAATAGCAAACTGCGCTCTTCTAGAAACTGCTTCTTCTAGAAAATTGAAGAAATCACGAAAGCGAAGCGAATAGAACTCACTGGATCGCCATAATATGGGGGTGGCACGGGCTGTGGAGCATAGTCTGAAAGAATGCGTTTTTGTCTTCTTGAAAAAACATTAAAATGCTCGAAAAGAAGCCGAGCGTTATTGACACTGTAGCTCAGTGAGGCAGTCTTCACCATAAACTTCATCTAATTCATTCCCAGCCTGCACCGCATTTTTGCCCCGTAAGGAAGTAAAACAATAAAATATGCTGATAATGCTCGTGAGAGCCGAGTTAGCCTAGTGGTTAGTGGTGTAGTTTCATGCATAAACGGTCACTGGTTCGACTCTCGGCTCCGGCACAAAAATTGCAAAATAGCAACGGTTCCAGCATCAGGCCCAGGTTGACAGGTCGGCTGATGGAGAAACCTCGTCACAAAACCATGGTGGCCCCACAGATCACAAGAACAGCGGACCCTGCGACTGCGCGGGACTAAACGCTCAGGAGAAGATGAAGAAGAAGATTATGCTCTTCTTGGTTGTCCGTTTTCAACTTAATTTCCTACGAAATTGTTTTTGCCTATAACTAGCATATAATAATCTAAACCATCAGCATTCCTTTACTGTTGCCCAGTTCTTTGGTTGTGTGGCCTATTTTTGTTTGTTTTTTGTTGTTCTTACAGTGCGCGTCCTGAAGGCATAGTTAAATAAATGAATAAGTAAACCACGCAATCATGCCATCTATAAGAGAAAAAACGACGTTAATTATCGAACAACTCCATAACTTACCCGAAGTAAAACGGCTCGCCCCGCTATCGAAAAAGGAACAATTCCCCAAGACAAGAGTCGTGCATCACCCTACTACAGGCCTACGCCTTGACTTACAGATTTGAATATCATGCCAGTTGTGTTAGATTCTCAAGTGACCTCCACCCTCTTCCCATGGCTCTTAACGCCGTACCTTCCGCCCGTATACTTCATCCCTTCAATCACTCCAAGGGAAAAATCAACGTCCTTCTCAGTCACGTGCCTTCGAGGCATAGTATTAGGTTGAGTCATAAATTTTGCAACATTTCTGTTTTTTTTTCTGGAATTCAAAGTAAACCGCTGAACTGTTGCACTTTGTCTGAAAGCTTGTTTTTTGGCGATCCTTTTGAGTCATGAATCGTTAGTTTTACTCGCGTTGTTGAAAAGTGTCGTCCTCTAAAACGATCACCACTTAAAGTGAGGAAGTGTGGGAGTTCGTTTCCAATTAGTTCAAGCTCGACAGCAGCCCAGCGACGGGGAACAAGCACATTCAGAAAGTCACCGGTAAGTTCATTCCTGATCGAATAAATTATTGGGGATGGTATCAGAAGGGCAAAGCCGGACCACTCTCGGGAAGACTGTACGCAAAGGGCGCCTGAGCCAACCCATCAAGTCGAATTCTTCTCAAACCACACAAGGACTGACCGACCTCCCAGTGAACCACCGCTCGTCGGCTGTAGAAGATTGGAATGTCGCCAAAATCGTCTTCGTCAGTGCCTCATACGTTCACCGAACCCCAAGTAAGTCGCTGTGCTTCCAAATGCCGAGAGCTCCGGCAACGGTTCAGGCGAGGGAACCTGGATCGAATCCTTACCAGCGATGAAAACGGGATGCTTCACTGCAACTGCAAAGGCGGAAAGCCATAGCTGGAACGCGAGGAGCTGGAGGTTCTGACGTCAGGACCGGAGCTCCACCGAGAGACGGTCCTGGTGTGGGTTTGCTGGGCGTGTAGTGGTCCAGTGCACCGGGAGCTGCTCCTCGTAGTTAAGCCACACTCGACCCTCGCTTTTGCCAACAAATCGACCAGATCCAGCAAGAATTAGTGGAGAAAGAAGCCGAAACGAGCCAAGGTTTCTTTTACCAGGGCAACAACCGACCGCTTACGGCACTCACTCCAGACGCTGGAAAAAATCTAGGAATTGGGCTGGTCTAACCACCATACACTCCGGCCATTGCGCCGTCTGATCGTCATCTGCTTCGGTCAACGGATCACTTTCTCCATGGTAAGCGCTTCACCGAAGTCGATGTGGTCACGGTGGTGGTACGCGACTTCTTCAGGTCGAAGCCGACCAAATTCTACAGAGATGGAATCTACTCAGTGCATGAAAAGAGGAAGAAACTCATTGAGAATGATGACAATTACATCGTTTAAGTAAATCATTTTTCTTTTGTGGTGTAGATTTATTTTTGCTGGAAGACAAATTTTGTTGCAAAACTAATGACCCAACCTAATAGCTTGAATCCGCACGTGATTCCAGAAGCCGGTGCGAGAGTCGAGAATGAGGGTACAGCTATCGGGCGTCTGTGGGACGAAGGCATGCTCAGGCAGAGAGAGAGAGCTGTTCCATGCACTTCTTGCCTGCGAATCGCCGCTTTTCACGTCACAGAAGCATTCGTTCTCACGGTCTTTTGAATGAAAACTTGGCAGCAACACAGAAACACTCGTACAACAAACCTGCAACTCACAGTAACATCACATTGAAAAAGGAATAGCAGAAACACCCAAGAACTGAGGGCCATGCCGCTACACGTATTTATACCCACTTTGAAGCGGGAATAATTTTTCATCTTTTTCTTATGCCGTTTTTGCTAAAAGAAATAGTTAAATGGGGAGTAATTTTTACATACGTTGGATGAGCCACGCATTCTACCTCAACGGGATATCGTGATGTCAGTTTGAATGTGCATTTGGGGCATACAGTGACCTGCGGCAGCCAACCAATGGAGTCAGTGCGTTCTGCCCTTCTCAGATAGGTCAGGCGCCAATTCGCAGACCCCGAGGAGATGAAAGGCTCGGTTGGTCTGGCTGGGACCCGAACCGAGAAGGGGTGCTCGTGACAGGCGGAGCACCCTCCAACTGCTCTACCACGCACATCAGTTTGAACACTGGGCAAAATAGTTGGTTTGTAAAGGTGACACGAAAAGCGAACATGTATACCATTCAAAACATGAACAACGAGACACCTATAGGTAATTCCAGTGATCATCGCTTTGGCGAGAATTACAGACTAGGCGAATCCTTGATTAGGAAAAATAGCGACAAATAAGGCTCTTTTTAATAGATATTGTGGCAGTAGAAGACTTGATGATTTACTTACAAGTGTAGATTTCACAATAAGCCAGAAGCACTAAGCACAGCAGTAGACATATTCGGAGCATCTGAAATGGAACGCTGTTAGTGGTCTTCCTGTGCAGTTTTGAAGGAACTCGGATACGCAACTTTGACGAGGGCAGAATGAACATCCAGAGAAGAAGGCATACAGCTAGGATAAGAATGTATAAAAACGTCATTACTATTTAGCTCAGAATAAAGATCGCATTTAGCGAACAAAGACAAGGAAAGTATACAGTAGGGATGAAAAGATGCAATAACTTCAATGCTAAGCCGCACAGAATTACGGACATTCAGACACCAGAAGATTAGCTGAGTATAGTGATGGAAGAAGTCATAAGATAAAGAGTAAATGTCTACGTTACTCAATCCTTTAGAGATGCGCCACGCATTTCACCTCTACGGTGTGTACTGGAGGCGATTTGAATGCGTATTTGGCAATTTGCTGCTTCAGAGGTACTATTAGGGGGGGGCCAAAAGTAATGAGACAAAATGAAATTTTTTTTATCTTTTTATAACTCAATTACAACTCAACGATGCTGAGGAGTGTATTTGCCATTAAGGGCAAGGACCTTGCTGCCATCGCTCAGCCAACTTCCTGATCCCATCCTTCCAGAACTGCTTGAGCCTGGTGTTGATCAACTGCTCGATATGGTTGTCAAGGACTGCTTGGGTTCTTGTGTCCCTTCCGACTAGGAAGTCCTGTAGGCTCAAGTAGTAGTGGTAGTTGCATGGAGAGATGTCCAGCGAATACGGTGGGTGAGGCATGTGAACGTAGCCCAGCTGGCCAAGCTTATCCGTGGTTACTTGTTCCCGATGGGGTACGCCGTTGGCGAAGAGGAGAACCTTCTTGAAGCGCTGCGAATGAATAAGAGCGACTCGCCGGCCCATCTCCTCTATTTCGTTCACCATGGCCTTGGAGTTCATAGCGGTGCTCTTGGGAAACAGCCTCCGGTAAACCGGTCCATGGGCGCAGACCCAAAATCTCCAAAGATGCTTCTCGCCGTGAACATCTCGCCGAACGAAGGTCGGTAACAATTCACCAGGCATCACCCAAACTCGCTGTTTGGCAGGGTTAAGGTAGAAGACGTACTTCTCATCCTGCATGAATATTGAGCCCAGGCTGCTCGGGGTTGGGAATTGGGGGAGATTTCCGCGACACAGGTCGACTCGTCAGACTGGGGTTTCGGCATGAGACAGGCTGAGGTTTTTGGCATGCTTCTGGAAAGGGCGGAGGTGGTAACTTCTCAGATGGGCTTCAATAAGTAGAATACAAACAAACAAATACAACAAGTAGGAAATCAGACTCCAGCCACGAGATATATGGACACGGCATGGGGTGTCTCATTACTTTTGGCCCTCCCTAATATGATCTGGCGAGTCCGCCTTTGTGTACCTGTAGAATGTATATCGCTTGATTGGTAATTCAACGTTGTGCTATACGAGATGTATTGAAAAAGTAGCACAAGAATTGTCAATTGATATCTTACCGAGTTGTGTACGCATTTTAGTTGTTTTAGTTCAGTACCATTCTTAGTTCGTAGGTCAAGGAGATGTCGACGCTTAGAATAAATAAATGAATAAATAAGTTATAAAAAGGACAAAGGATGGCGTTTTCACGCCCTTTTGGGATGCGCCACGCATTCTACTTCTACGGGATGTCGTGGAGGCGAGTTGACTGCGTAATTGGCCATAAAATGACTTGTGGTGGTCAGTCGATGAACCACTCAGTGTGCTATCCTTTCCAGACAAGTTTGATTCCAATTCACCGACCCCGAAGGCTTGTATGACCTGGGCGGGAATTTTGAACCAGGAACTCAGAATCGGGTCTGCGTAACAGCAGCATCTTCTCCGTGTGCAGTTAGGTAGAACTCCAAAATAAAATGAACTCAAACATGGACGAAGAAAGCAGTGTGTACTACAATTACAACTGCAAAAAGTGGGCACAGTAGCCAAAGGATGATTGATGATGAAACTAAAGCGATGAAATTAAAACCAGAAACATAAAAAGCGAAGGACCTGATGAATTAACAAAAATCAGGACCTTTAGTGAAAGGTGATCAACGCCTTTTGCATAACCTCAAGTGGTAGCGCGAGAAATGCAGACAAACACCAATAAGGAAGGAGGCGCTTCAGACAGTGGTCGAAACACTGGACCAAATAAAAGTTCCACCCAGCAATTCGCCAGCACACAGTCGCCTAATCAATGCTCTTTACATGTGAGAGGCTCAAATAATGCGCCAACTTCTTACACAATCAGCCACTTGCTTGAATTTGCCTGACCTACCCAACCAACTTGAGTGAATTTGGGTAGGTGGGTTCTGGTCTGACATTTCAAAGAATG
This sequence comes from Heligmosomoides polygyrus bakeri, assembly GCA_947359475.1. NCBI lineage: Eukaryota > Metazoa > Nematoda > Chromadorea > Rhabditida > Heligmosomidae > Heligmosomoides > Heligmosomoides polygyrus. The sequence continues at coordinate 3,418,148 of OX375868.1, forward strand.
TCGTTTTCGTTTGCTGAAGTGAAACAACTGTTGTGATCGCTTTATTTCGTTTTTTACAGCGTGGTTTGTTCCTGCATTCTTCTACTCCATTTATAAACCACGTCTTATAATTAGGTAAGGAATAAATAAATATTAATGTAAATAACACTTGGAGCTGAAAATGCTGGAAAGTAACGAGAATTCTTCACCTGGTGGTGACGACAGGATTCTGTTGCCGTACCACACTGCGATCGGAAGCACTGAGAGCAGCGTGGTTAAGCCCGAGAACTATGTTTTTACTCAGAATCCGCTGAATAAGGATAAAGGATAAAGGACGGCGTTACTCAATCCCTTCTGGGATGCGCCAGCGCATTCTACTTCTACGGGATGTCGTGGAGGCGACATGAATGCGTATTTGGCCATTCAATGACTTGCGGTGGCCAGCCGATGAACAAGTCAGCGCTTTATCCTTCCCAGACACGTCTGGTACCAATTCACCGACCCAGGAGGGATGGAAGGCTTGGTTGGCCTGGGCGGGAAATCCGAACCAGGATCCTGGTATCGGGTGCACGCGACAGTCGCTCCTCCTCCGACTGCGCTACACGCGCCCTAATCCGCTGAATAGCAACCTGAATTTAAGGAATATCGAGCCCTCAATTCTTGTCGGAGTATTCTGGTCGAAGGAAGTCTTCGAGAATTCCTGTACTAGAGATCAGTTCCTTCTCTGCAATTTCAAAAAGAAGACCAATCGAAAAGAGAAAATACAGACAATTTGCTACTTATTGGAACCAAAAGAAGTGGAGGACGTGCAATGTTCAAAACCTCAAAAATGATCATCCTTTCGAAGATGACCGAGCTATGTATAGAATGTTCTTGCTAAGTATGCAAACGCAAGGCATTTTCAGTCTTTCACGGGACTCGAACCCGCCTGGCGCAAGAGTTTTGATCGCAACTAAACATCCTCCTTACAGCCGAAATTGCTTTACAGTATCGCTCGATAAGCCACGCTATCAGGAATTTCAGCTGTAATTTCTCTGTTAAATTGCTGTAAGTCGTTGATGAATTTGGCCCCTGGTGATGAAGACAGGATTGTGTTGTCGTACCTCACCGAAGTCGGAAGCATTGACAGCACCTTGCTTCAGCCCGAGACCTACGTTTTTTAAACCGAAAATCCGCTGAATAACATCACGAATTTAGGGACTGTAGAGCCTTCTATTTTTTGAACATTCCGATCAAGGGAAGGCTCGGAAGTGCTCGTTAGAAACTACCATCGTTCCGCGATCTCCTTCACAGAATTGCAGAAAAAGAATAGCCTGCGCATCAGAGACGGTAAGCTTTTTGACTTTACAAGAAGAGTAAAAATAGGTCCAGAAGTCCCAGTCTTCCAATGCAAATTGCATAGTGAATGAGATGCCTATGAATGAAGGATCTTCAACGTGCAGCAGTAGGGAGCACTGAAAAACCAGAAAATTGCCGATTAGTCGAGGTTTAGGTAGACGAGGGGGATTATCACGAAGGTCATCGATGAGGTGGAGCGATGCGAGTTCTGTGAGGAGGTAAGGAACACCACATGTACAGGAATATAAGAAAATTCTACTTCAGCCGTTTACAGTTGAAATTTAATTGCGTCCGGTCGTACCAACAGAGAGAGAGAGAGAGTTGCGGGAGCGCTCTATGCCGGATCAAAAGCCTCTGAAGAAAAGGAGCACGTCAACATTAGGCATTCTGGTTTTATTATAAAAGGTTCACCCCAACAACTTCGAAAGAAGGAAATATTAGTTCGAAGGAAGAACAAGCAGAAGCTTCTCCAAATAACGCATATGTAGGGTGACCTATGACCTATATCTACCACTATCTTTACGAGTTCCGAAAGCAAAGCAGTGCAATAGTCACGGTGGACAACAGATGTGGGACGATGGGTACTATCACTATCTCCTACGACACAGCGAAAGTATGGTTCCGGAAGCTTGTGAACGGATACTTTTGCCAGGAGGGCCAACGAAGACCTGGAAGGTCAGCTGCAGTGAATGAGGAGCGCCTTCTGGAGCTGGGAAAGGAGCCACGCCTTACGCTTTACCTCAACCACGTTGCCGAACATTTATTAAACACAGATTCTCCTTCTCATGTAGTCAGTCTAATAACGCCAAGAAAAAATAAAATGTTAGTCTTTTCCTCGACAAAGTGAATCAAAAACGAAGACTGATCTCCGGTTCTAACGAGCACGGCATCGTAGATCCGAATGACGTTGCGATGAGGCGAGCATGGCGAATGTGTTGTGTGCGACGGTGCCTTATATAGGCCGCTAAGGTCATCCACTTGTTTGGTACTTCCACACATCACGGTTCGTGGTCTGCGTACGCGCACGGAAACGACTTCAAAACACACCTGACGGGAAGATGAGCAGTGGGAAAATCGAGAAGGAAAAAACCGGTCGCATTATCATCAGCTGCCATGAAAATATCTATCAACGTCCGTGAACTGTAAGGTATGGAAGGGAAGGAGGCGGCAACACACAATGGCTTATACCAACGAGAACAGAAATGGCAAAATCGAGCCTGATGAATATGCCCCAATTTATGTGTGGGTAGCCGTTTCTCAAAGCCAATTTTCAGCCTGATGGGATCAAGCCAGTGTTGAAGAGGTCTAGAGGCAGCGAAAGTGGCCTAATCGGCACGCAGATGTCAGTAGTATTGACGATACGTAAATGAAGGGCGCAAGTAGTTTCAAGCAGCAATAGTGACTGTTTGATGGTTTTCTGAGAACAGTATTGATAGACCGAGAGTATCTAATAGGACGATAGGCACACACTGTTCAAAGATAAACGACAAAGGATAAAGGACGGCGTTACTCAACTCCGTCTAGGACGCGCCACGCACTCTACTTGTGCGGGATGTCGCAGAGGTGATCTGAATGCGTAATTAACCATACAATGACCTGTGGTAGCCAGCCGATGGACAAGTCAACGCTCTATACAAGTATGGTACCATTTTACCGGCCCAGAAGAGATGGAAGGCTTAGTTGGCCTGGGTACGAGCCAGATCCAACAGCCTGAAATCGGGTGCAGGCAACAGCCGGCGCCTCCTCCGACTGCACTTTGGCATACTTAGCAATGAAAATATCTCCAATATTTCTTTTGCCATTTAAGGATTTGTTCGAGATACTGTGAAACTTTTACTTTTGTGCCAACGAGGATGGAGTGGATGACTTTATTTTAGGACTGTCGTTTTGACTCAGAGGCCCAAAGTTGGCTTGAAGTTTTTGAATTCTTATACTACAAGACGACCAGTTTTACCGAAGTAGTTCATGGACACAGTTCAGGACACTGTTCAACCACACTCATTCTTGAAATTTTGACGGATTATGATAGATTAAAGTAGACTAAAGAACAAGAACAAAAGATGAAGACGGCGCTATTCAATCTCTTCTTGGAATAAGCCACACATTCTATTTCTTATGGATGTTGTTGAGGCGATTTGAATGTATTTAGTCCTTTCAGCACGATTTTCGGTGGCCGGCCGATGCTCAGTGTTTTGTCCTTCCCAGACAGGTCTAGCACCAATTCACCGCCGCCGGAGGGATAGAAGGCTTGGATGGTCTGGGCGGGAATCCGAACCAAGAAGCTGGTATCGGGTGCACTCGACAGCCGGCACCTCCTTCGACTGCGCTATACGAAAAAAGTCTATACATATGGTTAGAAAAAGGAAAAATAGAATTTTTTACAAGGGTGGTAAGAATTCCTTAAACCTTTCCAGATGAGGTTTGGGCAAAATCGATGAACCTGTCCTCACTATTCTCCTTTACCTACCTAACCGGGCGAAGTATCCCAAGAGTAGTGACCAACACCGGAAAGTGTTCTTCTGCACAAGATTTAAGCGATTTCTGCTACATTGACTCTTCACAGTAACCCTATTATATAATACAATAGTTTATAATGCCCTTCACTTTTCGGCTAGCATTTGTCTGACTTTATTTCAAGTAACCATCTGAAGCTGTTTTAGGATCAAAACTCGGACCAAACAATTTTAGGATTTTAGTGATAAAGGTAAAAAGAATAAAGGACAACGTTACTCAATCCCTCTTGGGATGCGCCACGCATTCTACTTCTACGGGATGTCGTGGAGGCGATTTGAATGCGTATTTGGCCATACAATGACTTGCGGTGGCCAGCCAACGGACAAGTCAGCGCTATATCTTTCCCAAACAAGTCTGGAACCAATTTACCGACCTCGGAGAGACGAAGAGCTTGGTTGGCCTAGGCGGGAAATCCGAACCAGGAACCTGGTATCGGGTGCACGCGACAGCCGGGGCATCCCCCGACTGCGCTACACGCCCTTTAGTGATAACAAGGAGAATAAAACACTAGGGATGTCTGTAGCGATCAACTGTAGCGGCTAACTTTAAACTCCGGCTCTCGGTTGCCAATCTCGAAGAAGGTGTGGCCTCCTAGCCTACAGGTTTCTGAGGGAGTTCAACTTGCTATTTGAGAAGTATGAAGATCTGGTGAGGTTCTCTGCACAAGCTTCTAGGTTGTTTGTAACGAGTTGAGTGCTTTAATCTTTTATTATTCGGTTTTATAAAGAGTTTTTATGCTGTTGATGTTTCATCCATGATTCAGCGTCAGAGCGTTTGCACTGTCGCTCTTGTCTATAAAATTTACGTTGTAACCGAGCTCTTAGAATGCGTATGTTCTTCAGTTTTATATCAGCTTCTTCTCTAGTTTTGGTCATTTTTTTCGTTTGAAGTGTCTACTGCTGAGTTTGTTTGAGTTAAGAGTTTTGCCTACTCTTCTTTGATGTACTAGCGCGCCCTTTGGAGCATAAATAAATAAATAAATATCGTATCGTATCGTATTGTGACGATGACTGACTCTTGTCTACGCCTTGAGTAAAATAAATATTACAAAAACTGGTGAATGCGCGTGTCGTTGACGTTGACCGAGTTTATATGCATAACATCACCTTTATGCTATTGTCACCCGTAGGTCTGCAAGAACTGGACCATGACTTTCACCTGCTTCCTTAATCAGGCGTCAAATCGGTGTCAACAAAGGGGTAGCACGCATTATCCAAGGATATTCCTACCTTGATTCTTGGCGTGACTATGCCGAACAGACGGAGAGAATCTTGCGAACGGAGCGGTTTGGGATTGAGGTGATATTTGGGGAGGGGGGGGAGGGAGGGAATGGGAACGAAAACAGTGCTTTCTTAAAAGAAGTTACTGCATTATAAATAAACTTTTCATTGTTGTAGTCCTTGTATCGTATTTCCGCTCTCGACCTCTAGGTTTTTGGTTCATCTACTTTATGCTACCGTAAATGCTCTGAGGCCCTCAGATGGAATTTAAGAGAAGTACTTACCCGACACATGGATACGGGCATCGAGGAGAATCACCAGTAGGATTTGGGTGAAAAGCGTCATCAGCAGCCAGATATTTAGTGGAATTTTTGACGCATTTTTCTCTGCAAGGCTAATACTTTTATATTTCTCTCTTCATTGATGTTGTCTTCCCTCCCCTGTCCTCCGAACTAGAAATCGTTATAAAACTTTCATATAAAACTGTCACATCTAATAGCTTGCTAGAACCTGCACTATATCACAGATCTATAAGGGGGAGGGGCAGAAGTGATGAGACTCTCCATGCCGGGTCCAGATCAGGCTCAAGCGTGGGGTGCGAGAATCGCAGGGGGGGTCGTACTTTGGCTCAAGGTGAGGGGGGGTCGTACTTCGACATAGATCCGAAGAAAAAAATTTCTCGGAGGGATGATTCTTTCGCAAGCATTGTAAGCAGAGGTATGTAAATATTAAAAAACTAATTATTAATATTTAATTATTAAGGTTTGAAGCAAATAAATCGATTAAATGAAGATTTTTAGGCATGGCAGCGACATTGCGACACCCTGGGCATCGCATCTTCTACGGAAAGAAGACGCCATTTGGATTTAAAACTATATTTAATAAAAATTCAAATAGTTGTTGTATATGGATCTTACCGGAATTTAACCTTCAATTTGTAGCAGGAAAAACATTATGCCTCTCCTAAACAACCTTTCCTCCGATCAGGTGGAGTGATTTTCCTATCCTTCACCAAAAATCAAATGTTTCCTGAACAAGGCGACCACTGGAGCTGAAATTGGAGTGAACAATAGCACAGTTTTTATTTAGTACTTGTTCAAAAAAATGAAGTCTTTCCTAAGCAATCTTCCTTGTGATAAGGTGAGGTCATGCTCATTTGTTCAAAAATGAGATATTTTCTACCTGAAGGAATCGATGTCTAGAGCTGAGATGTAGCTTTACAGCTTTAATTTGGATTTGAGTGCACGTTCATCACTTGAATATTTTTACTTCCTTAATAGTTTTTGCTTTCAGGAGAAGTCGTTTGAACGCGGAAAAGAGATGGTCAACTGAGTGATCTCAACTGGGAAAGCAAAAGAATTTATTTGCGACGTTTCGAATAACAGACAGAGTAAATGTTATCATATATGCGCTGTCGGATCTTCTTCAATACCATGAAGTACTCCGCTGGAAAAGATGGATGCCTTCGAAGCTTCAAGATCTTCTCGAGAGCGTCGAATTTCGTCGCTATCTTCTCTGTTGTTTAGACCATTGACAATCATATATTCCTTGACATCAAGTTCGACGAGAGCACGTGAATTACCTGTGTGCATCAGTTATCAGAAGCAAAAATCACATTTAAGAAATAACATCTGGATGGGAAATAGATAAAATAGATTTCTCAGAGCCTACCTTTTGCGAGCGAGTCTTTGATTTGTTTCATTAGGCTGCTGTCACGTTCGAATGTTGACGGTTTTCCCTTCGGTAATCCGAGAATTGGACGAGGATGTAACCACTGACGTGCTAATTTCATAGGCTTAACTGTTAGAACGCTTGGGCCATCGCGTTCTACTCTGAAAACACTTCGAATTAAAAACGGGAAGTATGCAGTGTGAAAGCTGTGGTATGGTGAACACAAAAACTTACGTCATAAGGTAGTCTAAAGTTTCGGTGCCAATGTTGCTTCTCTCTCCTCTGCTAAGGCGATTGGCTGTTGAAAAACTTCGCTCAGGATCAGCATTGCTGGCAGGTATGACGAGTAAGCATTTAATAGCCTAAGAACGTGATAATTGCTGAAGTGTTTACTTTTTGGAAAGCGTTCATACCTCAACGACGGAATCCCGAAGCTCAAGCTCTTCAGCATTATTGAGAAGTGTTTGGTAGATTCTCAAGCTGTTGTCATCCTCGCGAAGGTCTATCGGCCATGACGACAAACGCTCGACATTGCGGGCGACGTTATCGTAAAAGTGTAGGAAGTCTTCCTCTGCTGATGGCAAATTGCAGTACTTTTCGATAGATTTGATGGAGCGAAGAATCAACTCCTTCCGATCAGATAAGTGTACGAAGTTGTCTTTGTCGACGTACGCAGGATATCCTCTGGTTTCGGGACTCGTGTCTTTTGGCATACATGTGAGGAAATGATTGAAATCACCTTGGCACTCAATTATGTCCAAAATGATGTGACGATCCAAAGCGTACGAGAAGTCTGCTGCTGGCTCAGACTGTCGCTTACCGGGAGTCATATATAGGTTCAGAGCATTTTTTACTTCATCGTAGAATGCGTCTATGTGGTCTTCTGCGGTTTGAGCCTTCATTCCATTGGCGTAGAGTTTTCCGAGAGTTAGGCTTGCAAGCTGTCTGACGTCAAAATCGGGTGCGTCTTCCATGTGATAGGCGAGGTCGATATCTAGATCAGGTTCAGCTCCTCGTTGACGATGATCAAAGCTTCGGAAAAGTTTGACACTTCTTGCTCCTTCGGTGGCCTCGCGTGTCCGAGTTTCCATCTTTTCCACCTGTTTCTGTTTATAGTCGTCGAATTTCACTGGGTTATAGGCCAAAAGGAAGGCCACGGATTCTGCATCAGTACTGCCAGTGACATATGTGCAGTATCGTCGGAGATGATCCTCTTCGACATTCCGGAAGTTTCCGGTACGGGGGTCATGTTCTAGCAATTTTCTTTCTTGGACAAGGCTTTTGTGAACGTTCTGCTTAATCTGTTCGTTTTCTAGTAGAAAATTCAGATGCCTCCATCGAGTGAGGTGATCAACAAGAAGGCTTTCTTCATTTTGCAGAGCTTTGGACAGTGTAGTCAGATGAGAAAGCACAGCATTTACGTGGTGGAGAATGCTAAAAGTGCGACCGTCTTTGAGAACCCATTCTGCAATTTCAGCTCTCTCGCGCATGTTTTGAGCCATGCTGTTGTCGGCGGCCATTCTATTCAAAGCTTCTATCAAAACAGGATACATGCGGAGCATTTTCAAAAGTGAATTTTGAAGGCTCGCCGACCACCTCACTTTATGTAGTTTGTCCATATGTAGGGTGTCGAAGCCCATGTCGTATGCAGCTTTGTTGTAGAATGCTCGTCCTTTCGTTCTTAAGTTTGAGCCGAAATGGTGCATTTCCATTATGGCGGCCTGTGCCAGTTTTATACCGTAGCCGGAGAGAGATGCAACTGCAAGGTTTAGTTTGTGGGCGGAGCAGATTGACAAAAGCAGGTCGGTTCTTGGGCTGTTCTCGGAAATCGAAATTAGTTGTTTTAGTTGAGCGTGGACGCCGTTGAGGCTCCCTGTCATAACTGACGCACCGTCGCTTGATAGAGCGACAAGTTTTCTCATTGCAAAGTCGTAAGGCTCTGTCCACAAACCGTAAGGTCCAGCCCACGAATTATATTTTTTTAGGACACCAACGAAAGCCTTCACTATGTAGTCCGCAGTCTCGCTTTCAAGCTCAACGAGAGAAAAGTGGAAGGTGATAGGGCGATTCGCTGGCGAAACTGTTCGGAGCAGGAACACAATCCACTTTACTCCGTCGTTCGAGGTTCCATCGGCCAGCAGTGAAAATGGTAGATCATTGGATATGATATAGTTTAGCATGTCGTATTTCATATGTACTGCAAATTGCTTCACCATTCTTTGCGCTGTGGTTGCTTCATAGTGTGCAGTAGCAGATACAGCTCCACATTTCATTGCCATGAGTATTAGAGGAAATTGCTTCGCAAACGGCAGGCCCTCTTTTGCTATCGTATAAGCTGTAAGAGTTGACGTCACAGTGGCTGCCATTACTTCTGGTGACAGACTTTTGTCGAAATTTCTTACGGCTATTACAAATTCGTCAAAATTGCGTTGATGTTCAGCGGACACTTTTTGATGACGCTGTAATCTCTCAATGAGGCGAGTTATTCCTGTAGCTTTTCTCGAAGTCGATTGTCCTCTACACTGCTTGAGGCACAAAACCTGATTTGCTCCTAGAAGGTTAATATCCGTCCAATGTGTCGTTCTCCCGGGTCCCTTTCTCTTCCTTTCTCTTCTTACCGCCTCTACGTCCAGCGCTTCGCATGCTCCATGGTCTGGATCGGGGTTGTAGGAACTTAAGGAATCTCTGTTGCACAGTTTGCATCAAATGAAGTCAGCGTTTTGACGCGAAGGATCTCTGTAATAGCTGAGCCAAGCCATATTCATAAGTAATCCTTTTTGCTTATAACTTAGCTTGTGACCGTCAATATCCAGTTGCGAAAGGCCTTTCATCAGGAGTTTGCGCTCGTCGTCGTCTCTATGCAGTCCAAACTCTTTTTTCTTTTTTTCGGTGCCGAGTTCCAGTCCCTCTTCGTAAAGAATGTTCCGTTCTCTCAATCCCGAGAATATCTCTTGTACGCATTCGGATATATCATTGATTTTGGAATCGAAAATGCGCATCCAATTCAGTACGGAGTTCACATGGCCCGAAAACTGTGACACGTGTTGTTGTTGTGAAGAGGTAGGCGGTTCTTCCGAAGAAGAACGATCGACGGGATAACTTTCGGCTTTATCGGTATCAAGTCGTTGCGCTCCTTCGTCTGAAATGCATGGTGTGGAGGAGATGTGAGAATGCAGTGATATTTTTGGTAGTAGCCTTTTAAAATTTTCCCCTTCGCAGTGGTTGTCGCTCCCAGGAGATCTCACAGTAAGAGCCCAACGGCACCCACACAGAGACACAGAAATGATGTCGTTGATTGCGTCCGGGGGAAGGTGATGAAGAACGATTGTTGTAGGACATCCAAAAATCGGTATGAGTCGATCCATCGGCAACATTTTGGTATGATCGCTGGTTGGAGAAAGTGCAACAATGTGCTTCAGCCTGGTAGAGAGCCACCTTTGCTGATCACTCGAAACATCAAGATGATTCCTTCGGTATACGACATTTCTACTATCAGTAGTTTTTAAGAGACTGAAGTAGGTTTTGAAGAGATTGGCGTCGTTCGCATTAGGGAGGTGCACGAGTGCGAAGACTGTCTGCGGCATTTCAGTGTTTCGCTGAGGTGTTGACAGCGAAGTGAAGAATGTGTCAATCTTGCACGCTTGGTGTGGATCTATCAGTCGAACTAGGCATTGTGGCCAGTTCACGAAACGAGAGCACTGTGCATGCTTGTCAGCGGCGCTGTAAAAGTTCCAGTCAATCGATGTCGTTTCTACTGCAGAGCTTCCAATGACAAAGTATTTTGCGAGTTCTCCGTCTTCACGAGGCCATTTGTGATTTCCGAAGTCGACGAATGTGATAGTGTTGAAGTGATCAGGCTTCTTCACCTAAAAGCCCAATACGTTGAGGACGGTTTAGTAACTCACATGCGTCGTTTGTTCAATGAAGCACTTAATGCCGCACTATAGAGACGACTTAAGAAATGAAGAGCGAAGAAAAAATATTAGGCTACCAGTCGTCAGAATGGCCTCTCGGCCGCACTGTCGGCTTTTTAACGGCTTCGCAGTACTAATGACTTCTCATCACCAAATGCAGCTGCTGTCTATGTCATGGTTTTTGCAGGAAGAACACCTTATCTAAGTCGATGGGGCAAGTTAGAAAGAAATAGAAAAACTGAACGACATCCAAAGAAAATCGATAAATTGATCAATATCGATTGATGTCCATCGAATTTTCAAAAACGAACTTCAGATTCGTGTTCATCGACCTCGATCATCCCCAAGGCAAAAGTTTCGGGACGCTGTCTATCCCTGTCAATCGTTTAGTATCGCCAATACACCGCCCCCCCTCCAGTTGTGACGGACGGACGGAAACACACACACCCACACACCCACAGTTTTTTATATATAGTATTATCACGACATCTTATGGAGCAACCTAATAAACAGTAAGAAAGTACTTCCATTTTTTCCAAAAAAAAAACTCACTCGACGCGACTTCGTGTTCAAAACAAGGAGACCGTATTCGTTCAGCTTCACATTCGACTTGCTATTGCAAGCGTCATTCAGTGCGAGTTCAAAGTACTGCGTTGCAGCTGAGGTGGTGACACGCAGCGACGAAATTTTCGTTGATGATGGATGGGACGGCATTCGCTAGCCTGCGAAACGCCAGAAGACGAGAGGAGTATTGATGCAAGAGCAAAAAGACACATGGTCACGTATCACACCACACGAGCGCTTATATAGATGAGGCCTGCGTGTACTTAGAACCTGTAAAAAACATTCGATAAGTATTAGTGCGAGTTCAAAGTACTGCGTTGCAGCTGAGGTGGTGAAACGCAGCGACGAAATTTTCGTTGATGATGGATAGGACGACATTCGCTAGCCTGCGAAACGCCAGAAGACGAGAAGAGTATTGATGCAAGAGCAAAAAGACACATGGTCACGTATCACGCCACAATACCGCTTACATAGATAAGGCCAGCACGTACTTAGAACTTTGTGTGATTAAGAACGATGGAGTTCTGGTCGATCGCTAGATTTGACTGAAAGGTGTTACACTTGTTCTTTGTTTAACCGATCGTAGCTCGTTCAGTTTTGAGAATTATGCAAATGCGGGTGGCACTCAAAATACTATAAGAAATTCTCTTTCTTATGAGCCTAAAATCACCTTTCAAAAAAGGCATCTTCATACGCGGCCGGGGGATGCGATTTTTGCTCGAAAAAAATTGGAGTGATTTCACAAAAACGACCATAACTCGATCACTTTTGAGAGATGTGCGAATGCGGGCGGCATTCAGAAAACTAGAAAAAATGCTCTATCTTACAAGTGCAAAATCGAATTTTGAAAAAATGATCTTCATGCGCGGCCAGGGGGGTGCGATTGCTCTGCGATTTTTGCCAAAAATCGCAGAGAAATCGCACCCCCCTGGCCGCGCATGAAGACCCTTTTTTGAAAGACGATTTTGCCATCGTCAAAAAGAGCATCTTCTCTAGTTTTCCGAATGCCACCCGCATTTTCACAGCTCTCAAAGATAAGCGAGTTATGGTCGTTTAAGTGCGGGTATCCGCAACCTGCGGCCTCGCAGGAGGGAGATGTCTTACAAAGTAGCCAGCATTTAAACGATCACAACTCACTTATTTTTGAGAGATGTGCAAATGCGAGCAGCATTCAGAAAACTAGAAGAAATTCTCTTTCCCATGACTGCAAAATCGTTTTTCAAAAAAGGCATCTTCATGCGCGGCCGGGGGGGGGGTGCGATTTTTGGCAAGTATTTTCGCAAAAATCAACGAAAAATTGCATCCCCTGGCCGCGCATGAAGATCATTTTTTCAAAATTCGATTTTGCACTTGTAAGATAGAACATTTCTTCTAGTTTTTCGAATACCGCCCGCCTTCGCACATCTCTCAAAGATGATCGAGTTATGGTCGTTTTTGTGAAATCACTCCAATTTTTTTTCGAGCAAAAATCGCATCCCCCGGCCGCGTATGAAGATGCCTTTTTTGAAAGGTGATTTTAGACTCATAAGAAAGAGAATTTCTCATAGTATTTTGGATGCCACCCGCATTTGCATAGTTATCAAAACTCAACGAGCTGCGATCGGTTGAACAAAGTACATGTGTAGCACCTTGCAATCACATCGACGAGCAATCGACCAATGATCCATCCTTCTTGGTCACATCGAAAATAGCTCCAGATAAGCTGAATTTTTTATTATGTATCAGTCAAAGATTGAGCTTTTGTAAAAATACATTTCAGCTCTAGAGATCGTTCCGCTTAGGTAGAAAAATCTTTATTTCTGAAAAAAAAATTGAGCATGACCTCACCTGATCGCAAGGAAGACCGCATAAGTAAGGCTTGATTTTTTGAACAAGCGCTTAATAATATCTGTGCTGTTGTGAACTCTAGTTTCAGTACCAGTAGTAGCCTTGTTCAGGAAACATTTTGCTTTTGAAAAATTCCAAGAAAAATTCCAGGAAAATCACTCCACCTGATCGGTTGAAAGGTTGCTTTGGAGAGGCCTGATTTTTTTCCTGCTACAAATTGAAGGTTAACTTTTGGAAAGATCTATATACAACAACTAATACAACAACTATTTAAATTTTTATTAAATATAGTGTTAAATCCAAATGGCGTCTTCTTTCCGTAGAAGATGCGATGCTCAGGGTGTCGCAATATCGCTGCCATACCTAAAAAATCTTCAGTTAATCGATTTATTTGCTTTAGAACCTTATAAATTGAATATTAATAATTATTTTCCTTTCTATCACATTTGCTAAAACTGTTTGCAACATAAAAGGCAACTTAACATTAAAATCCATCGATTCTTTCGAAGGGGGGAGGGATCGTACCAAGACCCTCCTGGTGGGGGGGGGGGTCGTAAATTTTTGGCAGAAATCGCACCCCACGCTTGAGCCTGGTCCAGATATGTCGTGACTGGAGTCAGGTTTCGCGCTTCTCGAATTTGTATGTTTGTTTGCTACTCACTGAAGGCCATCTGAGAAGTAACCACTTTCGCCCTTTCCAGAAGAACGCCAAAACCCCAGTCTGTCTCGTGCCGAAATCCCAGTCTGACGAGTCGATCTGTGTCGCGCAAATCTCGCCCAGTTCCCAACCCCGAGCAGCCTGGACTCGATAGTCACGCAAGATGAGAAGTACGTCTTCTACCTTAACCCTGCCAAGCAGCGAGTCTGGGTGAGGCATGGTGACCCGTTACTGACCTTCGTTCTGCGAGATGTTCACGGCGAGAAGATGCTTCTCGCCGTGAACATCCCGCCAAGTCAAAAGAGCGACTGCCTCCTGCTGAGCGGTCGGTTTGGTGTGGTCTGTCAACTATCCTCACCAATTCCTCCACATTCGGCTACAAGCTTCCTGATTCTACCGTGACAAGCAGCCCTACCTGTGAACTACCTTGTGGCGGGTTCTGAGATTTCTGTGAAACGCCACCATAACAGGTAATAAGTCGAAGTCGGTGTTTGCATTCTCGGATCGATCTCGTCCTGTGCTGATCAATACGATGCCGTCTGCTCGTGCTTCGAACATTGCAGAGAGGAGGGCCACTAGGTCCTCCAGCAGAGTCAACCCGAGTGACTAGAAGCCAGCAGTTGATCGTCTACAGGACGCCATAGAGAAAGAAAAGGTTCCAAATTATATCCGGCTTCTGTTCGAGCTGCTAATGGAGACCCGAGCGGAGATCAAGGAAATGAGCCAACGGAATATGGACCTGCTGACGGAAATCCAGAAATTGAGGGAGGAGAATTTATCTCTTAGACAAAGAGTTCATGATTCTACGGTACCACTTGAGAGTAGCCAAAGCACTAGGCTGACTTCAACTAACATTAGTAACTCTCTCTCACAGGAAATGGATACAGAGCTTAAACGCTCAATTGTTCTCTCGAATGTTCCAGAATCTTATTCTAGCACTGCTTCCGCAAAGACTGCCCATGACACGGCCTGTGTTAGGCGAATTCTCGATTTTCTGGACGTCGAGTGCATACCGACAGCAGTGTACCGCATGGGTAGGCCAGCACAGGGCAGGCCGAGGCTAATTAAGGTTGTGCTCCCTTCGAGCAGGTTTCAGTGTGAGGCGGTTAGGAGAGCTCCTCGTCTACGGTTCTTTCCTCCCCAAAAGGGCGTATTCCTGCGCCCATCACTAACAAGGGAGGAGCAAGTTCGTAGGCGAGAAGAGCGCCTAACAAATATGAGGAAGAGCGGTGGTTCAGCTGGCGCTTTATCGGTGCGGGCGGAATCACAGTCTCAACCTCCTTGCCTAAACCTTACCAACGCAACCCTCTCATCTGAGCCAAACAGTTTCTCGGGAAACTGTTGAGCTCTCCCAGGAAGATTGGACCGTCAACTTTATTTCTTCTGACTAATATCAGATCTTTAGTCAAAAACAGTAATTCATTAGTTCTTGAACTCTGTCGCAATAATCATGACGTCATTGTCTTAACGGAGACCTGGCTTTCCCCGATAAACGAACTAAGTCCTCTTCTAGGTATTGCCGGCAGTCAATACGTGGGCGTTAGGTGTGATCGAAAGGACAAAAAAGGCGGAGGCGTTGCCTTGATTTTGAAGAGCCACATCTCATATAACATGATTTTTCATGAATCTGTCAAGGATTCTTATGAAATTTTGATATGTGACATTGGTGAAGGTGCAAATGTTCTCCGCTTCATTGCTGTGTATAGAGCTCCTTCTTGTAGTGTCAGGCAATCTGTAAACCTAATTAAAGCAATCAGGGACTACTGCGTGTGTAGAGCTTCATGCGTACTTTTAGGGGACTTCAACTTGCCAAATATAGGAACCGACTTTATCGACAATATTTTGAAATCTTTTCAGGACATGTTTGATGCCCACAATTTCCAACAGCTGGTGAACAAGCCCACTAGAGGTAACTCCTTATTAGATCTTGTGCTATGTAACTCCACTAATCTGGTCCACGACTTAAACGTCGGCCCACCGTTAGGCAACAGTGATCATGCCACATAATCTTTTAAAATCGTGGACAAAATGGGCCACAGTGCAGGAAATGTCCGGTGGATTAGAGATTTCAAGGCAGCAAACTATGACAAAATACGAGAACATTTTGCCGATGTTGATTGGATAGGTAGCTTTAGAAATGTGAGCACGGCCGATCAAATGTATGAATTATTGCTGCATGTCCTTCATTACGTCATTGAACTATATGTACCTAAGAGGAAACTCGATCCACAAAAAATGCGTCTTCCAGAGTATTTTAGAAGAATGATAAACCGCCAGAACTCTCTGTGGAACGCAGCCACTACCTCAGGTAGAGAAGGAGATTGGGCATACTATGAATGCTTCAGTAAAAAGGTGGATAAAGCGTTTTCTCGATACAATCATTATGTAGAAAGAAAAAATATCTATTCAAAAGACAAATCGGCCTTTTATGGATATATCAAGTCTCGTTCTGGAGAAAACAGAGCTATCCCAAACCTAGTAGATGGGGATGGTACTTTAGTATCGTCGGCTCCTGAGAAAACAAATCTGCTAGCAAACGAGTTTCAAAAAGTTTTCAGGAAGTCTTCAGAAACAAGTCCTTTCTCTACCTCTACTAAAGGTGGTAATCTACCCAGTTTTCCTCGGATGAAGCCTTTGCTATGGTTTGATAAAGATGAAATTGTTGAAGTCTTATTCAAGTGGCCTAAGTCTTCTTCAATTTCACCCGACTTCCTTCCTCTACTTTTTGTTAAAAATGTCGTCGGTTGTATAGCTTACGCTCTAGAACAAATTTACAACATGAGCTATATGACAGCCGATGTTCCTCGTAGATGGAGACATGCGTTTATTACCCCTATCCCCAAAAAACCTCCATTCAGTGACCCAGGGAATTATCGTCCCGTAAGTATAACATCAATTTTTGCAAGAACATTTGAAAAAATCCTGAAAAATCATATTTTGGAGCACATGTTAGAACGTAGTATCATCTCTAAGGAACAGTTCGGATTCCTGAAGCAGCGTTCGGTTGAGACTGCAGTTCTTACTTCCTCAAATGACTGGACCAAAGCTCTGGAAAGCAAAAACCGAGTGGACGTCGTCTACTTTGATTTTTCCAAGGCCTTCGATAAGGCTCCTGTAGAAAAATTAGTATTCAAAATGAAAACAGTTGGTATACATCCGATGATTGTAGCGTGGATAAGGAGTTTCCTTTTAGGTAGAACATACCAGGTTAGAGTGGAGGGTAGCTACTCTTCGGTTTTTTCGGCGACTAGTGGAGTTCCTCAAGGAGGAGTATTGTCGCCGCTGCTTTTCCTCCTATATACCTATGAGCTGCCTGATTCTGTCTCTAGGTTCGGTGTGATGTGCAAAATGTACGCTGACGACGTGAAAATCTACAAAAAAGTGGACAAAGCCGACAGCTCTCGTGAGGTTCAAGCTGCTATTGTTTTCGTTGGCGAGTGGGCAGAAGACTGGGATCTTCCACTTGCTGCTGAAAAGACGCAATGCCTTGTAATACAATCAAGGCACCAAACCTACTCTCCACTCTACAGACTCAATGGCGTGGACTTGAAGCAAGTTTCTGATGTTAGAGACTTAGGCTTCCTTATAACGAGCGAGCTCAGATTCGACCTATATTACAAATTACTTGTAAAAAAGGCCAGTTTCCGGACTTACAATTTATTCAAGGTACTAAAAAC